>CAUYUJ010020176.1:42500-103943 GCA_963575745.1 Prorocentrum cordatum
TTTGTTTTACAAGTATTATGGGCATGGGTTTCTTGTTGTTCGTCGTACCGTAGATGTTAGATCCGTGGCATTCGTGTCGCGCCTCCGCCTCACTTCTTCCTTCATTCCGTCTCATACTCAGACTTCTCCGACTAACATCCGATCACACTCAGACGATTCATACACAGACCCGCTCATAGTCACATTTGTCACGCTCAGACCAGCCATAGTCAGACCCAGACACGCAGACCGCTTACACTCGGACAATCCATTCTCATACCCACTCGCACTCAGACTCACGCGCACGCAGTCCCACTCACACTCATAGCAGTTATGCTAAAACTTACTGGTCCACCTTCACAACGAGTTAAACGTTTGGTTTTTGCGCCCCACATTCTGAATGTGGTTTCTGCAAATTGTGTCACGCCTTCGCCTTGTGGCACGGTGGAACTACGAAGATTGGCAACAGACGGGTAGGGTGTCTTTGCGCGCGCGTGCGAGCGTTTGAGTGTTGCATGTGCCTGGCGTGTATTTGTGTGCTTGCATGTTTGCGCGGCGTGGCGAGCGTGCTGGGTTGGTGCATGCAGGGTCTCGGGTCTCGTGTCTGGGCTGTTCCATGCAGCGTTTTGGGATGCTCGGAATCAAATGCCACGTCCAGCCTTAGCTATGGCGTCGGGGGGCGCGCCCGTAGTTCTCACCGGCCTACGCCCTGCTCCCGGGGCCGCGGTGCCGGGTGTGACCGCCAACCGCACCGGCACGTCCATAGACCGCCGAGTCGGACGGGAGCGGTATGCGTCTCGGGGTAAGCGACTGGGCGGTACGGCGCCGAAATAGGTTCGAAGTGCCCAAACCTCCCGGTTGAGCCGAGGGGCAACGCTCTCCGGGTGCCTGGGGGGGCGTTCGGTCGAGTGCGCGCGCAGAATTGCGACGGCGCCTGGGGGCCGGCCAACCCACAGATGGGGGATCCTTCGGGTTCCCCCCGGCCCGAACTTCTCCCATCGCCTCACGGTGACCTAAGCTTGGTGCGGTGGGGGTGCGCTTTGTGGAAGAAGTCCCAGGTACGACCCTTCATGTGCTCGTCACCGCTATACGTTGGCCCAGACTACTATGAGTGGGGCGGGCGGGCACGGCTCGCTGCCATGTATGTGTGGGGGCGGTTGGATTTCTAGAATTTTCCCCCGCACAACGGGCAGCGTGAGGCTGGATCCCGCCTTATCACCAGGGACCGGCAGGCGAGGTGAGGCGCCTCGGTCTGGGCCTCTTGATCCTAGGGTGCCTTTCCTGGGCGCCGCGCAGTTGTCGTCCCCCGACCTCCGCGGAGTAGAGCGCCGACTGACAGGGGGTGGAATGGGCGGGGGGGAGGGCGGGCGGGGAGGCGCCGCCAAAGCGCGCGCAGAGGGCTATTATGGCCCAGTATCAACGCAGGAGACAAAGAAAAACAGCTCCAGTGGGGAATGTGCTCGGGTGGTCTGTCCGCTGGGGCGTCGTCGCCTTCTGGTCACTCCATTGCGCCGGGAGGTGGTCTTGCACCGCTCCCCAGGGAGTGGGGGTCGTGCACCCTGACGACGTGGAGCAGGGGGAGTTGGTCTTGCACCATCTCTCAGGGAGTGGGCCCTCTTTCCTGGCGGGCGGGGGGCGATAGCGTGGCAGCGCGTTCGGGGCCTGATCTCAACTTCTGTCCCAAGTCCTCGCATTCACGTAGTAGTTCGGGTCTGGGCTGAGGCATGGCCTCTCCTCCTCGCTCTCTCCTCTGCTCGGGGGATGGAGGGTGGGCTAGGGGGAGAGTGGGGTGGTCCAAGGGCTTTCTGCGTTGGGAGCTGCAGATAACGGAGTGCTCCCGTGGGGAGTGCGCGGGGTTCGCCTGTCATGTGTGTGTGTGTGTGTGCACATGTCATGTGTCTGTGTGTTGTGTGTGCGTGTGGTGCTTGTGCTTTTGTTCTGAGGGTGCCAATATTCGATTTCTTGTTCGTGCCTCTATCATCGGCATGTTCTTCCGGGATGGGCGTCGCAAGAGTCGATGTCCCGATGATGTGCCATCATGGAACAAGGTCTATGCCCGAGTTCCCCAGTACGGGGTTCTGGTAGTAAATGGGACCTCCCCGCCTAATACCTCCTGGTTTTCTCTCCTTCCCTCACCTCTACTGCTCTGGGGTTCGGGTCGGGGGCCAGGACCTGGGTGCTGATGGAGAGGCGAAGGGAGGCTCCCCAGCCGACATCCCCTTCCACCACCACCACCACCACTGAACCTCGCCCGTTTCCTTCTTTCTGATTCAAACTGAGCCTTACCCGCACGCAGACTCACTGGCAGCAAGGAACCAGTCAATCCAGACATATTCACTGTAAGACGCAATCGTGAGCAGACCAATCATACCCAAAACCTTCACACTCAGACCTGCTCGTACTCAGCATAGTCATACCCAGACTCTCGCACGCAAACACACACATTCCACATACACTCGAAGCATGCACGTTCGAGTTCATGCGTGCCCAAGATCACTCGTACACACTGCTCACCCCCAGACCACTTATATCCACATTCTTCCCTCATACCCGTATATACATACGTGTACTCAATCATACTGTTGCTCGCCCTCTGATACTTGCATCGCCAAACCTATCCATTCAGAGCCTCATGGCCGTCGATACGTAGCAAGCGTGGCTTTTGGCACCCTCAAGAGAGGGCCGCCGACAAAATCCGCCGAACCTGTCGGCGTGTGTGGGGTGCCGCTCTGGTCCCGTCGACGGGGAGCGTTCTTTCGCCTCCTTCCCATCCTCATCTCCCGTCGGGGGAGAGAGAGAAGGAGAGAGAGAGAGAGAGAGCACCGTTCCTCGTTCGGGGAACGGGTGCGCAGCTTGGGGGAATTGCATCCGTGTCCCCATGACGTCGAAAAGAAACCTCTCCCCGCTGCCCCTTCCCCGGCGGGCGGGGGAGGGTCCTGGGCGAGGGGGGGTTCCATTCGCATCGCCCCTGGGGGTCCTCCTCTCCCACGCCAGTCTTGCTCCAGCGCGCCGGTCCTCCGCGGGTCCTCCGCCCCAGGCGGGGAGGAGTCCCAGGGGGGGGGGAAGGGGGGAGTCTGCTCCGCATGCGTCCGCGGGGGTCCTCTGCCCCTTCCCCTCTCCTCTCCCACGCCCGTCCTCCTCAGGTCCTCTTCCCCACGGGGGGGTCCCAGGGGGAAGTCCTTTTCCTCCTCCTCCTCCTCCTCCTCCTCCTTATCTCCACCTCCTTCTCCTCCTTCTCCTCCTCCTCCCCCTCCTGGTCGTCGTCGATGTCTTTCAGGGTCGGCGGCACCGGCCTTCAGGCCTTCACAATCTGTCACGGGCCCGATCGCGTCTGGTGTTGTGTTCACGCTCTAATGAAAAACCTGAGCCAGCTTCCCAACAACGTCACCTTTTTCATAGCCCCACGAACATCGACATGTAGCACTCGCAGCGCTCGGACACGCCAAGGGCCAATAGACGGACCGTCACGGGGTGTATCATGGCCACCTTTGCGTCCAGATTTGCCCTCGCTCTCGAATCGACCGCCTGGCTTGGCGTCCCAACATCGTCTCCTTTTCGGAGCCCCGTGAGCATCGCGATGTCGCAGGAATTGTACTCGGGCGCGCGAAGACAGGAACCGCCAGGGGGTGCATCATGGGCCTATTCGCGTCCAGATGTGTGTTCGTTCTCAAATTGATCGCATGCTTTGGCTCCCCAGCGTCCTCTTTTTCACAAGCCCCATAGCCATCGCGATGTAGCAGGCGCGGCACTTGGGCACGCCAAGCGGGGCACCACCAGGGACTACATCATGTGCCCGTTCGCGCTCAAATTTTGCACCCCCTCATAACAACTTTCGCTTTGGCATCCCGACATCGCGTCCCCTCAAAGCCCATGATCATCGCGATGTAACAGGCGTGGCACTTGGGCACGCCAAGCGGAGAGCCACTAGGGACTATACCGAATGCCCGTTCGAGTTCAAATTTGTGCAACTCACAACAAAGCCCATGATCATCGCGATGTGGCAGGCGTGGGCATGCAAGTTGGAAGTTGGATTCGCCAGGGGGTAGATCGCCGATCTGCGAAGATCCAGGGCACGGTGACCTTGATATCCAAAAAGACCTCGCCGAACGGTCAGCAACCACAGCGTTTTGGAGCATTGGGGACACCAGCTGCCCACGGCATCATCAAAAAACGGCACAAATCCCCAAACCGGGCGACTGACTCAGCCGATGGTGCGGTCACCGCGACGTTCGGTCGTCATCCGTCTCGCGCGTAGCCGAGGCGGGGGCCGCAGCCTGCCCCCGCGCCGCGCCGACGAACGCCGCAGCTTGGCCCGCGCGACGGGCGCGAGACAGAGCGTCCAGAACCTCGACCCAACTCCTCCTCTGCCTTCCCTTCCCTCCCCCCCCACTCCTCCTGCTCCTCCCTCCTCCTTCTCTTCCTTTCTCCCTCCTCCTCCTCCTCCTCCCTCCCCCTCCCCCTCCTCCTCCTCCTCCTCCTCCTCCTCACCTCCTCCTCCTCCTCCTCCACCACCACCTCCTCCTCCTCCTCCTCCTCCTCCTCCTCCTCCTCCTCCTCCTCCTCCTCCTCCTCCTCCTCCTCCTCCGTCAATCCCTCATGCCCCTCCTCGCGCGTGGCCGACCGCAGGTCCTCGCTTGTCCGGCTCCTCACGCCTCGCGTGGACGCTGATGGCTGGGACAAGCCCCTGCGCCTCGCGTTGGAGGAGCGGCCTGCCAGCCTGGGCTCTGCGCGCACGAGCCCGGGTAAAAACAAGATCGTCGCATACAGGAACATCGAAGCGAGACTTGCTGGGTGCCCCGAGGCCCGAGGCCCAGCTTCTGAAGACCGCCCCACCCTCCTCTACGCCCCCGGGTCCAATAGCACAAAAGACACGAGCCGACATGGGAGGGCAGCGCCAGTAATGGTCGAGCGAATCAGAGAAGGCGCAGCCGAAACCACGTGTGGAGCTGGCCTTCTGTGATCGGTGCTAGGTGAGCCTGGCGCGGGAGAGGGTCCTGATCAAGGCAAATGCGTGAGCAGGTTTCAAAAAAGCTGACCAGGTCCATTCGATTTAAACAACTCGCCTCTAAAACTCGCGCCCAGGAAACAAGCGATGAAGCCTGCGAACAGATGGCTGCCTCGGGGCCTGACTCGGGAAGTCGGTCGCCGCGAATGCACTCGAAAGTCCTTTGAATCCTTGTTCTTTTCCCCCTGCGGCCCTGTGTCCCGAAGAGGAACCTGAGCTCGTTCAACCCAGGGGCCTTCAGAGCGCGCTGTCGATCATCAGGGGCGCCAAAAGACGCCCTCAAGAACTGGCAGTAAGCTGAATCTTCCCAGAACTCAGACCACTGACGTCGTCAGCAGACGGCCACGCCAGTCAGAGCAATATAAGCCCTGTCCAGCAAGTTGCGGAGCACGCGCGGCCGCGCGTCCGCGAACGTCGAGAGAGCGGCTCTGGCGCTTGCAGCGCATGACTAAACAGTGACAGACGGGATCTAAGGAAATGGAATACGCGAGCCAGAGCCGCCGTTTCCAGCGCCGGCAGCTCGGCGGGGGCGCGGGCAGCACTGGGCAACGCGCGATAAGGTAGTCGCGCGTCGGTGCGCGTGCAAGTTGGCAGCCGCTGCAGTCGGGGCACTGGCATCTGATAGCACGTTGCCGCCGGGGCGGCGCTCGTTCGTTGGAGCGGTCCAGGATTCGAAATGCAATTTTGGTCCAACCCATATTCCCGGGCACTTGAGGTTCGGCACAGTCACGGACTCAGCCCATGCTGTGACTAGGGACGCAACCGCGGCAGCAGACCTGTCAGCTAGCTCGGGGGAGAGGGCGTCAGCCACAGGAGCGATGTGGCATGTGCGTGCCTTCAGGGAACGCGCGGCCAGCAACTGGGCCATGTGGACAAATCGGTAGATGACTACCAGGCATCTCAACTTCGGGGTAGTAGCTCCAAGACCACCCGCGCATGTCAAGATCACTCCTCAGTACTTGTCAGCGAAAAACTGTCGAATGTCAAGCGCGGGCGGGGTGAGTGCAGCGGCGAAGACGGCCCTGATCGCAAGGCAGCTTTGAACAATGCCAGACCAATTCGAGAAATCCAAAGCATCTAGCCGCCAGGGACGCCGTAGCGCTGGACATTCGCTAATAGGACATTAAAGAACACAGGGGTGGGGGAGGCACGGAGAGACGCAGGACTGCACGTTGGAGCCAATCGCGGGGCACTGGGCGGAAGGCCCGGGAGAAATCGTCGGAGAGGGTCGCGGGTGAGTCTAAAGGCCGTTGTCGACATAGAGGCTATCCTCGCAAAAGTGTCCAGTTCTACGACGTTGGCGCCGAATTTCCGCCCAATCGTAGAACCGCGCCAACTGACCTCGGCTAATTTTGCCGCGAACTGCCTGGCGGCAGCACACGCGAGAATCTTGTTCTCCGAACTCGTAAGACCGGGATGGCGAAGCGATTGCGCATCACGGACAGCCCCAGGCATGCCCCCCCCCCCCCCCCCCTCACCATTCGGCTTCGGGAATGAATGCCCCCCAGGACAGCGTTGAACGACGACATCGGCGAGTTCCCTCCTAGCATCCACCACGAGTATCCACCCCGAAGTTCGGCCGCCATTCGGCCCGCGCCGCCACGCTGCAGCAAGGGGGGCGGTCTGAGCTAGGGGCGCAGTCTTCGAGCGTCCGAAGACGCGGGCGCATTCCAGAGAGAGCGGGCGGGGGAATGTCCGAGGAGTCCATCTGGCCCCCGAGTCTCCCGAGGCGCAGGGCGGGGCCCCAGTAGCTGCAGATCTCCCGAGACATCTCCCTGGGCTGGGTCGCGACCTCGCCGGCAGGAAGCCGAGTGCCTCCCAGCGTCAGACGCCAGTCGAACGGGGCCCAGATCGCCGTATCTGTTGTCGCCGTTTCCGTCGTATCTTCCCAGGCGTGCCGTCATGCATCGCACTCGTCAGGTCTGTTCCTGGGCTTCGAGATCGGCCGTCTGCATGCGATTTAGCCGACTAGCGAGGCGCGCGGGGGCCGCGCGGCGAGAGCGCGCCAGCGGCGGGGTCAATCCGCAGAAAATCCCGAGCGACCGCATGCGCCTGCAAAAAGACGGCGCCGCGCCCCCTGCCCTGTCTCCAGACGCCCCCGGCCGCCGATCGACAGAGAAAGACGCGGCTGAGTCGGACGTGCCCCTCGGGGCGAGAGGCAATTCTGGCAAGCTCGGCGCCGTCCGTCGCTCGGCACGTACATCTGTCTTCAGCGGCGGCGAAAGTTCGCCCCGAGACGCAGCCTCCACGCGTGTGCACATGCAGTCCTGGAAGTACGATGTTGCGAAGAGCTCCTTGGGAATCGGGCGGTCCTGGACCGCGGCCTCCAGGGCCCCTCTGAGGTCCGCGTAGATTGGGGCATGATCCGAGAGATCGAGATGTTGCAAGATTTCGACCTGATCCGTAGCAAGCCCCAGGGCATTCATCTGGCGAGTCCCCACCCAAGAACCGACGCGAAAATGTAGTCGACGATGTCAGTCGGCATCTCGTTGCATCTCAACCATATTCGAGCAAGGCTCGCGCCAAATGCGACCCGTCCCTGCGCGCCACTCGCGGCGGCAAAAACTCGGACGGAACGGGCCGGTCGGGGTCGACGGGATGGGGGGGGGCCTCGCTCGCGTTATAGAGCCGCCAGCCAATATGGCAAGAGCGCGGTTGGGGGTCGCGCGAGCACGTTCGCGATCTCGCTTAATCTCCCTCCCCACCCTCTGACGAGCCACTCAATATGCACCATACTTGCGAACGTTCCAATGCGAGATCCAACGGTCCCCAGACTCGTCTAGAATCCCAGTGACCTTCAAAACCCTCCCAGAAGCAATATCATATTGACCTCAAACTGAGTAGACGCACCCACTTGAGGAAATCATGTTAGGAGACCTCCTACATTCGTGCGCCTAGCATCGGTGAATGAGAGAAACAGCATGGCGGGCTTATGGAGCCGGTGCAACATGTCCTCCGCTTCAGCGAGGGTGAATCCCGAGGACGGCTCTTGGGGCAAGCAGGGCCCCAGGGCACCTGATCATTTTATCCCGACGCGGCAGGTCGTGATGTGGCAGAATTCTGGCGTTCCAAGGCGCAATAGGAATCGAAACTCGAAAGGGAAAGCCGCTCTGCCAGGCCTTGAGCTGCCTACTGAAGACACCTTTCGGTATCCTTCTGATCTTCAAAGGGAGCGCGCAGCGACTTCATGGCCAGGGCAGAATCGACGTCGAGCTCAGACGTGTTGCACTATCAGTAACGAATAGTCGGCGCCGAGCCCACGGGGGAGGGAGAGAAGTGCACGACATCCTCCCACGACGAGCTGACGGTACCCTCTATATCGTCAGAGAAGAAGCGTCTGGCGGGATAGAGCTCCAACAACTTGCGAGCCACCTTCTTGCGGCCGAGCTCTCGCGCCACCATCTTCGGGCTCTTGTCGGGCCCGGCGTTGGTGTCCGTCGGCGGTCCACCGGCGGGCGGGGCCGCAGAGAATTGTTGCCACCCCGCGCCACGACCAAAGAGCCTGACTGCGCCGATGGCCTGGGAGACCTTCCGCGCCGCGTAGCCCCGCTGGCCCCGAACCTGGATCTGAAACCTCCTCGCCACCGCGTCTCCTTCGATCTCGGCCTGGGTGCTCGCGTCCGTGAACCATGGTTGCAGAGCGTTCCCGACCTTCTGCTTGGGCAGCGGGGCCGCCGTCCTGACCACGATGACTGTGGGGTCTGTCTCCCTGTCGAATCCACTGCTCTGGGGACGAGGGACAGGCTCTTCACGTCGCATGAGTCCCAGAAGATCACGCAGATCCTGCACCTCCTTCTCCAGCTTGTCAATGCGATTGCCATGGCCCCGTACCACCGTCGCGACCTTGGCCATCCTCTTCTCCGCCGCCATGTCGATACTCGCGCAGGGCTCCCCCATCGTCGCCTTCAGCGCCGACAGAGTAGCCTGCATAGCCTGGGCGCTGCCCATGACGTCCGTGCGCGTCGTGTCCACGTGCGCGTGCAATTCCACCTCCTCGACACCGTCGCCCTCTCCCTGCGCAGGAACAACACGAATTCGTCCAGATAGGCCGCCGCTGCTGGTCGCCCTGGCCGTGGCCGCGGTGTCTTCGGGGGACGTGACCACAGGTGTGAATCAGAACGTCTGCGGGGTGGAACCGCCAGTGCCAGCACGTCCTCCTCCCCCATTCGTATGTGCCCTGCCGCCATGGGCCCCACGTGTTGGCAGCCCCGTGGGAGTGGCAACTTGGGCAAGGGAACGGGCGCCATAAAGAGCAGGACAGAATTCTTCGTCAACCAAGGCTGCTTCGATACCATCCATCCCGCCCAGGTTCGTCTCGTGTCGATGTTCCTTGCGCAGAAAAAGGCCTCGTCTGATCTGTCCCTTCCAAGCTGACGACCAGAGCGCCTCTCCCCAGGCGAAGCGCCGACAGCCGTCGACATAGCGAGAGGCCCTGCCGAGGCAGAGCAAGCCCGAGCGGAACACTGGCGGGGACTGAAACAGGAAGAGGCGCAACGCGCGCCGTGGCCACCTGAGACCACAGAAGATGGCTTGGGCCACTTGCGGGATAGAGACCAAAGCTAATCACTGATTCTCTCCTCTCGGGCATCTATAGCCCTTCACAACGTTCAGCCTTGAGCCGCAATGTCTACGGATCCCTCATGCTCCTCCTCCCTCTCCCCTCCTCCCTCTCACTGGCCTCTGAAGGGGGTGCGTCCTGACCAGGATTTCTCAAGGGACCCAGCCTCGGCGACGAAGGCCCCCTCGCCATCCGCTTCCTTCTCGCGGGCTCTCTTCCCTCCTGGCGACGCTCCTGACGACGACAACGGTGCACCGACACCGGTCTGGGCTGGACCAATCATGGGCCCAGGATCGGTGTGTGCGCCATCCTGGCCGAGGCAGGACTGCGTGTACATCGAGCTTGGACCAAAGATGGACCTGGCCAGGGTCAATGTCGATGTGCGGTCAGTTGTCGTCGTCTTCCGAGATCCCGCCTCCTCCTGTTCCTCCTGTCTCCCTCTCCGCCTCTCCTTCTCCCGTCAGCCGCCGCGTGCCGCATCAGCGCCCTCCTCCGAAAAGACGAAACGACAGCGTCAACTCAAGCTTTCGGAGCTCCGCGCGGATTTCTTGGATCGCCGTTTGAACAACCTCCCTGATGCGCGGAGCGCGCCAGAGGCGGCGCCAAGTGGATACAGCGCCGATCCTAGGAATCCGCGCGGAGTTCCGAAAGTTTGTGTCGATGCCTCTCTGTTATTCAAGAATCTGGTGGGTTCCAGAAAAGGCCTCGCCTTCGAGGGTCGAGAAAGCTGGCAGTCTCCGAAACGTCGTGTTCATGAGGCTCGTTCTCCTTCGATCTCCTCATCCTCCTCGTCCTCCTCGCGTGTGGCCGCAGGCGGACGCGTTCTCTTCTCACCGATCGTGGCCGCGGGCGCGGGCTACCTGCACCCTAGTAGAACGGCAGTGCATTGTTCTTCTCCTCCTCCTCCTCCTTCTCCTCCTCCTCCTCCTCCTCCTCCTCCTCCTCCTCCTCCTCCTCCTCCCCCTCCTCCCCCGCCTCCCCTCCTCCTCCTCCTCCCCCTCCTCCTCCTTCCCTCCTCGTCCTCCCCCTCCTCCCCTCCCCCTCCTCCTCCTCCTCCTCCTCCTCCTCCCCCTCCGCAGGCGGCCCGCGATTCTGGCCAGCCGTTCACTATGATCCGGGGCCGGCGCGCGCCCGCCCACCCCCCCAGGAGCGACCGCACGCTTCCAACGCGGGCCCCTCCTCCACCGTCTCCTCCTCCTCTTTCTTTTCCTCCTCCTACCCCTCCTCCCTCCACTCCTCCTTCTGCTCCTCCCCCCTCCACCTCCGTTCCTCATCGTCCTTGTCGCCCCCACCTCCTCATCCACCTCCTACTCCACCTCCTTCTCTTCTTACTCCTCCTCCTCCTCCTCCTCTCCTCCTCTTCCCTCCTCCTCCTCCTCCCACCCTCCCTTCCCTCCCTCTCTCCCCGCCGTCCCATATTCTCTCGTCAGCTGCTGCGTGCCGGGGGGGGTCCCATCGGGCGTCAGCGAGAGCACGGTCGGCGCTGAGCTCCCTGCGAGCCGGTGCAGGTGCGGCGGCCTGAGCCTCACCTGCAGGACGATACCAAGAAAAAGAACAGGAGGAGGAGGAGGAGGAACAGGAGGAGGAGGAGGAGGAGGAAGAGGAGGAGGGGGAGGAGGAGGGGGATGAGGAGGAGGGGGAGGAGGAGGAGGAGGAGGAGGAGGAGGAGGAGGAGGAGGTGGAGGAGGAGGAGGAGGAGGAGGACGAGGAGGGATATAGCCAAGGGGAAACCCAAGACTCATCAAACATGTTGGAATACACCCTCCCTTCGAGCTCTCTCGTCATAGGCCCCTGCAAAGATTAATTTCCACTGAAGAAATTGCCCCTTTGGGAGACAAGCGTGTGAAGATCCACGTGGCAAAACACCATTCTCAGGACGTCAACGCCACGAGTCAACCTGACTGTTGCGTCTTGACGGTCCTGAATCAAGGCGGAGCACTACTCCTGGATGTCAACACCGTGAATCAACGTAACTGTTGCACCCTGACAAATCAGATTACCCCAGTGCGACCCTACCTAGAAGTTGGAACCCCTAGGAAAGCAGCATTATTTGCTATGCTATGCTATGCTATGCTATCCCATGATATGATGCGCCATGAGATGTTATGCTATGCTGTGCTATGCTGCGCTATGCTATGATATGCTATGGTATGCCAAGCTATGATATGTCATGCTGCGCTGTGCCATGCTAAGCTATGATATGCTATGCTATGCTAAGCTGCGCTACGCTATGCTATGCTATGCTATGCTATGCTGCGCTATGCTTGGCTATGTTATGCTCGGCATCTGTCGCACATTGTTGCTGATTTGCCTTTCCGTTGCTTTGCTTGTGCTTTGCTTTGCTTTGCTTCGCTTGTGTTTTGCTTTGCTGTCGCTGCTGTTGATTTGCCTTTGCTGTGCTGCTATGCTATGCTATGCTCTGCTCTGCTATGCTATGCTATGCTGCGCTGTGCTATGCTGTGCTGTGCTGTGCTGCGCTATGCTATGATATGCTATGCTGCGCTATGCGATGCTATGCTGGGCTATGCTCTGATATGCTGTGCTGCGCTATGCTATGTTACGCTATGCTATGCTATGCTATGCTGTGCTCTGGTATGCTAAAGCTCAGCGAAGCTAAGATGAAGGTAAGTTAAGCTAAGATAAACCTGAGCTAAGATGAAGCTAAGCTAAGCTAAGATGAAATAAAATAAGCTACGATGAGATAAGCAACGCTAAGCTAAGGGGACGTAACTGGGGGAACCGCGGGGCGGATGCCGGGGGAACCGCCAGGGGCGGGCAACACTGCCCGGCCCCTTTAAGAAAGAGAGTAAGAACCCTTCTAGGCAGAGCCTGGGTAGGGAAATATCTCTGAACAAAGAAAAGGATGATCCCAGTGCGACCCTACCTAGGAGTTGGAGCCCCTAGGAAAGCAGCATCAGTAGTAACAGTACAGCTAAGCTAAAGCTAAGCTAAAGCTAAGCTAAACTAAGCTAAAGCTAAGATAACGTTAAGCTAAAACTAAGCTAAAGCTAAGCTGAAGCTAATTAAAGCTAAGCTAAAGCTAAGCTAAATCTAAGCTAGGGTTAAGGTAACGCTAAGCTAAAGCTAAGCTAAAACTAAGCGACAGCTAAGCTAAAGCTAGGCAACAGCTAGAGCAAAGCTAAGCTAAAGCTAAGCTAAAGCTAAGCTAAAGCTAAGCTAAAGCTAAGCAAAAACTAAGCTAAAGCTAAGCTAGAGCTAAGCTAAAGCTAAGCTAAATCAAAGCTACATCTAAGCTAAAGCTAAGCTAAGTCTAAGCTAAAGCTAAACTAAAGCTAAGCTACATAAAAGCTAAAGCTAAGCTAAAGCTAAAGCTAAAGCTAAAGATAAATATAAAGCTAAAGCCAAAGCTCCCAGGGGACTGGGGGAACCGCGGGGCGGATGCCGGGGGAACCGCCCGGGGCGGGCAACACTGCCCGGCCCTTTAAGCATATTATCCCAGTGCGACCCTACCTAGGAATTTGAGCCCCTAGGAAAGCATCATCAGTAGTAACAGTAAAGCTAAGCTAAAATTAAGCTGAAGCTAAACTGAAGCTAAGCTAAAGCTAAGTTAAAGCTAAGCTAAAGCTAAGCTAAAGCTAAGCTGAAGCTAAGCTAAGCCTAAGCTAAAGCTAAAGTAAAGCTAATATATAGCTAAGGTGAAGCTAACCTAAAGATAAGCTAAGCAAGCTAAAGCTAAGCTGAAGCTAAACTGAAGGCTAAGCTGAAGCTAAGCTGAAGCTAAACTGAAGCTACGCTAACGCTAAGCTAAAGCTAAGCTACAGCTAAGCTAAAGCTAAGCTACAGCTAAGCTAATGCTAGGCTAAAGCTAAGCTAAAGCTAAGCTGAAGCTCAGCTAAATCTAAGCGACAGCTAAGCTAACGCTAAGCTAAAGCTAAGCTACAGCTCAGGTAAAGCTAAGCTAAAGCTAAGCCAACGCTAAGCTAACGCTAAGCTAAAGCCAAGCTAAAGCTAAGGTAAAGCTAAGCTGAAGCTAAGCTAAATTTAAGCTAACGCTAAGATGAGCTAAGCTAAGCTGAAGCTGCGCTAAGCGAAGCTAATATTAAGCTAAGCTAAGCTAAGCTAAGCTAAGCTACAGCTAAGCGAAGCTAAGATGAAGTTAAGCTAAGCTAAGCTAAGCCAAGCTGAGATAAGCAACGCTAAGCTAAGGGGACGTACCTGGGGGAACCGCGGGGCGGATACCGGGGGAACCGCCCGGGGCGCTTTGCACTGCCCGGCCCCTTTAAGCTAAGAGAGTAAGAACCCTCTAGGCAGAGCCTAGGTAGGGAATCAAGTAAGAGCCCTTCTAGGCAGAGCCTAGGTAGGGAATAATGTCTGGAAGGTTAGCCATGCGAGTCAATGAATTAAACGCCTGCACATGCTTGGAGCCAATGTGCGGGGCGCCAAGGTGATAGCCACACGTTGAGAAGGAACCGAGTTCAATCCGTGAAAGTCTTGCAAATAACGAAAACGCGCGGCGGTAAGGCGAGAACCACATTTTGAAAACGACCCGCCCTCAATCCGTAAAACGCTTGCACCTGTTTAATATGAATGTGCGCGGCACTGAGGCAAGAACCACATTTTAACAACCACCTGTCCTCAATCCGCGAAGCTCTTGCAAATTTGTACAACACATATGCGTGGTGCTAAGGCGAGAGCCACATCCTGGAAGCGACCCGCCCTCCATATGTGAAACTGTTGCTAGTTGTTCAGCTTCAATCTTGCCAGCTTTTAGGCTTCAGGCTCCAAACGACGCGCCCGTCCCGACCTTCCGACTGGCCTCGGGGTGCGAGAGGGAGAGGTTATTCATCAGAAGAAGGACTGGATGGAGGAGGACAAGGAGGAGGAGATGGAACATCCTTGGGACCCTGAGCATTCTTGGATCGGCGCTGGGCCCCCCTGGCGCCGCCTCCAACGCCGCCTCTGACGCACTCCGCGCGCCAGGGAGGGGCGTCCAGCGCCGATATGAGGAATCCTCCGCACGTTTCTCGAACACCGCCGCCCTCCGCCGGCCTTCCGTCGGCCTCCGCTGGCCCTTCCGCAACCCTCCGCCAGACCAGAGATGCCAACTCCTTCGATCCTCGAAGGCCAGGGCCTTTCTGGAGCTCCCCATGTTCTTAAATCTACAAAACAACGACATAAGCATGAACTTTCGGACCTCCGCGCGGACTTCTTGGACCGGCACTGGGACCCCGTAGGTGCCTCTGGGGCCGCCCCTGGCGCAGATCCAAGGGACCCACGCGGAGCTCCAACAGTTCATGTTTGTGCCGTTTCTTCGACGACCGCGAGCCGTATGAGACGTGGTGCTGCCTCTGCTGCATGCTCGGTGATGAGCTAGCACACAAAAAAGACGCCCACAGCAGGCAGGTCCGAAGGGCAAGGGCAGACGCGGAGGCTCGGCTCGGCTCGGCTCGGCTCTGCCCTCGGTGGTGCGTGCAGTCTGGCTTTTGCTGCGTGTGCCGCACCCCTGCGCGGGTGTCTCACACGTCCCTCTACATCTGACGTTGACCTCGAGGGCACGTGCTCGGAGCGTCCTTCATGCCCCATTGGGCGAGAAGGTGCTCCGAAGGGCGGGAAGGCGCCCGCAGTTCTTCCTCGGAGCGGGAGGAAGAAAAGGAAGGGAGGCTCCCAGTGAGGATGGTAAGGGGAGGCAAATACCAAGGAATGGTAGATGAGAAGGATGGGGTGGGAGGTCATGATCACGATGGTGGTGATGATGAGTGTGATCCTAAACATGAGCAGGAAGATGGGGGGATGATGCGGGCGGCGGTGATAATGGTGAGGATGCTGCTGCTGCTGCTGATGATGATGATAATGATGGTAGCTATGCTGATGCCAGTGGCATTGATGATGCTGATGGTCATCCCCATCATCTCGCCATCATCATCACCAGCAGTATCAATAGTAGCAACATCATCACCACAACCATAGCCATTACCATCATCACCAGCATCAGCATCAGCATCATCATACCCTTCGTAATCATGTGTGGCATCATCATTATCATCAGCATCGTCGTCGTCATCATCACCATCATCATCACTATCACCAACACCATCAGTCATCATCACCATCATCACCATCACCATCACTATCACTATGATGGTCCATCACCATCATCACCAACATCATAATGAATCATCATCGACAACCTGACGCGCGATCAGGAGAAGGAGATGGAACGCTGAGTTGAATGCGCGTGACTGCCCTTGCCAAATATCCACACCAGTCGGGCCAGAGACGTGAAAAATCCGAGAATGGCCGCGACCTTCTTTGGGTAGAGTCCTCTTCCGAGTTGCCTCCGCCTCTTGCTCGAGCGAGGGGAAGCGAGAGGTTCGAATTCTTGGCAGCTTGGCCAGCCTCGCACCAGGGGCGAAACACCCGCACCGCTGGCAGATGCAAGCAATTGCACATCACCGCAATCGGTGTCACAGCTCCCCTAACCCAAGAGGCTAAACTGGTAGGTGCGTCGTGCACGCGCAAATACTCATCGCTGCAAGCGGCCGCCCAGCTCCACTACCCAAGCGGCTGGCCTCAAAGGTGTTTCGTTCAGCTCGTTGGCAGAGGGGCCTGCGGAGAGAGCGCGAACCCCAAAGACACTTTAGAAATTGCCAACAACGTTCCACCAACAATCGGCCTCGCATGTGCATCGGGTGCATGATCCGCTCCACCCCTTCGAAGTAAGTCTACGGCCACAAGCGGCATTAGCTTTGCCAAAAGCTCGTCAACAACACTGGAAATAACAATGACTTCAACCACCTGCGTGTTCTTCTCCTCGATGCCGTCAAGACTGAGGGCGGTTCCGAGCTTCCCGTGATCATTCCAGGAACCGTCGGGTGCGAGTGCACCTCCGAGCTTCGCGGCCTTATCTGTCCAATCTTGTCCCATCAATGGGGGCACTCTTCACGCGCGATCGTGATATCCAACCAAAGATGGGCGCCAACATTATTGGTGGCCGTGATAACCCTGCCAAGTAGATTATCAACCAACAAACCAACCCCGCTGTGCATCCGCTTTTAAAAGTATTCGTCAGACCAAGCGAGAGGCCACAGAATTGAGGGGACGGCGCAGGACGGTTGAGTGAGAACGTACGGAGCGACTCCTGGGTAGGCTCGGCGACTACCGGCGTTCATTCATAAATACTTGCTGTACAGATCTGCGGAACCGCCACCCCTCTTCGACAGAGTCGGGAGATGATGCTACCCTTTTTCCACTTCGGGTCGCTCGAGCAAGAACGGCTGCGAACAGCGTGAGTTTGAGGATGCCTGCTGCGAGGAGGAGGAGGAGGAGGAGGAGGAGGAGGAGGAGGAGGAGGAGGAGGAGGAGGAGAAGAAGGATGCGGAGGAGGAGGAGGAGGAAGAGGAGGCGGAGCAGGAGAAGGGGAAGGAGGAGGAGGAGGAGGAGGAGAATGACACTGGTCACCAGAAACATGCCCAATGATGTCAGATGACACGCCAAGTGTGCCAAGCCAGACGACAAATCTGGAATTTCACACCGCCGCCTGGCTGTCAGCACCTTTGTTTCCTGCTGGGGCAAGCCCCCCCAGCACAAGGGCGCGAGGGGGACCGAACCCTCGTGTCGTGGTGCCGCGGGGAGGAAAAACCCTTGCGCGAAGGTCAATGCTGGGGAAGCCCTGTGGGCGAGCGAGCAGCTTCGGACCGCCCAGGAGTGCGGCGCCCTTGCGCCTGTGGCCTGGCGCGAACTGTAATCTGCACAAGTGTGGGGGGAAACTAGGCTAAACAAAATCGGCATGGCAAAAGTGTACGGAGCAGCTAACAAGAAAAGTGGGACAGAAAGGAGGAGGACCAACTCAAAATGCGCGAACCGATGATGTAATTCACTCTCCCTTTTTCACGTCCCATGCTCATAAACCAAAACGATATTTACCAATGAGGGCTCCCCTCCTTGAATGACGAGCGGCCAGTCGGTCCACCAGTCACGCGTGGGCGCCTGTTGTAAAAGATCCTCCTTCCCCTTGAAAAAAACGCCCACGGTGTAGCCTCATTCTGGCACATGCTCTCCACCCGCCTAAGCGTTGCAGGGTGTCAATCGCGGGCGCTTGGGCCGCGGAACTCCCACGCAAGGGCCCTGCAAGGAGGCCCCAGGGTGACCTAATTTTGAAAGAAGCATGCCGTCCATACTTGAAGCTGTTACGCACGTTCAATAAGAATGTGCACGGCGCTACAGCGAGAACCACATCTTGAAAACGACCCGGGCTCCCTCCTTGAAGCTGCGGCGAAGTTCAAGCTTCAGGGCAATCACTGGAGAGGAGATCTCGGGAGAAACGTCTGGCCTGGCCTAAAGGACACGTGTTGGTTGTGCGACAGGGGAAAGTTATCTTTCAGGACGAAGAATGGACCCAGAAATGCGACGTCCTGATTTGTTCAATACAGGGGGTTGGAGTGGGATGACGGCCGGGGGTAATGACGACGAAGACGCGGCGGGGAGGAGGGTGGGCGCGGAGGGAAGGGTGGGGTGGAGGGGGGGGGAGGGGGGCATTATGACGAAGAAGTGGCGGGGTGTGGGTGGGTGAGCGGCGCTGAGGGAGGAGGGGGGTCAAGTTAGGTGCGCTCGCGTCCACATCTGACATCCTACCCGTCCCTCCCCTCCCTTACCATGGCGCTGATTTTCTCTATCCGCGGACGCGTGTCGTAGCGGACCTGTGGCTCCGCGCGCGTGTGCGTAGTGGGTGGTGGTGCGCGTGCGTGCGTGCGTGCGTGTGCGTGGTTGTGGTTGTTGTGGTGGTGGTGTGTATGTGTGTGTGTGTGCGTGTGTGCGCGTGTGCTGTGGTGTGACGTGGTGTGGCGTCTTGGTGGTTTGGTGGTGGGCCAGGTGCGTACGTGCGTGATGGCGGTGGTGGTGGTGGTGGCGGTGGTGGTGTGTGTGTGTGTGTGTGTGTGTGTGTGTGTGTGTGTGTGTGTGTGTGTGTGTGTGTGTGTGTGTCGTGCGTGCGTGCGTGCGTGCGTGCGTGCGTGCGTGCGTGCGTGCGTGCGTGCGTGCGTGCGTGCGTGCGTGTGTGTGTGTGTGTGTGTGTGTGTGTGTGTGTGTGTTGTGCGTGCGTGCGTGCGTGCGTGCGTGCGTGCGTGCGTGCGTGCGTGCGTGCGTGTGTGTCTGTGTGTGCGCGCGTGTGATGTGGTGTGACGCGGTGTAGCGTGGTGGTGGTGGGTGGGGTAGTGCGGTGGTGGTGGCGGTGCGCGGTGGTGGTGTGCGTGCGTGCGTGCGTGCGTTGGTGGGTGGAAGTGGCGGTGGGTGTGCGTGCGGCGGGGCGCGGGCGTGGTGCGGCGCGGTGGTGGCGGGCGGATGGGCGCGCGAGAAAGAGGCCCGCGCTGGGGCGAGAACGCCATCCTGAACGACGGAGGCAAAACACCGATCCGAAAATGAGGCCCACGCTGCAGCGGGAGCACGATTCGGAACGATTCGGGAGCAGAAATGAGGCCGGCGCCTCAGCGAGAGCAGCATTTTGAAAAAAAACGCAGGCGAAAACCCAACTCCGGGGAATCGTGTGTATAAAAAAACACATACGCGGGGGGGGGGGGCGAATACGCAAAAGACGTCATCAGGGGAAGAGGGAGAGTAGTATTCATATTGAGTAATTGTGAAAACTAGGAAAGAGTGGGGGAGGGGGGGAGGCGCGGAGGGATGGGGGGCGGCGGGGTGGCGGGTTTCATCCTGGATCGATCTCTGGCATGCCCTCGGGGCCCGAAGCGGTCGCCCCGGAAGAGGCCCTGGGGGCCGGGAAGCCTGGCGAGATCTCCTCGACCCTCGGTCCTCGATTGTCGAGCCTCGGCGACGGCGGTGAGGGGGCCCTGGCCTGGCCTGGACCATGTGAGCGCCCCCAGCCAAGACAATACTCCAGCACAGCGAGAACGCGCTTCGTGGACGCTTGCTTGGAAAAAGTCCCTGGGCACATGAGGCCCCGGGGTGGTGGGGGGGCCTGAAACACATGAGACGCTCGAAGAACCGGCCTCCCTACTCGGGGGACGGGGGCCCTTCCACGGGGGGGGGGGGGGGGGGCAAACGAAACCGGGGGCGGGGAGGGGGAGGTCCCCCCCTGTCCACGGGAGCGGGATCGAGTTGGGAACTTCCTCAAAATCCGACCATAGCTGGATCTAACTGTAATAGCATCCTAGTTGGGCTGGATCCAATTCAAATAGAATCCACATGTAGAGGGATCCAGCTCTCGTTGAATCCTACCAGGGCTCGATCACTTTCTAATCGAATCCGAATCCTACTATTAGCTAGCTCCAGCCTTCATCGCATCCGAATCGGGCTCAATCCAACTCTACTAGAACCCTATACTATAGCTGAATCCAGCTCTGACTGAATTTTACTAGCTCGACCCATCGGACATAGAAGCCTACTAACGCTAGATCCAGCTTAACTTGAACACTCACAGGGCTCCATCCAGCTCTGATAAGATACTGCCGAGCCCGATTGCGGCTCGATCGTTGTCGTGGTTGCCTGACGGCGCCGACGCTGGCGCCGGCTCTCGTCGTCGTCGGCTGCCATCGGGGAGACAGGGAACAAAGCCCCCACACCCGATCGACCACCCCCCTCTGCAATTCGGGGGGGAGGGGGGGCAGCTCGACCCCGCCCCCGTGTGGGGGGGGGAGAGCAGCTGGATGGCCATCGGGGAAGCAGGGGACAAGGCCCCCACACCCGATCGACCCCCCCCCTGCAATTCGGGGGGGGGGGCAGCTCGACCCCGCCCCCCTGTGGGGGGGGGAGAGCAGCTGGATGGCCATCGGCGACAGCACGCTGGCACCAGCCTCAGCGGGCCCAGTCGGCGGGCGCACTTCGCGGACGGGGGGGCGATCAACGAGAAAGAGCAGGAGGAGAGATGAGGCCAGCGCTCAGAAAAGAGGACAGGGAGGAGTGAAAAGAAATGAGGGGGAGATGAGGAGGAGGAGGAGGAGGAGGAGGAGGAGGAGGAGGAGGAGGACTAGGAGGAGGAAGAGGCGGAGGAGGAGGAGGAGGAGGGCCAGGAGGAGGAGGAAAAGCAGGAGGAGGAGGCGGAACAGGAGTCGAAGTACCCTTAAAGCGAGCTCCTGATGATCACACTGGGCGCGGGGCGCCAGGCGTGCAGCGCCAGCAAGTCGCGCAGCTTCTGTGTATGAGAGGTGCGCCGAGATCGGCACAAGGTGTTGGCTTTATGCCAGGCGTGGAGAGCTGGGGTCGTGGATTTGACGGCTCGTGCCCGAGAAATGGTGCAGCCATCCCCAGAACACTCGTCAGCCCGTCCAAGGCCGAGCCGGATGGGTTGCGGCGGGAAATCGAGGCGCACCCAGCTGGGGGCGACGTGGTGACGGAGCCGAAGGCATCTGAAATGGCATGTGAAGTAGTGTTGGATCGCGTCTGGGGCACCGCAAACGACAAAACATTACCTGGAATGTAGCGACATTTGCATCCTAGCATTTAAATGCGGACGAACGCCAAGACGGGCGCGTTTTGGACAGCTTCGCCTTGAGAAGGGCCCATCGTTGGGGAAGGTCGGGAGAGGGTGGAGGAGGGAATAGCCAGGCAAAGAGGAGGATGAGGAGGAAGGGGGGGAGGAGGAGGAGGAGGAATGAACACCACTAAGGGGTAAGGAAGAATAACTGGCAGACCCGGCCCAAGTATCCTGCCTTGGCAGGGACATCGGACATCGGACATCGGCCTGCAATCGAGGCGCCGCGGGGGCGCTGCAGGTGGGCGCCGGGGCGCCGCCATACATGACAATTGACGACGATGAGACAAGGGACAAGCGAACGAGAGGAAGACAGAGACAGAGAGAGACCAACAAGGATGGGCAAAGGAGAAATGCAATATGTAATCGTAGATACAACAACTATGCGTGTGAAACAAAAAACAATAATTACGACGTGCCGGCTCCCTCATTCATTGTGTGACGTATCCTGGCTGGGTATTGTCCCGAATGTCCGTGGTTGCAAGATGTAACAAGTCTGCCACGGTATGTGGTGCATCCGGCACGCACAGCTGTGTGTAAGGTAATAGATCGTCCCACCACCTGGCCTTGGGGCGGCCAGCTCGTCGATGTGCCTGTCCGTGTACATCACCTCCAGGGTCCCATTGCAAAGCCGTTCGTGCCCACTCTTTTGTAGTGCTGGTGGCAACCGTGCGTACCCAGTCCCACTTGCGTAGTTGTCTGACAGACGTGGTCCAATCTGTAATGCGTGGTTTTGAAATAACACTCTCTGCATGTCGAGTTGCTCGCTTGATCCAGTCTGACCAGGGTTCGAGTGGGTCAGTGTCCTCGAGATCGTCTGCTGCTGATTGTACAGATGGTGCCACACTGTCTACATCAACTCCGCCGTCGGTGCCGGAATCGTTGGAGTCCTTGTCGTTCCTGCCGCTGGCGTCGTTGCCGCCGGTGCCGTTTTCGAAGCCGTGGTTGCCAGTAGCCTTCGTCGAGGCGTTTTGACTATCATCCGGAGCATTTGTCGCTGCGTCCTTCGAAGAGCTCCTGTGTCATCGTCCAAGCCTCACAACCATATAGCACATTTGGAATAATTGCTCCGTGGAATAGCCGGATACGGTTGTTCAGTGAGTAGTGAGTTCCAGTAAGTTCCTGCTTGAGTAAATAAAATTTTCTCCATGCCGACGCAATCCAGTTCTCCACTTCCGTCTTGTGGCTGTCGCTGCATTGGAGCTTGCGCCCCAAATCCTTTGTTGCTCGGTGAGGTGGGAGCACTTCGATCTTCATGTTGTGGACGAGGACGTGGGTAGGCGGTCGTTGTGTTCTTTTTGGTATGTGTCCGTTATGCAGAATTCAGGTCTTGTCTGGATGCAGTAGTAGCCCGGCGTCTGCCGCTTCGATGATAATATCGGGCAACATGCTGGTGATGTCGTTGCTTGATCGTGCAATGAGGAGGATGTCGTCGGCAAGTCGTAAATTGTTCAGTAAACCGTCGCTGTTTGGTAGGTGCGGGATCCCGCGCTGCTTGGTTGTCCATTTGTCCTTCACACGTCTCATAGTGTATTCTGAAATGCAATTGAAGAGTAATGAGCTTAATGGGTCTCCCTGCTTTGTCCCGCGTTCAATATTGAATTCCTTGCTGAAGCGGTCAGTCTTGACGGAGGCCGTCTGCTGGTGGTACAATTTTTGGAGCAGAGTGATATATGGAACTGGTACCTGCTGTTCTTCTAAGGCTTTCCATATAGCCGCGTGTGTGACGGTATCAAATGCTTTCCTGAAGTCTATCGTCGCCATCCAGAGAGGTATTTGCCATTCGCCCGATATTTTTATTAGAACAGCAGTGGTAAGTAAATGATATGTTGTGCTCCTGTTGGGTTGGAAGTTTGCTTGGTCCGGGCTCCGATGACAATCCAATTCAACGCACAAGCGATTGGACAAGAGCTTGGACAAAAGCTTGTACAGAAGCGGGATCGTCGCGATAGGTCGGTAGTTTTCTGGCCGCGTCGGGTCGCCGCTTTTGTGTCAGAACGCAGTATGTTGTTGAACGTGTCCAGCATGACTCACTTGAGTGCGTCTCCTCCCTCCTTCAGCATCTCTGCCACAATACCGTTGGTGTCTGGCGCGCGGCTTGTCTTTAGCTGACGAAGTGCTACAGTCAGTTCGCTGTTCGTGAAGGGAGGGATCTGTTCTGCCTCGTGTTGCCCGTGGTGCTGCTGGGCGTCCTTCTGCGCGTCCCGGTACAGGCGCGAGTACAAGTTAGCGAATACGTCTGCGATAGTCTTTCTGTCGCGCCGTGTGTTCCTATCAACATCAACCATCCCCGGGATAAGGTCACGTTTTTTGTAACTCTTGATGCCGCTGATACGTTTGAGGTCCCGATATTGTGTGAGAATTCGGTCAACTGCTGCTCTGCGGCTGGCTCGTTTGACAGCCCTGATTTCTTTGCGGATATTCTTGTTGAGGTGTGCTCGTGCTGTAATGTCGGTGGTTGCTGCGTCCCGTCTCTTATGCAGTAGTTGTGCAATTGAGCTCTCCCTTGTCGTCGATGTCGTGGTGCGCTCGTCGGTACTGATGCTGTGCGGTTGCCCCGATAATGTTTCCACTATGGCGGTGTCGATGTCGTCGCACTTGATCTGGAGCTGCGCGTCGAGTAGTAAGGCGTCCAGTCTCTCCGCGAGTGACTCTTGGTATGTAGGGATGTCCTCTGGTGGCCACGTGCAACGTGCTGCTCGTCGATTCGTCCGTTGTCCTCGCAGCTGCGGCGTGCCTCCCAGTTGGGTGCTGCGTCGCTGCTGCTGTTCAGGTAATCGGAAGGTGAATCGTACTGCTTTGTGGTCTGATACAAGATCGATGTCTGTAGTCGCTTCGCAGTCGGTAGCTGTCTTACAAACGAGTTTGCTGGCCAAGATGAAATCGATCTGATGTTGCTGTTTTGGGGGTGATGCGTATGTGGTCAGGTTGTGCGCGTGCTTGTGGTAGAATGTGTTCATGATGCGGAGCTCCTCAGCGGCTGCCCAATTTTTGTAGCCACTGTCCTCGCGCGTTCACGCTGCCGAAACCATATTGCCCCAGAGTGCGTCGGTCGTCTTCCGTAGCTCGCTGTCCCACCCGCGCGTTTCAGTCTGCACCGATGACGCATGCTAGTTTCTTCGTTCTGGCATGCCGGTGTGTTTCGGAAAGGATGTTGTACATTGCCTGGATGCTCTTGTCGCTGTACCCACTATGGGGGAAGTAATCTGACACGATACGTAATCGAAAACCCACAGAAACCACATCAACATAACAAACCCTGTCGTTAATAGGTTGAAAACAACGGATCTGGTGAGCCCATCGCTTGTGCACTAAAATGGCGACTCCGCCATGTGACCCGTCGCATCCAGATCCTAACAACATGTGTCCGCCTGCCGTGGACCAAAATTCTTCTTTTTCCTGCCGCCATGTCTCATTGACGGTTAAGAAATCCCATCGTACATGTTGGAGTTCTTGCAAAAGCTCCTCTACGCGACCTCCTGAAATAAGTCCGCGAACATTCTTATGATACAATGTAATCTGCTCGATTGGCGGTCGAATGATGGAAGTAGATGGTGGTGAATGCTGGGGGTCGGAACTTTGTTGGAGGTCGATTGGTTGAGGTTGCGAATCGGCGGGTGGAGGTCGAAGGCTGGAGGTGGATGGTACTTGGCGCTTGGAGTCGGACTCTGGCGGTTGGAGGTCGATTGGTTGAGATTGCGAATCAGCGGGTGGAGGTCGATGGCTGGAGGTAGGTGGTACTAGGCGCTGGGAGTCGGACTCTGGTTGTTGGAGGTCGTCTGGTTGAATCTGCGAGTCGATGGGTGGAGGTCGAGGGCTGGAGGTGGGTGGTACTAGCTGGTGGGAGTCGGTCTCTGGTGGTAGGAGGTCGAAGGGTTGAGCTTGTGAGTCGGTGGGCGGAGGTCGAAGGCTGGAGGTTGGTGGTGCTAGATGGTGGAGTCGGGCTCTGGTGGTTGGAGGTCGACTGGTTGAGCTTGTGAGTGGGCGGGCGGAGCTCGAAGACTGGAGGTGGGTGGTACTAGGCGCTGGGAGTCGGACTCTGGTGGTTGACTGTCGACCGGTTGAGCTTGTGAGTCTGCGGGTCGAGGTGGAAGGCTGGAGGTGGGTGGTACTAGGTGCTGGGAGTCGGACTCTGGTGGTCGGGGTCGAGCGGTTGAACTTGCAAGTCAGAGGGCGGAGGTCGAAAACTGCAGGTGGATGCCGATGAGCGTTGGCTCCCATCGTGTGCGTCGGAGCTCGCCTGGCTGGAGTCGGGCGCCATACTTCGGAACCGCAAGATGCATGACGGAACGTCGCCTGACAAGACACTGTAGGCCCGACGTCCTCCTCCCCGTCCTCTCGGGTTGACCTGGGCGTGAGGCTGGGCAGCATGATCACCTTCGTCACCAAAAGCTCCTCTGCGGCAGTCGGATGCCACGATCCTGGAGCCAGGGATGCGGGAGAGGGAACCGGAGTCGGAATATGGACATTGATGTGAAACTCGTGGTGAAACGTTTCTCGTCGGCGTGGAGGTAAGAGACTGGAGGTTGGAAGCTGGAGTCGTAGAGGTTGGAACGGGAATCGTAGAGCTTGGAGGCGGAGAGGTGGAGGGTGGAGCCGTCGCTGGTGAAACGTGCTCATCTCGAAAAATATGATGGTCTTGGAGAGCAGAGGGTGGAGGTCGAAGGCTGGAGGTGGATGCCGGTGAGCGTTGGCTCCCATGGTGTGCGTCGAAGCTAGCTTGGCTGGAGTCGGGTGCCGTACTTCGGAGCCGCAAGATGCATGACGGAACGTCGCCTGACACGACACTGTAGGCTCGACGTCCTCCTCCCCGTCCTCCCGGTTTGAGCTGGGCGTGAGGCTGGGCCGCATGATCACCTTCGTCACCACAAGCTCCTCTGCGGCAGTCAGACGCCACGATCCTGGAGCCAGGGGCGTGGGAGAGGGAGCCGGAGTCGGAATATGGACATCGATGTGAAACTCGTGGTGAAACGTTTCTCGTCGGCGTGGAGGTAGGAAACTGGAGGTTAGAAGCTGGAGTCGTAGAGGTTGGAACGGGAGTCGTAGAACTTGGAGGCGGAGAGGTGGAGGGCGGAGCCGTCGCTGTTGAAACATGCTCATCTCGAAGAATATGATGGTCTCGGAGAAGCCGTCCTGGCACGGGTACCTGCGTCCCGCTGCCTGCCGACACGAGGGGCTGAGAGGGACCTGAAGAGCAGAAATGTATTGCCTTGTTGAATGTTTCGTGAATGTTAGCACCGCCGTTTCGAAACAAACGTGTGTGCGTTTTTCCAGAAGTCTCGGCTTTACAAATCACTGTCCGTGTCGGGGTCTGGGTCCGGAGCGATTTTGGAACGAAAAATATTCAGTGACTCGCCCACCTTCTCCTCCACGTACCTGCCCACTGCAGTCGTTTTCCAATCCCCGTGTTCGTCGTACCACGCCACTTTCTTCCCGTTGACGGTGACCATCCGCTTGTTCCATAAGATCCGCACTGTGTCGCTCTGGTGCTTCGGATCTTTGCACAAGTGGTATTTCGTGTATCCCAACCGTTTGTCAGCAACCTGCTCCTCCGTGGTTTGGTTGTTTTTGATAAATACACCATCCAACCATTTACTGTCCTCCTTCCCGTGGTATTTCTTGTAGAATTCAACTTTCGCTGATACAGTTGGGAACGTAACCATTGCCATTTTCGTGGGGTTCCTGGATGTCGTTACGTTGATGTTGTTGATGTCGTCATCGATCTTCTTCAATATATCCTGCACCTTGGATATCATATCTTCGGCCTCCAATGGTTCTTTGAATCCAAATGCGACCATCTGCTTGTTCTTGTCCTCTGTGTGCTTGTTCGCCAGACGATTGCTCGTGGTCGTATTGTTCAGGTTCATCTTCATTTCCTGAATGTCCTTCTTAATGCTCTCATTAGTTTCTTTGACAACATTGACTGTTACTTGCATCTCCTCCACCTCTTGCTCGGCTATGTTCGCCGTCGCCTTCGCCTGGCGTGCGATGTCTGTGGCCTCTTCTGCATTCTGCATTGTGTCCTTCATGTCTCTCCTGATGCCTCCCATGATCTTCATCATCCGCTTCATCATGCACATCATGTCCTCATCTTCCTCGCCTTCTTCATCTATGTCTACTTGTTCTGGCACTTCATCCTGCGTCCCTCCTTCAGCCTTCATTTTCTTATCCTTGGGTGTCGAGCCCGTGCTTGATTCGGCCTTTTTCTTGCCACCCTTCTCCATGCTTGAAATACCCGGATTCGTACGCAAATATGTCGCACAGGTGAGAGACAAGAGATGCAAGATTGTGGAATAGACGGCTGCGGGCCGTCCTCGAAACCACAGTGCAGCGTGAGCAGGCCACAACTAGGCCCTCGCCAGCAGCTCCCGCGCCCTGGCAGATTGTTTGGCGATGGCGCGACCCCTGGCCTCCATGAGAGACGGAAACAAGGCCAGCCGAACACTCAACCTTCGCGCGGAAAGAGCTGAAGAACGACAGGTGAAGGTCAGAGGCAATCCCGAGACCGAGCAATTCGGCGCGATGCTGGCAGCAGATGCGATGGACTAGCATGACATCGAGCGAGGGGAGCGCAGAAGAAGAGGCAGGCAGGCATGACACGCAATTTTGGAGGGCACTCAGGGCTGCAGGACACCTGCAGCAATTTCGGACGCATTCACCGCTGACAGCATAACATCCGAAACGGCACGGCCCCAACCAAGGAAGAGGAGGAGGAGGAGGAGGAGGAGGAGGGGGAGGAGGAGGAGGAGGAGGAGGAGGAGGAGGAGGAGGAGGGGAGGAGGGAAGAGGGAGGATGGGGAGGAGGGCCGAACAGATTTGAGCAGGCGGAAGGGGGGGGGCGCCCTGGCAAGGACGGGCGCCACCTGTACGGTTCGCTCCGTGTTCAGGTCCCGCCCCTGGCGCAGGGCGCTCTCGCACAGCTCCTCACGGGATAAATGGAATCTGGGGGAAGAGGGACATGAGGATGAGAAGGCTGAGGAGGAGGAGGAGGAGCAGGAGGTGAAGGATGATAAGGGGAGGAAGGGGAGAATGAGGTGGAGGACGAGAAGGAGGTGGAGGAGGAGGAGGAGGAGGAGGAGGAGGAGGACCATGGAGGAAGGCACAGTTCCCCTCCTCCATCCGTCTCCCCTCCTCCCCTCCACCTTCCCCTCCTTGCCTCCTTCTCCACCCACATTCCTCCCTCTCGTCCCCGTTCTCCTACCCCTTCCTCCTCCAGGCTGCTGGGAACGGACGGCAGGTGGGTGGTTCCGACGCTACCATCCTGCTCCCCCCCCCCCCGGGACGGTGGCCCCTGGGGGCGATAGCAGACCAAACAGTATGCAGGTACGAAGCTGGAAGCAAACGGCAAACCCCTCCCCAAGGTCGGGGTGGCCGTGTCCCCCTGCACCCCTGGGGGGGGAGGGAGACACGGCACGTCACCATATAGCGTGAAGAGAGGGGGAGAGAGAGGTGAGAGAGGGCATAACGGCACAGCGCTGACAGAGTTGGAAGCGGGTATGCAGGCAGCGGTGTGCATGGTGTTGCTTGGCGGGTGTGGCCGCGGCCGCGCTCGGCAAATAAGGGAAGGCCCAAAGGCCCCTCCCCATTCCCGTAGGGAACCAACAAAACGCGACGCCCATCCCGTGGCGGCGGCCACGGGGGGCTGTTGCCCATCCTCCAGTATGGCCCACCCACCAACCCACACCGTGACAGCAGAAGAGCTGCGAGCATTCCGAAACCTAGAGGCGCAGTGCAATGGCAGGGCGGTAGAGGGAGGAGGAGGAGGAGGAGGAGGAGGAGGAGGAGGAGGAGGAGGGAGGAGGAGGAGAAGGAGGCGGAAGGAGGAGGAGGGGGGAGGAGGAGGGAGAGGAGGAGGAGGAGGGGGGGGGGAGGGAGGAGGGGAGGACGAGGTTGTGGCAATCGTTAACGGCGCAGCGCTGGCGGAGCTGGAGCGGTCCTTCACAGACGCGTGGCGTGCCCACCGAGGGGGCCCTCACCTACCGAGGTAGGTGAAGGGTCCCCAGGGAAGGGGTTCCTCCTCCTCCTCCTCCTCATCATCTTCGTCACCCACCTCCTTCTCCTCGTCCTCCCCCTATCCTCCTTCACCTCCTCTTCCCCCTCCTCCCCTCCTCCTCCTTCCCCTCCTCCTCCTCCTCCTCCTCCTCCTCCTCCTCCTCCTCCTCATCATCATCCTCATCATCATCATCATCATCCATCATCATCATGTTCAATCTAAATGGCCTCCTCCTCCTCTCCTCCTCCTCCTCCTCCTCCTCCTCCTCCTCCTCCTCCTCCTCCTCCTCCTCATTCCTGTTCAATATAAAACGCTCCTCCCTGTCACAAACCGAGGCGTGTTGGTAAGGCGGGTCGGGCGTTTCGCCTGAGACGTCCACACCGCCACGGTTTCATGGATGGAGGGCGTTTTCTTTTTAAACTATGGTTCTCGCCTTCGCGCCGCGCACATTCGTTTTAAAGATTTCCAGGGGTCCTATTAGACCTATAAGGCGTAGGTGATTTACCGCGTTTTGTCTTCTCTCCCCCTCCTTCTCATGCTCGGGGGATGAGTTTGTCACTGTTCCCTGTTAATCTACACCCCATCCCCAGGCGACCAGCAGCCAACCGGGAACAATGATAACCCCATGGAAGCACCCCCCACCATCCCTGTCAAACAACCATACAACATACACCTCGGGGCAAAGTCCAGAGGCATGGTCGTGAGGCCCACGACCACTTTGCATTGTGTTTTGACAAGAGCGGTGAGGGTGTCGGCATATTGCCTGCTGCGCGCAGGGCTACCATCCCTGACAACAAACAAT
The DNA here is from genome assembly GCA_963575745.1 of Prorocentrum cordatum. NCBI lineage: Eukaryota > Dinophyceae > Prorocentrales > Prorocentraceae > Prorocentrum > Prorocentrum cordatum. The sequence goes on from CAUYUJ010020176.1 coordinate 72,281, forward strand.
ACACAATACACCTCGCGGGTAAAAAACCTGGATCATGCGCGGCCACCCCGCGATCACTCTCAAGTGGTGGTGTATGGCCTGCTGTGCGCAGGCCCAGCAGACACAATAATGGGCACTGGTCTTCGACACGGATGGTGGGGGGCGACTTGTTTCCCGATGTGTGCTGTCACGTGCGCAGGCGCACCTGAAACACTCTGCACGTGACCCGAACGTGGCGCACCTGGCGCGGCTGGAGTGTGCGGCACTCTTGGCGCATGCGGAGGCACGTGGCGCATCTGGCGCACCGGGCGTGCCTGGCACGCTCGGGCCCCAGGGGTGCGTGGTGCGCGTGGCGCGCCTGGCACACGTGGCCCACCTCGCCCAAGCGTGGTGCACATGGGTTCGGTTTTGGCTCCCAATAGCTGTCCATCCAGAGACGACCGCTGAACATGCAGAGGCTCGAGTGCTACTTCTGTGTTGGGAGGGCGGGTGGGAGTGAGCTGCGCGGCTTGCTAGCTAGGAGGGTGTCTTGACCCCTCCCCCATACCCCGTCCCCAGGGCCTGGGAGCCCACATGGCTCCAAGGGGCCCTCGGCAGCCCAAGACGGCCTCCAAGACGGCTCATAATAGCCGAAGATGGCCCAGCGACAGCTCCAAGACGATTCCAAATGCCTCCGAGCCTCCCCAGGCACCCTCCCAAAAGGCCCGAATCCTTCAAATGCATATAACAAATTCCGATGGGCTGCCGAGGCTTCAATATGGCCCCAAAACGGCCCCACTAGCGCCCAAGAGCGCTCCTAAAGATGTGCCCCCCCTCCCTGCGTTAGGCTCTAGCTGTGAATCGAACACTGCGGTCGCGCACCTTCTCCTTCCCACCCCCTTTTCCTTGCACCCCGCCTCCCCCCTCTGGCCGGCCTCTGACCAGGCCGTCGCCGTCCCTGGGGGGCTGCGATATGAGAAACTGTCGCCCCTTCCGATTGCTGTGGGGGGGTCCAGAGGAGTGACGCCCCACGAAGGCCGAGATAAGACCTCGCCCTTTCCGGGGGTCTGAGACCTGGGAGATTGCCGCCGCGTTCAATGGCCGCTGGAAAGCCCATCGGGATGACGCCTCACGCAAACCCAAACAGATTCCCACCATCCCTTGGCGGCCGCGATCTGCGAAACCGTCGCCACTTTCGAAAGCTGCTAGGGGGATCCAACGGAATGGCGCCCCACGCGGGACCAAACTAAACCTCGACAGCCCTGGGGGGCTGTGATTTGCGAATCTGCCGCCATTTTCGAAGGCTGCTGGAGGTCCAGCGGAGTGACGCCCCACGCAAACCGACACCAAACCTTGCCATCCACGGGGGGCTGCAATCTGCGGAATTGCTGCGATCTGCGCAACTGTCGCCGCTTTCGAGGGTTACTGGGGAGCCCAGCGGAGCGACGCCCCACGCAGACCTGAATTAATCCTCGCCGTCTCTGGTGGGCTGCGATCTGCGGACCCGTCGCCACTTCCAAAGGCTGCTGGGGGGCCCGGCGGAGCGGCGCCTCACGCGGCCCGCAATTAAACCTCGCCGCCCCTGCGAGGCTGCGGCCTGCAAAACTGCCGCAGCGTTCGAGGGCTGCTGGGGGGGCCCGGCATAGCGACGTCCTACGAGGTTGTAGACGACCCTTGGTTACTCATCCCGTGGGCCCAGAAGACTTGGCGGCGCGCATGCGGGCGCAAAGTTCCCGCCCTCGCCCTTTCTCGCTGCCCGGTGAATCGCGCAGCGCGCGCGCGGGCGCCCCATCGAGCTCGCGCAAACCATGGCGGATCCCGCGCTGTCATCTGCCGAACTGTTCTAAACCAGCTCCTCTTGTCACTAAGTGCAGATGCGCTGTGTGCCTCGCAAACTAATGTCAGACAACAATTTAAACATCGCAGGAGGCCCCATAGACGCTCGATGAATCCATTTGGCTCGCCCAATGTGAGATTCTGAAAAAAAGTGTCGACTGACATCGTGCTTCCGTTATCAAAAACAATACAAAGGCAACGGGTTTCGCCCGATGAGAATTCAGGATTCCACGCCGGGCGAGTGCGCTGAATTGGCATAGCGTGGAGGGGGGTTCGCAGCGAAACACATTTTTCTAATGTAGAAGATATGTAATCATAATTCCAGCAAGTACAACCAAATGGCAGTGGGAAGACCGACGCGATCCCTGACTGCTGAATTCTGAAAATCACACGAACTCCTTCTGGAAAGACTCCAATCGGCTTCTTCCCCTGGGATGATGCATTAAGATTCCTGGATGGAAGATTGCAACGTGATTCCTCAAGTGACGGACTGCGTTAGTTTTCCTTCTGCTGATTGTGGCAATTGTTTGGGGCCCGGGCAAAACGCTTGGAAGACGCAGACCGAGGGGAGCTGCCCCAGGCACCTGCGTGAATTCCGATGCAGTCGGGCCTCGCGGCGCGAATGGCAGCGCAGACGCGCCCCGGGCGCCCCGTCTGCGCCGCCGCCGCGAGGTGCCTCGAGAGGACAGTTACACAATCGAATTCCTGTCGGAAGGGTTGCGCTGAGCGACGTCCGGACGGGAATTCTCGCAACATTCCATATTCATTGTAGATTACAATGGGATACCTGTTGTAAAACGCGGAAATTCATCCTGTATGGGGGTTGCGCTAGGATAACTCACGTGGGAGATTCGAGCAACCTTCTGTTCTGAGAGAATTACAATGGGACCCCTCTCGCGGGCGATTGCGACGATCGTCCACGCGCGCGCGAGATTGCGAAACAACGACGTGGCCGGCCGCGCGCGCCCCGATCAAAGACGATCTTGTCACCGGCTTCCACCGCGTCGCGCGCCGACCCGGAGTCTTCCTCAACCTCGGCAACTTGCGTGGGCGTCGCGAACTTGTCGCCCGCGCCGCTGCGCCGCGGCCCCGATGGCGGCGCCGCAGTTGCGGCCGCGTCTCGAGGGCTCCGTCTGCTTTGCTGGACAACGCGCAACGACATCCTGTGGCCCCGCTGAACTGCGAAACCCCGCGTCGACGGATGCCACTACAGCCTCCGCGTTAAATTCCGAGCTGTTCTTGGGAACTGCGCTCGATGCTTCTATCTGGCCGGTTACCTGCGCCAGGCCAAGGCCACCTGCTCCGCCGCCATTTTTGCGCCCAAAGAGCTCGCAACGGCGGGCGCGTCATTTCTGGACGTTTCAAGCGTAGTGTAATTTCGTGCGCCGCCTTGGGTTCTACCCTGGCTGGCGATGCCCACTGCGCTTCAGGCGGGTCAGGACCCTCTCGGGCGATGGCGCAGCATCCAGGGTCAATCTCAGGCCCGGGCTTTCAATGGCCATGCAGGCCTCGGAACAAATTAGCGAACACTCATGCCACATGCATCTGTCAACGCCTCCCCCTCCCCCACATGTTCAAAGTTGGCGGTGGGTCTGATGATGTGCACTTCGGCCGCAGGTTCCCCCGCGCGTGCCAGCGCTGAGTTTGGGGGGGCGGGAAGTGTTCAGAAATTGTATCCCTCTACCGCATCTCCCATCTTCATTGCTGGCTCGCCCCGCCCCCTTGGCCCTCTCATCGCAGTTGGCTGCAATGTGGCCCTCTTGTCTGCGCGCGCAGCATGCGCGCCCACTCGTGGGCGCGCCGCCCCTGCCACCTGGATTGGGCCCCGGTAGCCCGCGTTGCTTGCCGGCCCCCATATAGATGCCGGAGTTGCCCCTGCAGCTGCCCTTTTCTCCAGCTCGGGCGCCGCTGTTCCCACCTTCGCCTCTGATTCCGCAACCCCATGGCCGCGTGGCCTTTTCTCTCGCCGCACTTGTAGCGGATTGCCGCCCCTTCGGCCCTCACCTGCGCATGCTGACTGCGCCCGCGTCTCTAACCTGGGATGCCTCTTTCGATCCATGGGCCAACAAGGGCCATCGTCATCGTATTATGTGGGGTAACTTTCCTGGCAAGACCCTGTTTCAAGGCGCTCATCTCTTTTCCGACTCAACGGATGTCCATCGCATCGCTGATCTCCACGCCGGCGCCCAATCATTTCTGTCTGACCTCAGTCCTTGCATCGCAGATGCAGCTTCTGATGTGATTCGCTGGTCCGGGGATCGGCCTACTTGACAAGCTCTTGCTGCCAGTCATCGGACCACCCCGCAGCGCGGGTCATCAGGACTTGCGTAGCCGTTGCCCCGAATGGCATGGGCACTTCATGCGATCTATCATGAGGCTAGAGCTCTTCCACCAACGCCCTATCTTGTTGGAGCTGGACCGATGTGTCACTGATCTTCGTAGGTCAGCAATAAGGTACCCGAATGCAGAATTCCGCATGGCCACGTGTATTGCCCCATCTTTTTCTATTTTCTCTATTCGGATGTACCATGGTTCCTTGTATAGCCTGTGAATCTCATTCCCGTCCACAACGCACTCATCGCTGCGTTCGGCTAAAACCTGCCTCTTCTCTGGCGACGCTTTGTTGCGCACCGCTGCTGCCATGCCCCAGATCAGCATTCATATATTATCATTTTCCTCGTTCGGATCTGGCGCACCTCCGCCCACTGTCTCCAATTATGAACTCACCAATGTGGAAACAAAGCGAAACTAATGCGAATCCCCCTGTTGGCTTGCGCGAGGGCGTTTAGCAGTCTGTCGTCCCAGTCTCGAGATCTCGCCCGATCTCCGTTGCTACTGTTCAACGATTGGATTGCTTTCGATTCGCGCACAAGCCTTTGGTGAGTACTGTTCTTGCCAAGTCCAGCTATCTGAGCAAAGAGTACTATGGTATGCATATGTTCCTCGCTTATGCTTTCCCATTCGGCCACTCGCATGTTCACTTTGCGCGGCCGGCGTCTGCTTCATGTTTTCTTTCGCGAATGGTGATGTTCAACAATGGCGCGTTCGATTCTTCCAATCATCGTCATCAATGGCATCGCGTTCTCGTTGGGCAAGTCATGGGTAATTGTACGAGTTTGCTCTTCACGGTGCTAACTTGTTGCGTCACTATCGGCCTGCGGGCCAGCGTTGACGAACTCGTAGTCGCTTTGGTTGCAGGCGTCAATACAGCTACGTCAAAAGTTGGCTCAAGTGTACTCGATCCATTATTGTCGTGATGTATGTATCGTTGAAGCCTGTCTCGTTGCCATAACCTGGCCCCCGTTATCACTCACGTTTAACAGAACAATCGTAGTAATCATGGTTTTTGTTTTGTAATCAGCGGCCGACGCAAAAGTACTATACAAAAGGTGTGTCACACCACCTGATGGCGGCTACAACTACTTGAGCCAACCGCCGGTAGTTGCATACTTACCTTGGGCCCCATACCGAAACCTCCTCTTCCTCCTCCCTCTCCTCGTCCTCCTCCTCCTCCTCCTCGTCCTCCTCCCCTTCTCCTCCTCCTCTTCCTCCTCCTCCTCCTCCTCGTTGTCCTCCTTGTCCTCCTCCTCCTCCTCCTCCTCCTCCTCCTCCTCCTCCCTTCACCTCAGTTTTCCTCCGCCGTCGTCGCTGTCGTCTCCGTCGCCGTGGTCGGCGCCACTGCCTGGCCGCGCCCTGCAGGGGGTCGGCCTGGCGCCCACGCCCAAGGCGGGCCTGGAACGCACACGGGCACGGGGTTGCCGGCCCGCCCGCCCGGCAACCCCTGCTGGTGAGCCCAGCATGCCCCTCAAGGGAATGCCCTACAGTAGAGGCTATTCCACAAGAGACCTTCCACAAGAAACCCAAACCTGAGACCCCAGGGCGTCCCTTGATTTACGGTGTTGGAACATCGCGTCCTCCACAACAAATCCATGGAAACCCAAAAACCCAGGGCACCCTGGAGGAAAGCACAGTGTGTCTTGGCATGGGCGTCCGGCAACCGCCAGCGCCAGACGAGTGACCCGCGCGCGAGGGGGCCGAACGGGCAGGCAGGAAGGGCCACGCTTTTCTCCTCCCCCTCCCGACCTCGTCGACGCCGCCGCCATCGCGTAGTCTCGCCGGGGTGATCTAGAATATCCTAGACAATACCTGCCGGTTTCTGGGAATGTGGTGGGGAAGCGGGGAGCGCGCACCCTGAGCCAGGGACTAGTCGGTGCGGGATTGGGGCTGGAAACCTGGCCGTGACGGTGTCAACAGACGAGCAGAGCCTACCCTTCCTGGGACGTTCACTGACTACCACTTCGATCCTGGCCCGGCCGGTCTTGGGCCCAGCGTCGGTGTGCGCGCTTCCGTGGCCAGGCCACGAGGGCGATTGCACCAATCGTGGACCCAGGATGGGCGCGGCCAGGATGGGTGAGGCTGTCAGTTCCCAGACACGCGACGTCCTGAATTTTTCAATACCGGGTCCCTGGAAGGCCCGACCCTTTCCCCAGGATCGGTTTTTCATCCCGCGTCGTTTTCGGACACTCCCGGGGCCAAGCGAGAGCCCTCCGAGGCCGAAAATACCCCAAAACTTCCCGTCCAGAATTTTTTGCGACGCGATCACGTCTGGGAGTTAACGTCCCCCGATAGCCTCCTTCCTACCGCATCCTGCACGCGCTTGGCGAAGCTCTCGGCGCTGACCATCCACTCCAGCAGCCTGCAGGCGCGGCGCCCGGCGCGCGGCGGCGCGGGGTTCGGCGACGAGGCGCGTTTCCCGACTCGCCGGGGGAGGACGTCGGCAACCTCATCGCCGTCTGGGGATCCCCACGGGATCCGCCACGACGGAAAACGTGATCAAACACAACCCAGATTTCCGACGATCTGGTCTCCTCAATCCTGCAGTGGTTCGTCGACTTCGGCCTCCGATGGCCGTTGCTGCGATCCAGAACCAGCAGCATTGTTTGAGGACGACAACCGACTCCCGGGTGAAGAAAAACTCGGGACCTTCGTGGGGCCGCGGACTGAAATCAGAGGCAGCAGCGTGGGATGGGGGTTCCCCGCTGCAGTGTCCCGGCGGAGAACCGCGGGTCACGCCGGGAGGCCGCAATGAGACCATCCACCTCCGCGCTCATATCCTCCTTGACGTGCACCACCTCATCGTCCTCCGTCCTCCGCAACGAGCACCTGCTCGCGCACCCTCTCAAGCAGCACCACCCTGGCATCCCCCTCCCCATCGTCCTCCTCCTCCTCCTCCCCCTCCTCCTCCTGGCCATCCTGGTCCTCCTCCTCCTCCTCCTGTTCGTCCTCCTCCTCCTCGTCCTGCTGCTTTCCTCCTCCTCTTCCCTTACCTCCTCCTCGTCCTCCCCCTCCTCCTCCACCTGCTCCTGCACCACATCCTCCTTTTCTTTCGCAGGTTCCCTTTCCTCTTCGTTCTCCTCCCGTGGTTGCGCGCCCGCGGGCAATTTGAAATGTGTCGCCAAGGTGCGATTGCGGTTGCGCGCCCGCGGACGGGTTGAAATGTGTCGCGTAGTTGCGGATGCGGATGCGCGCCCGCGGGCGGGTTGAAATGTGTCGCTCAGTTGCGCTTGCGCGCCCGCGGGCGGTTTGAAAGCTGTCGCCCAGGTGCGGTTGTGGTTGCGCGCCCGCGGGCGGTTTGAAATGCGTCGCCCAGTAGCGGTTGCGCTTGCGCGCCCGCGGGCGGTTTGAAATGTGTCGCCCAGGTTGCGGTTGCGGTTGCGCGCCCGCGGGCGGGTCGAAATGTGTCGCCCAGTTGTGGTTGCGGTTACGCGCCCGCGGGCGGGTCGAAATGTGTCGCCCAGTTGCGGTTGCGGTTGCGCGCCCGCGGACGGTATGAAATGTGTCGCCCAGTTGCGGTTGCGCGCCCGCGGGCAGCTTGAAATGTGTCGCCCAAGTGCGGTTGCGGCTGCGTGCCCAAAGCGGGTTGAAATGTGTCGCCCAGTTGTGGTTGCGGTTGCGCGCCCGCGGGCGGGTCGAAATGTGTCGCCCAGTTGCGCTTGCGCGCCCGCGGGCGGGTCGAAATGTGTCGCCCAGTTGTGGTTGCGGTTACGCGCCCGCGGGCGGGTCGAAATGTGTCGCCCAGTTGCGGTTGCGGTTGCGCGCCCGCTGACGGTATGACATGTGTCGCCCAGTTGCGGTTGCGCGCCCGCGGGCAGCTTGAAATGTGTCGCCCAAGTGCGGTTGCGGCTGCGCGCCCGCGGGCGGTTTGAAATGTGTCGCCCAGTTGCGGTTGCGTGCCCGCGGGCGGGTTGAAATGTGTCGCCCATGTGCGGTTGCGGTTGCGCGCCCGCGGGCAGGTTGAAATGTGTCGCCCAGGAGCGGTTGCGGTTGCGCGCCCGCGGACGGGTCGAAATATGTCGCGTATTTGCGGTTGCGGTTGCGCGCCCGCGGGCGGGTGTGTCGCCCAAAATGTGTCGCCCAGTTGCGGTTGCGGTTGCGCGCCCGCGGGCGGGTTGAAATGTGTCGCCCAGTTGCGGTTGCGCGCCCGCGGGCGGTATGAAATGTGTCGCCCAAGTGCGGTTGCGGTTGCGCGCTCGCGGGCGCTTTGAAATGTGTCGCCCAGTTGCGGTTGCGGTTGCGTGCCCGCGGGCGGGTCGACAGTCAGTCAGTCAGTCACCGTCGGGCACGTGATTTCACCCAGCTCCGCCAGGAACAAAAACACACGGTCGGACGTCAGGGGATAATCCGAGGATCTTGACGCCGTAACTATTGCCAATCGAACAACGCACCGCCACTGCCCAGAGGGGGGGGAGGAATGAGGAGGGGGGAATCGAAGAATAATAAAAACGCCATAAACATAAACTTTTGGCGCTCCGCGCGGATTTCTTGCATCTGCGCTGGACCCCCCTCCCTGGCGCGCGGAGCGCGCCAGGGGCGGCGCTGGAGGCGCCGCGGGGGGGGGGCCAGCGCGGATCCCAGACATCCGCGCGGATCTCATGTTTATGGCGTTGTTTCTTCTTCGAAGGAGGGAACTCGGAACTCGGAATTCGGACCTCGGAGGTCCGCGGAGAGATGCCGGAAGGCATCGTTGCCGGGGGTGTGCACTACGCTGAAGACGTAGCGCAGAGCACTCGGGGGAGGGAGGGAGGGGAGCCACGCTGGTTCGGGCAGGCATGGAGCTGTGCAGTAAGGAGGATGGGGCCCTAACCAGACCACTGCGTTTCGGGTACCCTATCCTGCCTCTCCGCCTCCTCCTCCTCCTCGTCCTCGTCCTCCTCCTCCTCCTCATCCCCTCCTCCTCCTCCTCCTTCTCCTCCTCCTCCTCCTCCTCTCCTCGTCCCCTCCTCCTCCTCCTCCTCCTCCTCGTCCTCGTCCTCCTCCTCCTCCTCCGCCTCCTCCCCCTCCTCCTCCTCGTCCTCGTCCCTCCTACGGCCAGGAGCATGTCTGCTTAGCGCGTGGCCGCGGCGGCCCCCGCGGCACGCTGTGCCCTGCGAGCGGGCAGCGCACATCACCCCGCCCTGCGGGGCGGCAGGCTGGGCAAGGCTCGTGGCGTGGTCGCCTGAGAGCTGGGGCATGCCCACAGCTTTGGACCCCCGAAATGGGTACGGAAAAAATTGGTACAATGCCCAGCAACAAATGTTGTCCCAAACCAGCAGCTGCGGCTGTTGAGCAGGCGGCCTTCTGTCTCGAATGGGCACAGGCCGCGGCGGCGTGGACAGCGAATCCAGTTCAAAAAGAACAGGAACTGCTGTTAGGCATCGTACATGTTCTTTCCGTACCCATTTCGGGCGTCCAGAACAGCCAACCCGTAGCAGAAGGAGGCGCAGTGAGGATGCCCAGGCCCGTGGACGCCCATGCCGAAGCTCTTGGAGCGGGGCGCGTCCAGCGAGGGTGGCCGAGGACGGACCGAGGAGGCAGGGATGCAGGGGTACCCTTGGGAAGGTTGCCCATCTTTACCATGCGGGTCGACTGCAACGTGTGGCGCCGGAGCGGGGGGGTGGAACAGAGCCGGCGGCGCAGCACGCGAAGCACAAGCGCTCCCGATCGTAGATCCGTCCAGGGTGCACCAGGAGCGGCGCTGGACACGGAGCCGCCAGGCCTCCAACAGGCGAGCTCTGGGACTCTGGGCTGCTGGGTATGGCGCTCCACGAGACCGGCGTCCCACGAGACAGCAGCAAAGCAAAGGCCACAGCTTGCATCCCGGATCCTGGCAAAGGGACTCGCATGGAGTTGCCGCTCCCCGGAAGTGTGTGGACACCACCGATCCTGGGTCCTGTCCGAGCGCGGTGCCTGTCCATCACATGCTGGAGGCGCTGCCTCTGGATTTCAAGTTAAGGCGTCTTGAACCAAGTCTGAGTGAGGTGGGACACGTTGGTCCACGAGTGGGCTCCGCACTGGCGGCAGCATGCAACTTGTCCCACTCGCCCCGCTGAGCGACTCATTAATACAACAGGGGAGGGAGGGGGGGAGACAGGGCACGGGAACCGACACAGCCGGCGCCTCGGGAAAGATCGGGGCGGCCAGTGGGTCGCTAATGTTTGTTGGCCTCTGGCGGCTGGTTCTGGGCCTCAGGACCGTCCACATTCCAACGGTCATGGTGCTGTTCTTAGCGTGTATGTGATTCCTGGCCCTGAGAAAACGAAGCCGCTGAGGCGCTAAGCAGCGCAGGGGCGTACACGCTGAGCAGGGCCGGGTGAAGCAACCCTCCGATGTACATGCCAAGTACCAACCACGCAGGATACGCGGCAAGTGCGGAGCACTTCGCGTGTATAGGCGCATTCCCAACTGCACGCCAAGGATAGGACCGCGACCGTAGGCGCAGCGCTGGCGGACGCTGAGCGCGGTCGGAGCCTGACGCGGGGACGCTGCAAGGCGAACAGTTGTACGCAAGCGAGCGGGGGGGGGGGCAGAGGAGGGCGGCCGCGGAGGGGGAAAACAGGAAGGGCGGCGCACTCTGGCGGAAAGGACCGTCCAGACACGACTCGGGATTAACGACCGACCCGAGAGTTGGGCGCGAATTACTGGGGGGGGGGGATCAAACTGAGGGGGGGGGGGGGGGGGAGAAAAGGTACCCTTTTCGGGCCCCGAAGGCCCCCTCGGGCCCCGAAGGCCCCCTCTGGGGATTTAAAGGGTCCCTTGGCCCTAGATGGCTCCTCTTCTGCAGTTTTCGTGCCCCCCCCCCATTTATCGCCCCCCATTAGTTCGCGCCCAATAGGGAAAGGGATCGAGGGGTCCGGGAGACCACGCATCAAACAAAGCACACCACCAAGCGTCTTGGATGAAGCATGCTCTATGCGCTCCAGACGTGGAATCCGCGAAGCAAGAGGAATCCCGTTTCCCATGAGAAAGGTAATCAGAATACCCCCTAAGCGGGCCTCGTGCCCAGCGCCGACGGCCCGCTTAGCACGGTGAAGCCTGCGGAGCACTTCTCCACCGGGTGGCCGGCCTCGAACAGCCTGGAGAGGGGTCGGAGGAGGCGAAGGAGACGGATCAGTAGGAGACTGGGTAGGATGAGAAGGAGGATTTGACGGGGGAGGACGAAGAGAATGAAAGAGGGAAGGAAGATGATGAGGCCACCTCCTCTTCCCTCGCTTCCTCCACCGTCTCATCCCCCTGCTCCTACTCATCAGCCTCCCTCGCCTCCTCCTCCTCCTCCTCCTCCCTCGCTTCCTTCTCCTCCTCGTCCTCCTCCTCCTCCTCCTCCTCTTCCTCCTCCTCCGTCTGGCAAGCGTCCTTCGGGTATTTGACGACACAAGACAGAGGTCGGAGGAGGTTTGAACACCTGCAAGTGCAGTGCACGCCTGTACCTTCTTCAGGGAATCATTTCTGCCGACGTGCCTTCGACAGGGGTCAGGGAACTAGTTGCCGCCCCCGGGCCCCGCAGAGCTGCACCGTCCTGGCACTGCCTGGCCTTGCCCGATGGGCGGGCGTGGCACGTCGCCGCGGGAGCCCCGCCGGGGGCACGCGTCGCTCACTGCAGGGGCCTGCTGGCCGCGCGGTGCCGCGCAGAATGGGATGGGACTGCGGCGCGCCACAAACGGCCCCGCCCCGCACGGCGCTGCCTTCTACGGCGTGGGCATTTTTATCTCTGTAGGCCCTGCGCGCGCGCAGGGGGTTCATGCATGCATTCGGGAAGAGGGGGCGGCAGGCCGAGGCTACACGCGCGCCCACACGGCCGCCAGCTGCGCCTCCAGGTCCATTAGGAGGGCTGACGTCGCGCCTCGGAAATCGTCCGATGCCGACCGCCATTGGCCCGAGGCCTTCTCGGGCGCGGTCGGGCTCGGCTCCGAGTGGCGCTCCCGCTGGCCATCCGCCGAGAGGTCCGCGCAGGCGTCCTGCTCAGCCACGGCCTCTGCAGCAACCGCACTGCTGTTCGTGCCCTCGGACGCCTGCGGCAGCACCTCGCCACCAGCAGCCTCGGACAGCCCGATGGGCTCCGAGGTGCCTGCAGTGCCGTCGCTCAGGGCGGCCTCCTGGGCGAACCCGCCGCGGGCCCGCGCGCCGCTGCCGTGCACCAGCGCCGTGCCCCTAGCAGCGGCATACAGCGCGTCGAGCTCCGCGATGCCAGCAGCGTTCACCTCCGCGTCGTGCGGCTTCTCGAACTCGCCGCGACCCTGGGACTGCGACTTCGGTGGGCTGAATCCACGTGTCCCAGGGCCGGGCTCCGCCGCGGCGGCGTACCTGGAGTCGGCCTCGCCGCCGAGCTCCGCCGCCAGATCAGCCATCAGCTGGTTCAGGTCGTCCTGGACGCCGAAGGCCTCGTTCGCCGACCCGAAGAGCTCCTCCACGAAGGCGTCGTGGAGCTCGGCTAGGTCGCGGGCGCGGGCGGCCGCAGCGCCCTGGGGGCCACCGAGCTGCGGCCCGCCGCTCCCGCCGTCGGCGGCCTCCAGCTCCGTGTCGATGCCGTCGGTCTGCGCGTGCTGGCAACCCTCGCCGAGAAGCGCCTCCTGCATGGGGGCGGCGTAGGCGATGAGGTCCGCCAGCAGCTGGTTGGCGTCGTGCGGCGTGTGGGGCACGCCGCCGCCGGCGCGCCAGCGCCGATGGGGCCGAGGGGGACGAAGGGAGGCGCATCCGCCCTCAGCGCGCCATCGGCCGCCGCGCGCCGCTCCAGCCGGGGTCCCCGCTGCGCAGAACGTAGCTCCGCCGCGCTGGCCGCCACGATGTCCATGCCCTGCGCCTCGGCATGGAGGGCGACGTTGCGGCGCAGGCGCTCGAGCCAGGATGGGGTCCACCCTCCCAGCGTGGCCTGCAGCGCGGGGAGCATCGCCTGCAGCCTATGGGCCACCTCGTCATCCCCGATGACCGCGCCCAAGGCCTGCTCCGCGGCCTCCAGACGGGCCCGAGTCCTCCCCAACTCGCCCGTCAGGCGCCGCACGGCGTTGTCGGCGGACCACTTCGCCCACTGCCGTCCCGCAGCACGCTGGGCCGCCGAACGCATTGGCGCGCACTCCGCGCCATCCCGCGCCATCCTGGGTCCCGCGCGCCCGAAAGCGGGCGGGCCTGGCCTGAGCCAAAATGGCTACGGACTACGGCGTGGGCATTGGATAAGGAACCCTTCGCTAAGGAATCCAGGGTCTGGAGGCTGGTGGAACTCCAATCGTGGATCGGCCATGGATATCACCGCCGCCCTCATTGGATAAGGAATCCTCCAGGATCTGGTGCATGCTTGGCACATTCCTTAACCAACGCCCCCACCGTACGCTAAAAAAGCGCGCCCCTCCCTGCCGCGGTCGACCTGGGCCTTCCGTGGGCAGCGCTGCTTGGGCAGCGGTCCTTGGCTCCATGCTGGCCGCGTGAGGGATGTCTTGGGATGGGGGCGACGATGACGATGACGATCACGACGAGGATGAAGGTGTTGATGGTGATGATGATGCTGGTGATGATGATGCTGATGCTGATGCTGATGCTGCTGCTGCTGCTGATGATGACGATGATGGTGGTGATAATGATGATGGTGACGATGATGAGGATGGGGATGATGATGATGGCAATGATGATGACGGCGCGCGAAGAGCAGGGGCAGGGATGGGAGGAAGGGGGAGGGGGAGGAGGAGCGTTGCCGAGCTTTGGAAACTAACGAGAAAGGAGGCGAGTCCGATATTAGCTAGAGGCTTGCCTTGAGCGCGCCGTGATCCCGCCAATGTACAAACACGGCGAAATCTGCCACTTCCGAAGCCCAAAAAAGACAGCATGGACGCCGAGAACGGCTGGAGAATCATCAACCCCATCCACCACTCAGGCAAAACGTTTGTGAACGTGGTCACTGGCCGGTGCAAACCCATCATTTACCCTACGATGTCCAGAACTCAGTTTGGCGGGCTCCCTCTCCGGGGCACTCGGGAGGCCATCGCGGTGGTCGAAGAATGCATTCAGAGGTTCTGGGCTTTCGCCCGACGTGGCCACAGACGAAGAAATCCCATCCGCATTCTGGCAACGATACTGTTCGATCTGCAGAAAGCTTTTGATAAGATCCCCCGGGAGAGTGCGTGGCAGGTCATTCGGGAGAAGGCTCAATCGTTGGGTTTCTCGTTATTTCTCCAGGAGCTGCACGATGGCACATGTTATCTGTGGCGGAATCATCGTGGAGAGGTCGTCCGTCGCATTCGGATCCGGCAGGGCGTTCGACAAGGTTCGTTCGAGGGCCCGCTCGTCTTCATTTGCCTGTACGACCTCATTCTGGAGGCCGCGCGAGAACGTCGCCAAGCCATGGGGCTGTTTTCTGTTCGGGCCACGCCTCGTGCTGATCTTTTTGACGGCGGATATCTTGACCGAGTGCCTGTTGACGAGCTTGCATTTGTCGACGAGTTGATATCTTTACTCATATTCGACAACGGTGAGGACCTCGTGGCGTGGATCGAGGCCGTTATTGAATGCTTCGAAGATTGAGGCATGAAGGCGAATGTCTCGAAGCTTGAAATTTTGATCCATTCGTCGGGGAAGGGGTCCACCAAGTTGGACCAAACGGTATCAAACAAGAACACATCATGCAAGATCCGAGGGGCGAACGTTGTCGTAGGGAGGGTGGCCAAGTACCTGGGCGCCATGATCAATGTCGCAGGGGGTGCTGGCACAGAAATCCAGGCTAGGATCAAAAAAGCAGGGGATGCCCACCATCGACTCTCCCAACAGGTATTGAAGGCCGCACGCTGGAGCTTAAAGTTGAAAGCGCGGGTCTGGAGCACCCTCGTTCGATCTATATTGCTCTACGCAGTTGTGGTTCATATCTTATCCAAGGCCGATGTTTTGAAGCTCGAACGGTGGCAGACATAATGTCTCCGACACCTCGCTCGTTCACCTCGCCACCTCACTCGTGAAACGAATGACAACCTTCGAGCCCGCCTCAAGATGCCAACGATCGCGTCCACAACTCAAGCACGGCGGCTAAAGTGGTGGAGCCTTTTTATTACGCCCAGCGTTTCATGATGCCGAAGGTGCTCCACTTCGAGGCAGTCCACATGATGATCCTGGTGCCGCACCTCGTGCCGCCCTTCTGGGGACTTTGTCGCTCGAACCAGGCCACCTCCAGAGCACTACGGCACGCCAGGAGTTTCTGCTCCGTGACTTGAGGGAGTTCAAGGGGTATGTGCGACACCCAGGCCCAGGACGAAACTTCCCAGCATCGCACTCGTTTCCAAGAGCGCTTGGAATTCTTAGGCGAGCAGCGCTACCGAGCCCCGAGCATCTCGAAGCCTCGACCGAGGTGGCGAGCGATCAGTTCACCGTTTCTCATAGAGCAGCTTCTCACCACCCGAGGCGGGGAGGCCGAAGGTGGCCAGCAGGTCCCCCCTCAGGCGTGCGTGTGCGGCCACGTGTGCAAGGACGAGCGTGGACTGAGGATACACCAGCAACTGCACTGCAGTCATGATCGCGAGGACGCGCAGGGGGCCAAACAACGCCAAGCGGCCGCCAAAGCCAAAACTAACACGAAGAACTGGGTATGTACCGACTGCTTCGTCACCTTCGCTAAGAAGGCCAATCTTCAAAAGCATCAGGCTGGGTCGTGTCGCAGGAGGGCGGAGGAAGGAGGTGTGGGACAGGGTGGAGGAGGTGACCACGAGGGAGGCGGAGATCCACCTGAAGGAGGAGAAACCGGAGGAAATCATGACAGTGAAAGTCGGGAGGATGGGGATCCAGTTCAGAACGTTCGTCCAGGCACCGCAGTACCGCACGTACCGCATGTAGCAGGGGGAGGCCGAGGACGAGACGGAGGTAGAGGAGTTTATGGAAGTGAAGGTCAAAGGGATCAGATACTATTTCGAAGTGTCGATCAAGATGTGGAGTCAGAGTATCCTGATTTGCGCTCGGACGCTCGGACGCATCCTGCTTCGAGCTCGGGGGAGGCTGGGTCTTCTTCATTACCAGTGTCTTTAGCATGCCCCGTCCGAAGTTCAGCATCTTGCACCCGCCAAGACCCTCCGAGCGCCCAGCTGGCACGCCCATCTCACCACCGCAATGTTCGCAGCGGATCTCCAGCCCGTGTCGAAGAAGGCTCGGACCGAGGACGGCGGCGAAGCCAACAAAGGAGCCGGGCCACAGCGAGCTTGTGAAGGCCTAGGCAAAGCTCCTTCGGGTGCACGAGGGGGAGAGGCGCGCGGCAGCTCGAGACGCGAATATCGTCATTGAGACGAAGGAGAAGTCCGAGCTGCAGGATGTACTCGAAAGGGCGGCCGCCCACTACGACGCCACCACGAAGAGCGAACGCGAGAAGGAGGGCCCGTAACGCGGGCACCCCGAAGGGAAGCGTCCAGACGCCCTCTTCCGCAGCCTCCTCTTTCGCGTGCACCAGCTGGTCGAGGAGAACCAAACCGTGCTCGACCCGAAGATGGCCCAGATGCCGCCGGAAGTCAAGTTGGACGAACAGCAGGCCCTATACAAGCTCAAGCTCTGCGAGGCGAAAGCGGGGACAGAGGAGGGCAAGAAACTGCGCGCCACGAGGTGCTTCAGCTTGGCGGCCGACGAGGACGGAGTGGTGAAGTTGATTTTCGCGCTCGAGGGCGAGCCGTTCGTGAAAGAGATCTTTCTCGCACTCCGGCGCACGGAGGTCTTAGAGGTGCTCGGGGTCCGCCTGACCCACGATTTCGCCCCGCAGCACAAGGAGGCGAAGAAAATCCAAGACCTGGCCTTTGACAGTGGTTCCGGGCGGCGCCAGCGGCAGAAGAAGAAGTGAGACGTCGATGGAGGGCCGTCTGATGACACGAAAGGGGAGTGCCAGTGTGCAA
Organism: Prorocentrum cordatum; assembly: GCA_963575745.1. Classification (NCBI taxonomy): domain Eukaryota; class Dinophyceae; order Prorocentrales; family Prorocentraceae; genus Prorocentrum; species Prorocentrum cordatum. Next base: position 89,230 of record CAUYUJ010020176.1, read on the forward strand.
CTCATAAGTTGATTGTGCGTCGTACATGGCTAGATTGCTTCGGGTGCTCTCCCCTTGGGGGCCTCATGCTTGGGGGTGTTCGGGACCGCCCCATCTCCCCGCTCCTCCTTCCCCTCCCCTGACCCCTCCCTCCTTTTGCCTCTCTCGTTCTCTCTTCCCTTCCTGTGGTGCGGTCCCCTGCTTCCCGGCCTGGGGCGCCCGCTCGGGGGGGCGCCTCCAGGGCAGCGGAGACAGCGACGCAGTGCCAACTGCTGCAATCTCGGCCGGGCGATTTCATTTTGCATCGTCAGGGGAGCCCCTCGCCCCTGCAGAGGCAGGACGAGCGGGGGCAGAGAGGGGCTTGCAGCCCTGCAAAGGCAGGGTTCGCCTCTCGCTTGGGCTGGCCGCGCAGCCGGGCGAGGAAGGTGGCAGCGCGCACGCTGGCGCGGCGCATAGGGATCCATGGGTCTGAGCGCGAGGCAAAAAAAAGAGGAGGAGGAGGAGGAGGAGGAGGAGGAGGAGGAGGAGGAAGAGGAGGACGAGGAGGAATATCGGTCAGCAGGCCTTTTGGTGAGAGGCCAGACGCCTGACTTGCAGCTGTCCTCCAAGAATTCGGCATCGAGTTCAAGGAGGCTCGCACTGCCTTGTCGCGGCGGCCGCGGCCGCCGCTCACTTAAGCTCCAGGTGTGTGCCTTGCAGCTTGCTCAAGACAAAAGAGGAAGGAGAGGACGAGTCTCCTCAGTGCACCAGCGCGACGGACAGGATGAAAGCGAGCACGCAGAGCGGCGCGCGCACGGCGGGCCCCCGCCCCGGCGCCCGGGAGGAGGAGCCCGGCGAGCGTGGCACGAAGCCGCCGCGGAGCTCGTCCGGGGTGCAGGTGCCCGCGGCACACCGCTCGGGCCGCTGCAGCCGGCCGTTGAGCACCACGGCGACACTGCGCTGGCCGTGGCCGTCCTCGGACGAGCACAGAAATAATCGGCATAAACATAACTTTAAGTCGGGCCTGTCCCCCTACAGGGGGATTTTGGACGAAACATTATAAAAGTAAACCAAAAATGCCCCAAAATGGTCAACAAATACTTCAAAACGTCGTCCCCAGACTATTTTTGACTATTTTTGAATTTTCCCCCTGTAGAGGGACAGGCCCGGCTTAAACATTATTCCTCGGAGGTCCGCGTGGAGTTCTTGGACTGGCGCTGAGGCTCCCCTCTTGGCGCGCCGCCGAAGGCGCCGCCGAAGAGGCCGAGCGACGATCGAAGAGATGCGCGCGGACCTCCGAGGACTTGTGCTTGTGCCGTTCTCTTGTGCCGCGAGTCCTCGTACAGCTCCAGGGCCAGGTGCGCCGCCAGCGGCGGGAAGGGGTGGTCGCTGGGCAGCCCGAGCGCAGAGAACAGGGGCAGCAGCGTGCTGTCGTGGCCGGAGAAGTAGCCGAGGCGGCCGCCCTCCATGTCCGCGAGCGCCTCCGAGAGCACCGCCCGCGTCATCACCTGGCAGAGCGTCGGCGCGGAGCCGTTGGGGCGCTCCTCGCAGCTGCGCCGCCAGGCGGCCTTCTTGTACTCCAGCAGCTCCTCGCGCACCGACGCGTCCTGCAGCAGGCCTGGCCAGGCCCAGGACTTGCCCCAGCAGGCGGAGACCTCCAGGCAGTCGTGCAGCGGATCCGAGGCTTTGTCGAAGAGGTCCCTCGGGATGCCCAGCAGCTGCGCGAGCTCCGTCGCGGTGGAGTCGAGTTGGCTCGAGGCCTCGTGAGTGTCGACACCGTAGCCCTGCGCCACGGCAGCGTCATCGGGCGGAGAAAACGTGACGGTCAGCCGCGGCTCCACCCGCAACGCCAACGCCTCGGGGGGGAAACGAACAGATACCGACACCGCTACTCTTAGGTCGGGCATGTCCCCCCTCAGGCAGATGTGGGAGGAACGATCAAACATAGTCAAAACATAAGCGCAGCAATTGTCAACAAATAGTCGAAAAAGCGTCCCAATATTATTTTGTTTATACGATGTTTGAGTAATTCCTCCTGTAGAGGGACAAGCCCAACTTAACGCTACTCCCCAGACCTTTGTGGGGGTGTGCGCTCTGACTAGCTTCCTGAGGAGAATCAGGCCGTGGCGGCCGGCGAGGGCTCTCCCGGACGAGCGGCGGTATCGATACCTCTTTCTCCTGTCAGCCTCGGGCACCGAGCCTGGGGCGCCCTCTCGCAGCCCCGCGATGAAGGCCGAGGCGCTCAGCACCGTGCGGTTGAAAGGCGTGCTCCGCGCCACCATGGCCGAGAGCCCCGGCCGCAGTGCGGCGTAGCGCCGGCCGTACAGCGCGCCGACGCGCCGCAGCTGGTGGGAGCCCAACAGGGTCAGCTGCCCCGCGTTGACCAGCACGCTGGGCCCGCGCAGTGCCTCGGACAGCTCGGTCAGGGTGTCCTTGAACGTCTGCGAGCCCACGCCCGGCCTGTAGTCGAGACGGAACGAGGGCGGCGGCGGCGTCCAGGCCGTCGCGCAATGCCTGGGCGGGGGGTGGACAAAAGCCCCACAAGTCTGGTGAGCACTGCAGGGGGTCCGGCCCGGGACCCGACCTCCGGCGGGCGCAGACCCCTCAAAATTCGGCCGCGACGCCCTTTCGAGAACCGAGAATCGGCCATTCGCGAATCGGCTTGGCAGGGTGGGGGCGAAGAAAGGTATACCATAAGCTTTTCCGCCGTCGGGGACGCCTGCCCCCCGGGCGGCTGCGAACAATTGATACCCCTGCGTGGCGCCACGCAAGGGTACAAAGTCCCGACGGCGGACATGTTGATTGTATACGCTAGCGAAGCAACTGCTCGCGAATGGCCTGGATCCGCCGCGGGGGATCCACGATCCACTACATCGAAGCCACCATGTGCTGTCTGGACGTATGCGGCTAGGAAAACTTTGCGAGTCGTGCAACGCGCTCGGAGATGTCGAGGGAAGCGACCTTCTCCCCCTCGCTTCTCCTCCCGCCCCGTGCCTCCCGCCTCTCCCCCTCCTCCTCCCCCTCCTCCTCCCCCTCCTCCTCCTCCTCCTCCTCCGCCTCCTCCTCCTCCTCCTCATCCTCCTCCCATCCTCCTCCTCCTCCTCCTCCTCCTCCTCCTCCTCCTCCTCCTCCTCCTCCTCCTCCTCCTCCCCCTCCTCCTCCGGCCTGAGCGACTTCAGGGGCGTGCCGGCGGCAAAGTACCTGCTGCAGCTGCTGCCCCAGAGCCAGGCGGGGCCCGACTCGCCCTCGCTGGCCTCCAGGTCCGCCAGGGGCGTTCGGTCGCCGTGCCGTGTGAACACGGCCGCGCCCACCAGGCGGCCGAGGCTTGGGGGCGGCGACCAGAACTCCTCGCACAGTCGAATAGATCGGCCGCAGAATCGATGTACCCCAAGCTTGATTCGTCCGTCGGCTCTAGGAGACATGGACAGGAAATGTTGCTCGGATCTCCTACGGAGGCTCCCGTGCATGTTTGGGAGAGTCGGCGGAACAGGCCAATTCTGGGGTACATCAATTCTGCGGTCGGTCCCCTACTCGAAACAGTGGATATGCCGACCCCTATCCCAAGCGACGGGGCCAACAGTTTGGGGCTCGACCCTGGGATATACGATGGGGGCGTTCATCCCAGGGTGTCCCTCCTTTTCTGAGCGGCTTCAGCTTTCGTCGGAAAGTCGGGGGGTGTGGGGGGGAAGATCGCCTGCGATCCTCGACCATGGCCGCGAAGTCGGCGTCACCCTGCGGCCCGCAGTACTCGATCGGGCCCGAGCCCACGCCTGGTCTGGGACCCGAACGGGCAGCACCGGCAGCACCCGGCTCGAGCATCAACAGGACCGTGCGCTGGCAGGACGCCCCGTTGTCGTCCGACACCGCGAAGACCAGCTCGCGGCCGTTGTTGGTCCGCACCAGGGCAACGCCTTCCACGTTGTCGAGAGGGTAGCCATCCTCCGACCGCATCTCCACGAGTACGGGGGGCACGGTGCTCAGCATCTCCCAGCGGCGCGCCCCGGCAGCGGCGCCGCCCGAGAAGCTGCTGCCCATGCGCGCCAGGCGGCGGCGCTCCACCACGCGCAGGTGCTGGCCGTAGCCTTCGATCTCGCCCTGCCACTTCGCGAGGAGCACCAGCACGTCCCAGCCATCGGCGCTGCTGCTTGCGCCGGGGGCCACCGTCGCGCCTGTGACTCTGAAGCCGTCTGGAACGCGGAGCACCACCTCCTCCCTGTCGCCGCTCAGGCTGCCGTTGACGATCCACCCTCTGCCCCCCGCCTCGCAGATCGCCAGCAGCCGCTCGGCGCCCAGGTGCACGAGCGCCTCCACGCCGTCCTCGGCGCTCGGCCCGCCCTCCTCCGTGCAGACGCCCAGCGGGCGCGCTGCCCGCGCGGCGGCTCCGCCGCCGCCGCTCAGGACGCCCGCCAGGCTGTAGCGGAGGACGCCAGAGGTGTGCCTGCCCGCTCCGGCGTAGTCGGTCTCCCTTGTGCGGGTGGGCTCCGTGGCGACGAGGAGGTCGTCCCCGTGGAGCGATACGCCCTCGAACACGGTGCCGTAGCCCAGGGTGTGCATGGGCCTGCCGAGCGTATCCAGGAGCGGCGCCTGCTCCACATCGTGGACCGACAGGGCGCCCGAGCCGACGTCCACGGTCAGCTGCACCCAGAAGCCCGAGTCGGACAGCGCAAGGAGCCGCACAGACGGGCCGTTCGAGCCGAGGGCGGTGAGGCCGGAGAGCCTGCCCTCCCACCTGAGCTGCGAACAGAAACGGGCCTTGAGCACGATGGCACACAGCGACCTTGCGCGGTGGCTCTCGCGGGTTGGCAGCGTGGCACACCGCATGGAAAAGACGGCGCTCACGCAGGAGGAGGAGGAGGAGGAGGAGGAGGAGGAGGAGGAGGAGGAGGAGGAGGAGGAGGAGGAGGAGGGGGAGGAGGAGGAGGAGGGGGAGGAGGGGGGGAGGGAGGATGAGGATGATGATGATGAGGAGGAGGAGGAGGAAGAGGAGGAGGAGGAGGAGGAGCAGGAGGAGGAGGAGGAGGCGGGAAGCTCACGCGCGAATGTCCGCGCAGTCGACCCCGTGTTCGTCCGTCGCCAACCCGTCGCCGCCGGTCAGCCAGGCGCCCGCGGACACCGAGAGCTGCGCCTCGGCCGCCCCCGCTGCCGGCGGGGCTGGCGCGCGAAACTCCAGGGGGTGCGCCACGACGTTCACCTGGCAGCATCGCTCAACCGATCCCTACTGGTAGGTTTGCGTCGTGTCGACCAGCGGCCGTTGCGGCAGCGGCCGATCGTTCAAGGTTGAACGATCCCTGCGGTGTCAAAAACCAACGCTGGGGTCGGCACGACACGAACCTGCCGTATCCACACTGGCGTGGCCCTTGCCCACTGGCCGACTTGCCCACCCAGGCGAGGGTGCATGCTCTTTCCTTCGGGCTTCGCGGGGCCTGTCCCCAGCCAGGCGGGTGGGCTGGTGGGGCTAGGGTGCCCTGGCGCAGTGGGGATGGGAAGCGGTTAGGTGTGGGGGTCCCAAAACCGCGTGATGACAGACCGCGCGTAACCTTGCAACCTCAAGAGACCTCACCGCGCGATCCGTCACCGCACCGTTTTGGGGTCCTGGAGGCTCCAGTTGCCCGAGACATCCTCGGAGGACGACCCGAGTGCCAAAGCCGTGCGGTGACCCCTAATCCCCACTGGCTAACAAGGCGGTGTGGTCACCACACCGTCTTGGGGCCCCGATGAGACGATGCTGAACCTGCTGCCACGCGCCGACGCCGGTGGCGCTCGCGGGCGGCGACCTCTCCTCCAGCGAGAATACTGCGCCTGCCGCTGGCCCCACCAGGAGCAGCAGCGCCAGCAGCAGCGGCACCGCTGGACGCGGCAAGGCTGGGCGGCCAGCTCCCATCGCCCGCAGCGCTGGTCTTCCCCGAGGCGGACCGCCAGGCCGCTAGCGCATCGCGGCCTCGAGGCGAAGCGGGTGATGGTAAGGCTGCGGGCTGCGCACAGACAGCCCCCCCCAGGCAGTCCCAGATGGCCTCAACAAGCCGCCCGGGAACCCTGCGGCGGTCTCAGCACCCTGGCGCCGCCTCTGGCGGCGCCCCTGGGGACCTCCGCGCCCCAAGGTGGTGTTGAGACAGAGTGCGGATTACTCGGGGGGCCTCTTGAAGCCAGCGGGGACTACTGGGGGGCTTACCCGAGGGGCTGCCTGCGCGCAGTTCGGAGCCTCACCTGGGTGGTTTTTCTATGGAGACGGCGCGGGGAGATTCACACGGCAGGGGCGTCGGGGCTCTCGGGCCGACGCGGGGTGAGCCGAAACGGCTGCGGACGGAGGAGGAGGAGGAGGAGGAGGAGGAGGAGGAGGAGGAGGAGGAGGAGGAGGAGGAGGAGGAGGAGGAGATTAGCCTCTGCGTTTCGCGCTCCCTCCACGATCACCTGAGGACGTTGGCCTCCTTGGCCAGCTTAGCGTGGCCTGGGGCACGTCCCCTCTCCAGGGCACTCAGATGCTGGAGCCCAGTGCGTGTTGGGGGGGTCGCAATCCTTGGCCAGCGTGCCTGTCGTGCTGAAGTGGTCTGTGCTAAGACTACCGCGCCTCGAACAGGCGAGAAACAGTTCCCTATACGAGTGCCCACCCCCGCCTCCCACCATCGCACCATGGGGCCGCGTTTCTTGCGGGGGGCTGGTGGCAGGGCTGACAAACCTGGGCGCAAGACGCAAGGCCCTCGGAGCCACTTGACTACTGAAGTCTTGCACCTTCTGGCTGGTTCTGGCCCTCACGTGCGACAGTGCCAACGACGACGTCGACAACCCCACGACTCTTTGACGCTCAGCAGGTGCAGAGTGTCCCTGAGGGCCGCTGGCGAGTCGAGTTTTGGCCTGGCGGTTCCCTGGGCTGCAGCCTTCTCCTCGGCTCCGACCGAGGCAGCCACGCAGGAAAGGATGGACGTCAGTCTCTTCCTGGAGGAGGAAGAGGAGGAGGAGACTGGCTGGCTGGATATCAGACTGTTGTCTCTGCAGCATTCTTCCAGTAGCCTGCACGTCGACAATTGTGCGCATCAAGAATGGAATTCGGTACCCCCGCCACGAGTGGTTATCCAGTCATTGGAACACCCTGGATAATGTCAAGGCCGAACGGCTTAACGTAATCATCCCGCAAAAAAGCCATTCGACACTAGCCCAGGTGTGAGGAGAAACGCATCTCAACACGACACCCACAGAAGGGGAGAATGGGGAGGAGGCCACCTCCGAGGCACACAAGCACAACACAGAGGCCCGAGGCGGCAGAGAGAAAAGGGGAGAAGTCACACAACAACCCCGAATCAGTTCACCTATCGTCTACCCTTGCCTTTACCGAAACATCGGGGCCTTTTCTTGGGTGGTGCCTCTGGTGGGTCACAAGACCCCGAGAAACGAACTCTACTTCTCTCAGGAAGAGATCGTAAACAGGCTGGGCTCTACTCGAATTTCCTGCAGCCAGGTTCCTCAGTGCCTCCTGTGGCTGCGACCCTTGAGCATCTTCTCTAATGAGTTCTGGAGCTTCCTTTCTGTCGTCGCTAGCGGCGGGGGGCCTTGCTTGATCTCCGACACCAGGAGCGTCAGCAGCTTGCTGATCAGGAGGCTGGCCCGCACTATCAGCATGTTCGGGGGCCCCCCAGTGGGCACGAACGCATGGATGCAGAAACTGTGTCGCACTCGAATATCCTCCCCCGCCTTGTGGCAAGCGTAGTCTTGGCCCTCCAGTACTTGATAGATTCTGCCGCAATGTCCATGTTCTCCCCTTGATTCGCTGGACGAGGCTCTTCAGTCTGTGGTGCTCCTCCCTGGGTTGCATACTGTCCTGAACTACTTGCGGCGCCAGAGAAAATCCAAGACTGCCATAGCAGCCATCAGCGACGGTGGGCCAAGATGGGCATTGGGGCCGTCGTCGAGCTTTTTCATGTACATCTGCGCTGCTCCAAGTGCATGAGGGTTTATCACGAATTCCTTCGGCACCAGATGTGTAGACAAGAGACATCCTTCCAATGCTCGAGCCCGCTGGTGTGCATTGAGAAGGCCTTTGACTGGGTTCAGCGCTGTCTCGTCCTCCGAGTCGGAGCCCTCGACCTCCATCTCGGTAAGATTGGCTGCTGTTGCTGCTGACCCCGTGGCCCCCACTGGGGCTGCTGCCTTTTTCCGCTGTCTGCGATGTCGACCCTTTCCGTAACCACCAGCTGGGAAGTTGTCCTGAGAGCGGGCCAATCGTTTCTTCGCCTCGCCCAACATCGGTCCCAGGTCGCCTGCCATCCAACTCATCTCGCGGCTTGTCGAAGGTAAAGTAAGCCACTGAATCCAGTGTGACGTGACTGCGAATGTGAACCTGAAGAGCCTCCAAACTATCATAGTCACGGCCGCATGCAGGGCAGAGGAGAATGTCGGGCTGAACTATAGGATATTGATAATGTCCTCTGCCAGCCTGACAACATCCGCTGAGGAGGAGGGCGTGCCGACGGCGTGGCATCGCTACTGACGGGCATCCTGCTGCGCTCTTCCGTGGTCCCCCCCGCGCGCCGACGGCGTGGCACTCCCACTGCCGCCTCCTCATCCTCCTCCTCCACCCACTTGCTCATAGAGAACTTCTCGGGCGTGTTGGTCGGGCGGGCGGGGCATTTCGCGCGATACCCCCTCAGCACTCGTGGCCCTGAGGCCTCAGAACTGCAGCATCGAGGACGCATCAGGTGTGGTGTTCAACATGGGGCTCTCGTCTCGGGCGTCGCGCCGCACTCGACTTCATAGCTTTAGGTCGGGCATGTCCTCCTGCAGGCGGATGCTGGACGGATAAATACAAAATAGTCCAGACATGCTCAAACACATTGTCAACACTCAGCAAAAAATCGTCTCCAGGCTTTTGTGCGTGTGTGAGAGAGAGGGACAATGTTTGAATGTTCTTCCTGTAGAGGGACATGCCCGACGTAATCATAGCTTGCAGCAGCTTCACGGGCGGAGGGGCGGTCGCTTGACAAAATGGGGCTCTCGATTGGGCGCCGCGCACGCTCGCCTTCGTAAAGCTTACATGGGCGACGGAGGGAGGCCGTTCTCAACATCGAGCTGCCGCCTCAGCGCCGCACGCATTGGCTTCGAGAGTGTGCAGCAGCTTCAAGCATGGAGGGGGCGGGTCTGTCTCGAAGTGGAGATCTCACCCGAGCGCCGCGAAGGTTCGTCGTACACTTCTGCGGCGGCTTCGAAGATGGATGGCCGAGTCTGTGTCCAACTTGGGGTTTCCCGCCCAAGCGTTGGACGGAGTACGGCTCCTTGCCCAAAAACGGGTTTTCGCCCGAGTCTGTTTTGTTTGGGCAGGTGCACCAGCTGCACAAAGGGAGCGGTTTTTTTTTCAACTAGAGGTTATCCTTTGGGGCTTCCTCCAAGCTCCTGGCCATGGGTGTAGCCTTGTGCAACAGCTTCAGCGATGGATGGGGCCTCTTGCATAACGGGGATCTCGCTGGAGACCTCGTTGGACTGTATGGCCATGCTCCCACACCCCTCGGTCTTCATTACAAGGATGCGGTACAATTCCTTTTCAGAACGGGGCTCTGGCCTGAACGGCAGATGTCTCTGAAGTGGGGCGATTCTTGCAGTGGGAAGGAAGGGTCGCATAGACTTCTGAACAGAAGATGTGGGAAGGGCGGGATTATTCCAGCATCGTTGACGCACCTTGCGTTCACACTGGTCCTCGTGCTCCTCTTCCCCCTCCTCTTCTTGCTCCTTCTTACCCTCTTCCTCCCTCCCCCTCGCCCCCCGCCGTCCCGCGTCGTCGTCGCCCTCCTCATCCTCCTCATCCACCCCCCCTTCCTCCCCCTCCCTCGTCGTCGTCGTCGTCGTCGTCCACCTCCTCCTCTTCCTCCTTCTCCTCCTCCTCCTCCTCCGCCTCCTCCTCCTCTTCCTAGGAGCTCCTCCTCCTCCTCCTCCTCTTCCTAGGAACTCCTCCTCCCTTATCCTCCCTCCTCACAATTCTCCTCCTCCTCCTCCTTCTTCTTCTCCTCCTCCTCCTTATCCCCGTCCTCACCCCCCCCTCCTCCTCCCCCTTCTCCTCCTCCTCTAACCCCTCCTCCTCCCTCCTCGCCGTCCCCCCCCCCCCTTCTCCCCTCTTGTTTCACCTCCACCTCCGCCTCCCTCCCTCATCGCCTTTGTTTACCTTCTCCTCCTCCTCCTCCTTCTCCTCCTCTCCCTCCTGCTTACCCTCCTCCTCCCCTTCCGCCACAAGGGGCTCCGGGCCCACGCTGGAGCGCGCTCCGACCAGGAGCCTCGGACCGTCACCGCGCGATCTTGGAACCCTGGAGGCCCTGACCGCCCGAGACATCCTCGGAGGGCGGCGCGCGTCCCCAAAAGCGTGCGGTCACCCCGAGCCCCCACTGTCCAACCACACCGTGTGGTCACCGCCCCGCCTGGGGGCTCCCGATCGAATCCCATCCCCCCCGTCCTGCGGCAGCCGGTGCTCGGCTAGAGAGGGAATGAGGAGCAGGGAAGGGGGAGGGAGCGAAGGAGGGCGGAGGGAGGAGGGAAGGGGCAGAGGAGGAAGGCGGAGGAGGGCAAGATCAGAGGAGGGAGTAGCGGAGAAGGATGAGTAGGAGCGGATGATTAGGGGGAGGAGGAGGGGGAAACACAGGGGGTCTGCGTGAGCGTGTGTTTGTGTGTATGTGTGTATGTGTGTGTACGTGTGTATGTGTGTATGTGTGTGTGTGTGTCGGGCTGTCGCCCAAGTCTCGTCCTCCGTCGTCGGTCGTTCCCCCGCCGCTCGCACTCCTCCCTTCCCTGGTCCTGGGTTCGTGCTAATTCCCGTGTGTCGCGCCCTCTCTATGCCTGCCTGTGATGTTGGTGCTCCTCCGGGTCGTCCACCAAGTTGGCCGCAGTTCGGCTTTTTGCCTTTTGCATTCGGGCCTTGTCCACCGCACTGCCGACCCTTGTCATCCCGGTCGCCCCGCAATCTTAAGTGAGTCCCGAATGGCGGCGTCGCCGGGACGTCCTCGTTTGAATGTCGCCTTTTTCTTCGTGCACTGGCTCCAGCTCGTTTACCTTGCGCGCGTCAGCTACGTCCTGACCACCCACTCTGACCACCCACTGGCAGACGCCTGATGGTAATCTATCTTGGCGCGCTCCGTCCTCTTTCGAACTCGATTCGTTAAGTGTGTGTGTGTGTGTGTTCGACCGACGAGGAGACTGGAGCGAGGCGTGCTCCGTTGAGCACAGAAGGAGGCAGGAGGGATAAGGGGAAAGAGGGTGGCGCAGAGGAGGAGGAGGGAGAAGAGGACGAAGAGGATCAATATAAACTCAAGACTGATCAACGATGCTGGAATACATCCGCCATCCAAGCTCCCTCTTCATAGGTCCAGACAAATATTCACTTCCCCCACAAAACAAATTGAGGGCCCCGAAGGGGAACCACGGTGTGAAAATCCTGAAAAGTGCCGAAACACCACTTTCATGATTTCAAGGCCACGAGTCAACCTGACTGTTGCGTCTTGCCCGACCCTGGCTCGCGCCAGAACGCCATTCCTGGGACTTAAACACCGCGACTCGACGTAGCTGTTGCGCCCGGACAGTCCTGACACGCTCCATTACACCATTTCTGTTACGTTGGCCATGCGAACGAATAAAACTCTTGCAAATGTTAAGTCGACGGTTCTCGCCGCTAAATCGAGAAACGCATGTTGAGAAGAAACCGGCCTCAATCCGTCAATATCTTGCATGATCGAGCGAATGGGTGCGGCGCAAAAACGATAACGTGAACTTGAGACTGATCCGATTTCAATCCGTGGAACTCTGGTTCAATTTAGACAGGATGTGTGTGGCGCTGAGGCGAGAGCCGCATGAAAAAACGACCCACCCTCAATTCGTGAATATTTTGCGGCTGATGAAACGAAAGCGCGCGGCGCTGAGGCAATAACCACATTTGGAAAACCACCTGTCCTCAATTCGTGAAGCTCTTGCAGTCTGTTAAAACGAATGTGCGCGTCGCTAAGACGAGAATCGCATTGTGGAAGCGACCCGCCCTCTATGCGTGGAGCTCTTGCAACTATGAGGAAAGGATGTGCGCGGTGCTGAAGCAAGAGCCACATTTGGAACATCACCTGCCCTCAGTCCGCGAAGCTCTTGCAATTTGTTGAAACGAATGTGCGCGTCGCAAAAGCGAGAGCCGCATGTTGGAAGCGGCCTGCCCTCAACCCGTGGAACTCTTGCAATTATTTGACAACGGTTGCGCGCGGCACCGAAGCGAAAACCAAATTCGGAAAACCACGTGACCTCAATCCGTGAAGCTCTTGCAGCCTGTTGAAATGGATGTGCGCGTCGCAAAAGCGAAAGCCGCATTTTGGAAGCGGCCCGCCCTCGATCCGTGGAACCCTTGCAGTCCTTTGAAACGAATGCGCGCGGCGCTAAGGCAAGAACCACATTCGGAAAACCACCTTTCCTCAATCCGTGCAAGTCTTGCAACCTGTTGAAATGAATGTGCGCGTCGCTGGGGAAAGAGCCTAATGTTGGAAGCGGCCCGCCCTCAGTCCGTGGAACTCTTGCAACTATTTGAAAAGAATGTGCGCGGCGCGGAAGCAATAACCACATTTGGAAAACCACCAGTCCTCAATCCGTGAAGCTCTTGCAGCCTGTTGAAAAGAATGCGCGCGTCGCTAAAGCGAAAACCGCATGTTGGAAGCAGCCCGTCCTCAATCCGCGGAACTCTTGCATTGCTTTGAAGCGAATGTGCGCGGCGCTGAGGCAAAAACCACATCCGAAAACCACCTTCTATCAAGCCGTGAAGCTCTTGCAATTTGTTAAAATGTGCGCGTCGCTGCAGCGAGAGCTACATGTTGGAAGCGGCCCGCCCTTCATCTGTGAACGTGCTGCCAGCTTCTAGGCTTGAGCCTCATCAGAAAATAAGGAAGTCCCAGGCGAAAGGACCGGCCCGCCGTTTCGACTGGCCTTGGGGTGCGACAGGGAGGAGTCAATCATAAGGAAAAGGAATGGAGAAGAAGGGGGGAAGAGGAGGAGGAGGAGGAGGGGGAAGGGGGAGGAGGAGGAAGAGGAGGGGGAGGAGCAGGACGAGGAGGAGGAGAACGGCGGAAGAGTGGGGGAGGAGGGGGGGGTGGAGGGAGCGAGGAAGCAGAGGAAGGAGGAGTCAGCAGGAGAGAGGTGCGGCGCGGCCTGAAATACACGGCCAGGTCCCCGCTGTCGCTCCCCAGCTGAAGCGTCCTCTCCCCGGCCGCGCTGGGCGTAGAGGCTTGGACCAATCCCTACACAGGAGGGCGGACAAGAAGGAGGAGCGCCAGTACGCAGGAGTCCAGCGTCAGCTTAAACATAAAAGCTGCATGGGGCCAGGCAGGAGCACAGGGGGGGGCAGCGTTCCAGATCGAACCCACATGCCAACAGTCGTGAGTCTCAAAAGCATAGCATTGACGGATGATGAGAATGAGGAAGAGGAGGACCTTGAGATCCGGGCGTTGCAATTTTTGTGTTGGTGTCTGTGCCCGGGACCCTCACAGATCGATCCAGTTCGAGACATGCTGGAAGAGGATTGTGTCTAGGGCTTCGTTCGTATATTAGGCACTGTTGCGATTCACTGGCGACGTCAGATCTCATGGGATGAGGGGGAGGACGCGATTCCCCCTCGGACCCTCCCCGCCCGACTGGCCCTCTATCCCGACCCACTTCGGCGGCGGGTGCGTTTCGCTCGCATCCTGCCCGATGCCCACGACTCCCCTCCCGACGGTGATCCCAGTGGCCCAAACGACGGCCAGCCAGAGCCATCCGACAACGACGACGACGACGACCACTGGTCTATCCCCAGCACCGTCCCACTGGCGCGTTGGGCCTGCACCCCCGGAGGCCCTCCCTCGCCTCCGCGACTCTGGCGGCCGCAACCCCAGCCCTCCGGTGCCTCAACCATGGCAGCCGCTGCCACCACTGCGGCAACCAGGGCGGCCCTCCCCGCCCCTCTCGACTCCACATGGGAGATGCGAGCAGCCGCCCCTGGCATGGGCTGGGCCGACTCTGGGTGAGATATAAATCGAGGGGTGGGCGACTAACCTTCCGACGGAGCTTGCCCATTCCCCCTCCTCCTCCTCCTCCTCCTCCTCCTCCTCCTCCTCCGCCTCCTCCTCCTCCTCCTCCTCCTCCTCCTCCTCCTCCTCCTCCTCCTCCTCTCCTCCTCCTCCACCCCCCCCTCCACCCGTTCCGACAGCACGTGCCCAACCCCCTCAGCGGATCCAAGGGGGGGGCGATGAACTGCCCTATCCAAGATACTTGTTCGCTGGACCCCCGTCCTGGCGCGGTTGTGGCTCCGCACCCGCCCGACCTCAGGACCACCCGACGGGCTTTTGTTCTGGCTGGCGACCCTCGGCCGCTCACAGGGCCCTGCGGCCGACCCAGATCTGAGAAGCAGCCCGAAAGAGCTCCTCCTCCTCCTCCTCCTCCTCCTCTCCTCCTCCTCCTCCTCCCTCCTCCTCCCTCCTCCTCCTCCTCCTCCCGCCCTCCCCTCCTCCTCCTCCTCGCCTCCTCCTCCAACCTCCCCTACACCCGTTCCGACAGCACGTGCCCAACCCCCTCAGCGGATGCAAGGGGGGGCAGTGAATTGCCCTATCAAAGATATTTTTTCGCTGGACCCCCGTCCTGGCGCGGTCGTGGCTCCACACCCGCCCGACCTCAGGACCACCCGACGGGCTGTTGTTCTGGCTGACGACCCTCTGCCGCTCCCAGGGCCCCGCGACCGACCCAGATCTGAGAAGCAGCCCGAAAGACCTCCCCCTCCTCCCTCCTCCTCC
>CAUYUJ010020176.1:104043-109043 GCA_963575745.1 Prorocentrum cordatum
GAGGAGGAGGAGGATGGGGTTGGAGGATGCGCGCACCTATAATTGGTCCGTCGGCCCCTGGCGAGCCAGGCGCGCCTGCAGGGCAGCGTGCTACGACGCCACGTCCACCGCCAGTTCGCGCAGCCGGCGGCAGCCGTTCTCGGGGGAAGGAGGAGCGGCACCACACCACAGAGGGGGGGGTCACCTCCAGCGAGGAGGTCCCTCGTCCTCCTCCTTCTCCTCCTCCTCCCCCTCCTCGTCCTCCTCCTCCCCCTCCTTCAGCCCCTCCTCCTCCTCCTCCTCGTCTTCCTCGTCGTCGTCCTCCTCCTCCTCCTCCTCCTCCTCCTCCTCCTCCTCCTCCTCCTCCTCCCTCTTCCTCCTCCTGAAGGCACAGGGCAGCCCTGCCAATAGGCAGGAGTGCAGAAACAAGGAGAAACGACACCACCACCACCAGGGAGCACCAGCGGGATGGGCCGGGGGGGCCCCCCTGGTGGTGGTCCCCCCCTCTCGCTCGAGACATCCCGTCTCCCCAACTCGAGGAGGAGGAGGAGGAGGAGGAGGAGAAGGAGGAGGAGGAGGAGGAAGAGGAGGAGGAGGAGGAGGAGGAAGGAGAAGAGGACTACTACTACTACTACTACTACTACTACTACTACTACTACTACTAACTACTACTACTAACTACTAACTACTAACTACTACTACTACTACTAATACTCTATACTAACTACTACTACTACTACTACTACTACTACGACTACTACTACTACTACTACTACTACTACTACTCCTACTACTACTAATACGACTACTACTACTACATACTAATACTACACTACTACTACTACTACTACTAACTACTACTACTACTCACTACTACTAATAGCTACTACTACTACTACTACTACTACTACTAACTACTACTACTACTAATACTACTACTACTACTACTACTAACTGCTGCATACTAACTACTAATACCTAACTAGTAGTAGTCGCATGTAGTAATGTAGATAAGTAGTAGTAGTAGTAGTAGTAGTAGCAGTAGTAGTAGTAGTAGTAGTAGTAGTAGTAGTACTACGACTACTACTACTACTACTACTACTACTACTACTGCTGCTGCTACTACTACTACTACTACTTTTACTACTACGACTACTACTACTAATATCCAGAAGACATGTTATAATAACACTGATAATACTTATACTAATGATGATACTAATCATAATAATGATACGGATATTACGAATAATAAACATAAAACTAACAATGCGATTACTAAGAATACTAATGCTAATCGTAATACTAAAAATAATTCTGCCAATAATACTAGTAATGATAATAATCGTAATATCAACATGAATCGTAATATTGCTACTAATTTTAATAATCGTAATGATAAAAGTAATGCTACTAACAATAGTATTAATCGTAATACTAATAGCAAGACTAATGATACTGCTACTGGTAATAATAAGAATACTCAAGAATAATAAGAATAATAATAATAATACGAATAAGAATAATAATACTAAGAAGAAGAAGAGGAGGAGGAGGAGGAGGAGGAGGAGGAGGAGGAGGAAGGAGAAGAGGAAGAAGACGAAGACAATTAATAATGATAGTACTAATAATCATAAGAAGAACACCAATAATAAGAAGACGAAGCGGAGGAGGAGGACGAGGGGGGGGAGGAGGAGGAGGAGGAGGAGGAGGAGGAGGCGGAGGCGGAGGAGGAGGAGGAAGAGGAGGCGGAGGCGGAGGAGGAGGAGGAGGAGGAGGAGGAGGAGGAAGGAGAGGCGGAATAATAATAATACTAATATTAATAATAGTCAGAAGAAACCAACTACTAATACAACTAACAGTGATACTGATAGTAATAATATTGTTAATGGTAATAATGAGAATACTATAACAAGAAGAATACTACTAAGCAGACGAATAATAATACTTATACTAAGAAGAACAATAATAATACTAATAATAATAAGCATACCAAGAATAATACTACTAATACTAAGAAGAATAGCAAGACGACGCTTAACACTAATATGAATAGTAAGAGAAATAGTAATAATACTAAGAATACTAGCATACGGTTCACACGGTTAATAATACTATGACGAAACTTATTAATAATAATCAAAAGATTAATATTACTAATAATATATAATAACAACAATAATACTTATACTAATAATAAGAGGAGGAGGAGTGAGTGAGTGAGTGAGACCAGTCGCGAAGCGAATCCCGATACCTACAAACCCCTGCGAGCGAGCTCGGCCCGACTCAGGACCTTGGGCCATTGCCCATTGCCGATCCTGGATAGATACTCGGCTCGGTTGGAGTTCGTGGTCCTGGGACATGGTTGCCCAAGACCTCTGATCATCTGACTGGCAAAATACCCGCAACTCGAACAAAACCAGAGTTTAAGGGTACTGTGCAGACGCATCTTGTGTGTTTCATGCACCCACCCACCCGCTATATGCAGCTGAACCCCTGACGGCACCCCGAAGATCACCCCATCTATATAGGTCGGCTGGAAGCATGGTGTATCTTTCCAGAGGGCCTGACGGGCAAACGTGGAGGAGCTACAGCAAATTAGACAGCGGCGCCTGCACTCGGCGAGGCTATGGCTGGTGGAGAAATTCTGCACAACGGAAGGAGCAGGAGGAGGGACAGGAGAGGGCTCACTCTTTTTCCTGGGGCCAGGCCCCCTCAACTCCTTCTCCCGCTCCAGCGTGTCGATCGTGGCTCTGAGAAGACGCAATCGGACCAGAAATGCTTTCTTTTCCCACAACATCGCTCGATACACAAACTGCTGAGGAACTTGGCAGCGTTCTGCGGCTGCCCCTGCTAACTCGTCGGCAACAGTGTTCCCCAGCAGCATCCAAAAAGGAAGACGCCTGATGCCTTCTGCCTCTAAGTGTGAATTGACGAAGAACACAACAAAGGAGGTCGGATCTCGGTACTTGAAAGTCTTCCCGAGGCGGTGCCAGAGGTCGGCGTCGGGCCCTTCAGGTTGGAGATACCGACGCTCGGCCCAGCCGTTCGCCACGTTCTGATTGTCCGTGGTGAAAACAACAAAACTTTCTGAAAGCTCTGCCGCCAAGACCAGCGCGCGCAGCTCGCCCCTCGGGACCGATTGCCGCTGGCCGACTAAAGCTCCAGTGACAGTGGCGGGGACAGTCAACGGCTCGAAGCAAGAGACTGCTGCGACGGCGAGGCCAACGCGGCGAAGCCTCGCGTCGCTGGAGTGCTTGCCTCCGCTCGCATCGCCGAAAAGGTACAGGGGTTGCAGCCTGGTCCCTGTACCTAGCCACAGGGCTGGCCCATCGTTGTCGGTGAAACATGTGGCTGACCAGCTCTCGTCCTCTGGTGCCCGCGGGATCTCTACCCAGCTAGCTGGCAGAAGACCTCGGAGCCAGAAGCACTCCGCTGACTCCCAACTGGTGTACGCCTCGTGAGCCAAACACTCCGAGTGCTCGTACGCTGGGGCTCCTGTGTTGCACGAGCAGCCCCACACGCGGTGAAATTGATCTTCCTTCTCTCTCTCTCTCTCTCTCTCTCTCGCAGCGCGGGCACATCTGATCTAGAACAATGCCCTTGTGCGCGGCGGCCTCAGCACGTCTTGTGCGCGGCCAGGAAGCGCCCGCAGCAATAGTGGCCAGCAGCTCCGACAGCCTGCTGCCGCGGTCCAGGCTGAGCAACTGAGCATGGAGGCGCCGAAGGGAAACGCAATCGATGCCGTCCTCCATGCCACTTCCACAAAAATGCTGGGCTGCATCCTTCCATAACTTCTGGGACATAGAAAACTGAATGTCGCGAGTGAGTCCTCCTGGATCGTCCACGTCGGGCCACCCCTGCCAGACATGGTCAGGGAAGTGCCAGTCGATCACCTCGCCTCCAACCGTCTCAGCTGGTCTGGTCCAGTCGGTGGCCGAAACAGGGTCCCAGCCGCGGGTGAGGAGGAGATTGATGATAGCCGATATTGGACCACGCACGTGCCGTGATCGCCGTTCAGGCGGGAGGGCGCGCAGTTTGGCCAAGATCAAGGGCCAGACGCGGCACACTCCTGGACGTAGCGAAGGCTCGCTCTGCCATATCTTGAACCAGGTGCGAAGGCATTCTTCAGGTAGCCGTAGAGCGGGGTCCATCGGCGCCTTGATCGCGAGCAGCGTCGTGAGGCAGCGGCCGCGAGATGGTGCGGCGACGGCAGCCCTCAGGCGTTGTCTGTACTGCTGCATGTGCACCCCGAAGACGCCGTACACCTGAAATCCATAGGTTCCGGCTGCCTGGGCTCCCAGGCGCTCGAGCTTGGAAGCAACAGAGTATTTGCGCCCTGCAAGTGCAAAACGCCTCACCTTGGCGTTCATACACTTGTGCTTGGCAGACCTTTTACGGCGGACAGCTCGTGCATGACGGCCTCCACTGCTGTAGTCAAGGCCTAGATACCCTGCAGCTCGCTCGGCTCGCACTGGGAAGCTTGCAAGTCGGAGAGCTCTGGAAACCTTGACCGCATCGGCGTGGTGCGAACACAGCACAATGCTTTTGTTCGCGACACGGAGTTTCATCGAAGCCAAGCCTCGACATGTATCTGTCAAACTGGAAATAAGCTGTTGGCATACCTGAGCTCGAGACCCGACAGCACGTTGAGCCAGATCGTCCACCCAGATGCGGTGGCCCATTAGGAGGAGGAGGAGGAGGAGGAGAAGGAGGAGGTGGAGGAGGAAGAGGAGGAGGAGGAGGACGACGGGGGGGAGGAGGAGGGAGGAGGAGGGGAGGAGGAGGATGAGTGTCCCGAAAAGGTTGTGCGGATTGCGGAGGCGGCGGGCGCTGCAGGCTCCGAGAGCCCCGCCCGCGGCCGTGCCCGGAGGGCCTGCCGCGAGGCGCACGAGTTCTTTTACGGGCGTAGGGTCCCGGGCGACTGCGGCGCCCTCCGCAGGCCTGGGCAGTGCACTCCTCCTCCTCCTCCTCCCTCCTCCTCCTCTCCTCCTCCTCCTCCTCCTCGTCTCTTCCTCCCC
>CAUYUJ010020176.1:111543-162582 GCA_963575745.1 Prorocentrum cordatum
CCCCAGGCCATCATGGAAAAGGGGGGGTCACTACCGGTTCGACCCCCCCCCCTCGAAAACCAGACAATGGTGGGGACAGGGGGGCAGTAGTGGGGACGGTAGTGGTGGGGACAGTGGTGAAGGCGGTGGTGAGGACAGTGGTGGGACAGTAGTACAGTGGGGAAAGTGGTGGGGACAGTGGGGACAGTGGGACAGAGATTGGGAGAGTGGGGATGGTGGGACAGCACAGTGGGACAGCGGCGGGGACAGTGGGACAGTGGTGGGGGCCGTGGGGAAAGTGGGGAGAGTGGGACCGTGGTGGGACAATGGTGGGGAGACTCTGGAGACAGTGAGACACTGGTGGGGGCACTGGTGGGGACAGCGGGGACAATGGTGGGAACAGTGGGGACAGTGGGACAGTGGTGCGGACGGTGGTAGTGGGGACAGTGTTGTGGGGACAGTGGGAATGTGGTGGAAACAGTGGGACAGTGGAGGGTGTAGTGATGGTGGGGACAGTGGTGAGGGTGGGGACAGTGGTGAGGGCGGTGGCGAGGACGGCGGTGGGACAATTCGACAGAGGTACAGTGGGGACAGTGGTGGGGACAGTGGGGACAGTGGTTAGAACAGTGGAACAGCTCAGTGGGACAGCGGGGACAGTGGGACAGTGGGACAGTGGGGACAGTGGGACAGTGGTTGGGGCCGTGGAGAAAGTGGGGAGAGTGGAACCGTGGTGGGAACAGTGGTGGGGACAGTGGGGACAATACGACAGTGGTGGGGGCACTGGTGGGGACAGTGGGGACGGTGGTGGGAACAGTGGGGACTGGTGGTGAGGACTGGTGCTGGGGACAGCAGTGGGGGATGTGGTGCGGACGGTGGTAGGGACCCGGGAGTCGTTTGCTGGCGGTGAGCGTGGGGGGGGGGCTTTTTTTCGAACCTTAGTTTCTTTTTGGCTTTTGTGGGGGGGGGAGGAGGGTTTTCTGGAACCGGTAACCGGTAACCCCCCCTTTCCCCTCTGGTTTTTTGGAGGGGGGGGAGGGTTCGAACCGTTAGTGACCCCCCTTGGTTTTCTGGGGGGGGGGGGGAGGGGTCGAACCGGTAGTGACCCCACCCGGCCGGTTTTCCAGAGGGGGGGTGTCGAACCGGTAGTGACCCCCTTCGGTTTTCGAGGGGGGGGCTTCGAACCGGTAGTGACCCCCTCCTTTTTGGACTGGGAGGGGGCGAGGGGCTCGAACCGGCAGTGACCCTCCCCCGGTTTTCGAGGGGGGGGGGAGGGGGGTTCGAACCGGTAGTGACCCCCCCCGGTTTTCTGGAGGGGGGGGAGGGGTTCCAACCGGTAGTGACCCCCCTTTGGTTTTTTTTTGGGGGGGGGAGGGGTTTGAACCGGTAGTGACCCCCCTCGGTTTTCCGGATGGGGGGGGGCTTCGAACCGGTAGTGACCCCCTCCCCGTTTTCTGGAGGAGGGAGGGGGGTTTGGCCAGGGGGGAAGGGAGAGGGTTCCAGCAGGGGGGGGGGAATTTTCGGAGGGGGGGGGGGACCCCCGGGTTCCGGAGGAAGCATGCATGCATGTATGTATGTATGTATGTATGAATGTATGTATGTATGCATGCATGCATGCATGCATACATTCATGCATTTATGTATGTATACATGCATGCATGCATGCATGTATTCATATATGCATGTATGTATGTATATGTATATGTATGTGCGATGGTTTGATATGTTATGGTATGACATGAAATGGTTTGGCATGATATGGGATGGTCTGATATGTTTCGTTATGAATGCATGTCTATACGTATGCATACCGATATGTATGTGTGTACATATATGTATGTATGCATGCATGCATGCATGCATGCATGTATACATATACATATATTTAGTATGTTATGTTAAGTTATATTATTTTACAATATGTCATGCCATGCTATTGTATGCTATGTGATGCTATGCTATGCCACACTATGTTATGTGATGGTACGTTATGTTATGTTATGTTATGTTATGCATGTATGCATGTATGTATGTATGTATGTGTGTATGTATGTATGTGTGTATGCATGTATGCATGTATGTATGTATGTGTGTATGTGTGTATGTATGTGTGTATGTCTGTCTGTCTGTATGTCTGTATGTGTGTATGTATGTATGTATGTATGCCTGTATGTATGTACGTATGTATGTATACATGTATGTATGTATGTACCGATGTGTTTGTATATACATATATGTGATTATGTATGTATGTATGTATGTATGTATGCATGTATGTATGTATGTATGTATGTATGTATGTATGTACGTAATGTATGTATATATATATATATATGTGTCGGCGGTGCCCGGTGCGGAGCGACCCCCCCCGGTAATCTCTCCTGGGGGGATTCGAGCTGGCGCCATTCCCGGTGCGAGCCTGCACAACCCCCCCGGTAAACACGACCTCCTCTGGTAGGCTGCACGAACCCCCCCGGTAAGGACGCAACCCCTCCGTAAGCGGCGCGCTCCCGGCACGCGCGAACCCCAGCCCCGACGCGCGAATTTTACCAGGACGGGCCGGAACACGGCGGCGGCATTGCATCCCAGGGCCGTGCCGGAACACGGCGGCATTGCTTCCCTCCGCATGCCTGCCTCCTTCCTCCCTCCTTTATTCGTCCTGCTCTCCTCGTCTCCTCCTCCCCTTCCTTCTCCCTCGTCCTCCCCTCCTCCTCCGTCCATCCTCTCCTTGTCCCTCCTTCCCTCCTTCCCTCCTCCCAGAGAAAGACGATTTCAGATGCTAGAGCCGCCAAGCCGGCTCAAAGTGTCTTGAAACGTAGTGAACCTGCAACGGCCGAGGAACTTCCTTCGAGCCTCGACAGAGAGAGGAAACAACCATTTGCCGAGCCAGCGCCATCGGCTGCGCAGGTCCAAAGCAGGACGAGGAGGAGGAGGAGGAGGAGGAGGAGAAGGAGGGAGGAGGGAGGAGGAGGAGGAGGAGGACGAGGAGGAGGAGTGGGAGGAGGAGGGAGAGAGGAGGAGGAGAGGAGGAGGAGGAGGAGGAGGGAGGAGGAGGAGGTAGGAGGAGGGGGGACAGGTAAGGAGGAGGAGGAGGAAAGGTAGGAGGAGGAGAGGAGGAGAGAAGGGGAGGAGGCAGGAGGAGGGGAGGAGGAGGAGGAGGAGGAGGAGGAGGAGGAGAGGAGGAGGAGGAGGAAGAAGGGAGGAGGAGGGGGAGGAGGGGGAGGAGGAGGAGGAGGAGGAGAGGAGGAGGAGGAGGAGGACGAGGAGGAGGAGGACGAGGAGGAGGCGGAGGAGGAGGAGGAGGAGGAGGAGGAGAAGGGGAGGAGGAGGAGGAGGAGGACGAGGAGGAGGAGGAGTAGGAGGAGGAGGAGCAGGAGGAGGAGGGGAGGAGGAGAAGGAGAGAGGAAGAGGAGGAAGAGCGAAAGCGAAACAAAGGCGAGCAGACGCGAATAAGAACACAAGGCGAGCACACGCCACACTTCGACAGGGAGCCTTCCTTAGCAACCGCCCCCCTGCCCCCCCCCCAACCCACCCCCCACTCCCACCCCCCCACTCCCACAGGGGGGGGGGGGAGCCCAGGTAGACGCAGTGCGGCCTGCACGAACCCCCCCGGTAAAGCGACAGGGGAGGACCCAATGCGGCCTGCACGACCCCCCCTGGTAAAGCGGCAAGGGGGGGGTGTTCTAAGCCGCTGGCGGCACCCGGTGCGGGCTGCACGAACCCCCCCGGTAGTGCACGACCCCCCCCGGTAGTGCTGGGGGGGGGGTTCGTGCCACGGCGCACCGCCAACATATATTAAGTGAGCGCACGCGGCACGCGGCATTCCTGCACGCGGCATTCGTGCCGCATTCTGGAGGCGAGCATCTTTTCTTCCGGAAACAAGTGCCCCTGCAGGCAGGCGTGACAATGAAGGGCAGTTTTTCTGTTTACTGAAGCACACAAGCATTATGCTCAGAGCTAGGTCGAAGTCGGGTCTCTCTCTCTCTCTCCCTCTCTCTCTCCAGGATGAATGTCAACAAATAGCCTGGGGACGAGTTTTGGGGTACTTTTTGGCATTTCCCGAAATTTGTTCCGAGTATCTTTAATCTTTCGTCCAAAATCCGCCTGTAGGGGGACACGCACGTCTTGTATGCTGATGTGCTGTTCTTCTCCGAGGCTGGCAGATCGGTGTCGGGGGGCGGTCGGCTGCGACCGCACACGCTCGCCGAGGCCCGGGACAGGGCGACTCCTTCTCACGGCGCGCCCGAAAGAGCTGGGCGGTGACGTCTCGCAGCACGGGCGCTCGGCGCATCCCCGAGTTCCGGCAGGCGTTTTTTTTCGGAGGGGGAGGGGGGCGGAAATCACCGCCCACCAAACCACCCCAGCCCAACCCGAAGGCCTCAATTTGCCCTCCATTTCCAGTGGGGGGCGGTCGGGGAACATTCTGTGAAAACACATATGGAACCCGTACCCCCCCCAACCCGAAATTCGGGTCTTCGGGTTGGGTTGGGGTGGTCTGGTCGGTAGTCAGAGGCGGAAAGGGGGGTGGACTGGAGGGGCGGAGGGACATGTGCCTCCAGACATTATTTCGCCACGGCCCGTCTCTTGCGCGCCGAGAGCGGGGCTCTAAGCAGCAGCCGCTGTCAGTTCTGGCCGCAGCAAAGCTATGGAAGACGAGGTACATGCGCCCACACGGAGAAACAAAACAACCTCCTCCCCGCAATTGTTTACTCGAATGTCCGGCCTCATCTTCGTCCTCGTTCACGCCGCTCTTGTATTTGGCATGTCAGGGTCTCGCGCCCGTGAGTCGGGCAATTTCGGCGCACAAGTAGGGTCTGAGGGCTGCCGACGGTAGTGCAGCACGGCGAGAGGGCAAGTCTGACTAATTCGAGTCTGATTTAGCTGTTGTACTTTCGCGCTTAGTTTTCAGTCCGCGCCCAGAGATGTGGCGGGTGACTTTTCTTCCTGTCCCATGTCGTCCTCTTCTCTTTCCTATTCCTCCTCGTCTTCGGAGCCCCCCGCCCCCCAACGATGCGATCCAGGCACATCCTCGCGGAGCCCATGTGGCACCTCGCCGAGAGTGTGGTGCCATATCTCAGCACGCGCGTGTAATAGTACCATTCAATCCAGTACGGGGACACAACCGTGATGATAAAGTTGATGTTCTCTTCGACATGTTTTCCACAGTACAGAAACATGATCAGACCCCTACCGTAGCCATTTTGGCTCAAGCAGCCTGCTTGCCCAGCCCCTGGTTCGAGCTGGCTACGGTCATGGCCCACGCGATGGAGGAGACTCTCCTCGGTGTTGTTGTGCGCGCTGGCGGCTCTCGCCAGGTGGTGGCGGCCACGGCGGTGGCCCTCTTGGCGAGCGGCCCAGGTTGGCGGCGGCAACCTGCAGGTCGAGGACTAGGAGGTGGATCGCGATATCCAGGTGCGGGTCGAGCTCATTAAGCCCGTCCTGCGAGCGAAGGTCGAGGCGGCGGTCCGTGACGGGCCGGTCGAGATCGACGGCGGGGCGACGGCGCTCCGGAACGTCGCGGAGCATGGTTTCTTCGGGGAGGGCGCGGAGGCGCTGCCCCAGTGTGGGAAGGGGGCCGAGCGGCAGCAGAGGGGGCGGCGGCGTCGCGACCGCGGCGCGCGGGACGCCGCCGTTGTCGGCATCGACGGCCACTTCGACAGTGAGATCGAGATGCGCCAGTTCGGGTTCGCCGATAGGGACGCAGTGATCTTAGTTCCGCAAGGGACTGCTGGGAACGGCTCCAAGTCCGAGCAGGTGGAGGAGCTGATGGAGAATGGCCAGAAGGCGGAGTTCGAGCCGCCCAGGAAGTTCATGGAGGAGGTGCAGGTCGACAGGGCTAAGAAGATCTCTGCGTGCGTGGCGGACCCTTCCTGCGCGCGCGAGTCTACCGAGCGCGACTGGCCCGTCAACGCGGCGCGCCTCGCGCAGGCGCGCGCCCCGACGGAGACCCAGACTATCCGAGCCGCGTCGATAATCAAGGGCGCGGGCGAGAGTGGGGCTTGCGACGCCAGCGAAGAGTGCGACTCGTACATCGTCGGCGAAGGCAAGGGCGCTTTCAGCCCCAGAGGCCGAGGGCGTCGCGTCCGCGGGGCTCAGAGCCGGGCTCTTCTCCTCGCGAGTGCCAGCCTAGTGCCTCCAGCTCTAGAGGCTGAAGGCCTCGGGGCCGCCGACGAGGCGCGGTGTTCCTCCTGCCCGCGTGCGTTGGAGGAGGTGCCGTCTACCTCTTCCCTCGCTCTGTCGGCGGTGCCGGGGTTGCCCTGGGCCCGCGCGCATCTCCGTCTCGCTTGTTTCGGCTAAACTGAATTGGCAAACCCGCCGGCGATTTGCGCGCGGTTGCGCGGCGCTTCTGGCATCTATCTGCGCGCCGCGCGCCGACGCAGCCGCGCGGCAGCGTCGCGCTCTTTTTCTTGCCTCGGGCCCACGTGGGCGAGCGTAAGTGCAAGTGCCAGGTTGTTCATCGGGGGGGCGAAAGGGCGCCGGCGCCGCCCTGCGGGCTCGCTCAGGTTCGCGCAGATAGCGGAAGGCCTCTCTGGGAAGAAAAATGTCCGACCCCTTGATCTTCTGATTGTCCTGTGCGCCCATCCAACCCCCTTGCCGACCCTTCCCGCGGACGTGGCGTCGACGTTTCACCGATCTCGACCGCGCCCCGACGCGGGCAGTGCACTGGTGCGACGGATGGTGCATCGAGTCCCGTTTCGAAGGGGGGGGGGGGGGGCAATGACGTGGGCCAGGCTCCATCACCTCGCCAACGTATCGTTTCGAATCGATGGGTCGACGATCCGCGAGCCCCGACGACGCGCCGACTTCGACGATGTGCCGACTCGAATCTACGCCAAGGTCCAGCCGACTTCCACCCAGGCCAACTGTATTCCCTGGGGGGCACTCAATTCCAAATCGGTCTCGGAGATCATATCCGATCTTGTCTTCCCATTCCGGCGTGGTATACGATCCGACCCGGACATCCGACAATGAGTATCTTCGTGGATTCGGACCCGACCTACGATTTTCAATTCTGGACATGCTCGCGCTACTTTACAGCATGCCCGAAGGCGCGGAACAGGCTGACAATAATTGGAGCAAGTGGCCAGGTAATCGCAGCGCGGATCGATCGCAAAATTTGATCTTGATCGCGCCCCTGCTCCATGTGCCGATCTGGTGCCGGAGGTGCGATATTTCCTCTGTCTTTATGGCGTTACCGGGCTGCGTTGCAGCTCCAAAGCGTTCCCTGCGTCCATTTATATTTGTTCCGACTGCACCGTCCTCGGCAGTAAGCCCGACTATGTGCGAACAAAGGTTGGTGCGAAAAGCCTTGCATCATATATTGGTTTGGGTATTTCGCCGATGCATGGTACAACGTGCACTATCAATTTTGTTTTCGGCGCCTGTGTATATTCAATCCAATAGCACATAGTGTTGTACTGGCGCGCAACATGTTTTGGACACGTCTCAGAGAAGGTTCGAACCAAGACCGCCTGGTTTTGAGGAGACGCTGTATTTATGGGGTTCGGACAGCCAGACCACTGGCGCGCGCACTGTGAACAGCTTAGTGTTTCATTATCCGGTAACTTACCGAAAACTCGACGATGTTAGACACAACGATGATGGCGATTTGATGATGGTCCCCATTGTGGTTTTATGAGTTGACAGGGTTTGTCACAATTGACTAAAGTGTCCCTTGCATCGTTTTCTACTGGTTCCGACAATACTATTTTCGTTCATTTTTGGTATGGTCCGGGCACGCATGGTACAGTCTCAAAACTGTGTTTCTTCAAACGAACATTCGCTACAATATGATTGCATATTTGCTGTAGCCGTTTTGGTGCTTTGTAACGACATATATTCAATTCGATTCAATATCTCTTTATACCGCTTGACGCCATTTCATGACAATTGCGTCGGGGAGTGTCGAGATTTATATTCAGGGCTTGACAAAGCGCTACAATTACCAAAACACGCGCACAACGACAAACATCATTTTCATGATTTGGTGTTTTCGAGCATAAGAAATAACGGATCATTGCGATCATTGTGCACGGTCCGCTTCCGTACCCCGTACCGATATTTACCTAACAGCGAAGACTGATAGGTTTCTAGTGGTGTCAAAAAAAAAGCATCATGACTCTTCAGGGGGGTCGGGGCGGGACCCGGGGCGGCTGCCGCCGAAACCCAAATCGTTTTGGACATCCTCGCAAAATCGCTCTTGGCGCTCCCAGAACGCCACTCCCGGGCTACATTTTGAATGCCCGGAGCCAACTGTAGGCCACTTCGTGCTCTTCGACTTCCCAGAACACCATTCCCGGGCCACATTTTGAATGCCCGGAGCCAACTGTAGGCCATTTCGTGCTCTTCGACTTCCCAGAACTCCATTCCCGGGCAACATTTTGAATGCCCGGAGGCTGAGGCACTGAAGGCTGAGGCTGACGCTGAGGCTGAGGCAGGCTGAGGCTGAGGCTGAGGCTGAGGCAGGCTGAGGCTGAGGCAGAGGCTGAGGCTGACGCAGGCTGAGGCTGAGGCAGGCTGAGGCTGAGGCCGAGGCTGAAGGCAGACTGAGGCTGAGGCAGACGCTGAAGCAGGCTGAGGCTGAAGCTGAGGCTGAGGCAGGCTGAGGCTGAGGCAGGCTGAGGCTGAGGCTGAGGCTGAGGAGGCTGAGGCTGAGGCTGAGGCAGGCTGAGGCTGAGGCAGGCTGAAGCTGGGGCTGAGGCAGGCTGATGCTGAGGCAGCCTGAGGCTGAGGCTGAGGCTGAGGCTGAGGCTGAGGCTGAGGCTGAGGCTGAGGCTGAGGCTGAGGCTGAGGCAGAGGCAGCTGAGGCTGATGCAGGCTGAGGCTGAGGCAGGCTGAGGCTGAGGCTGAGGCTGAGGCTGAAGGCAGACTGAGGCTGAGGCTGAAGCAGGCTGAGGTTGAGGCTGAGGCAGGCTGAGGCAGGCTGAGGCTGAGAGTGAGGCAGGCTGATACTCAGGCTGAATCTTAAGGAGAATGCTTCCAGATATGCTTCTACACATCGTTGTTAGGTCGTTTTGCCGGGATAATTCTTTTTCTTTGAGGTTCGATATCCGTGTATTTTTTTCGGGCGGGTTCTTCGAAGTCGAAGTTTTGTCACCAAGTGAAGGTGCTCACGAGCCTTTTTTCCAAGGTTGCACAGGCCTCGAATGAACCCGACGGTCGAACCTTTTGACCCACCTCAGCCTTTTGGGCGACAGGACGTGTAAGGAGGGTGAGAGGGGAACCCCCGCCCTCCCTCTTTCTTTGTGTGGAAGGGGATCGATGTGTCGGCAAGTAAAGCAGGCAATTCTTTACGCTTCGCATATCCCCACCAGCCCATCTCACAGCAGCAACTCTTGCGAAGCATGCCGACTGTCGTGTTTTTCAGGCGTGTGTCCGCTTGGCCCCGCATATCTCCCCTGTTCCTCCTTCCTCCCGCCTCCTTGTACATCCTCCTTGTGGGGGGAGCGGGAGAAGGACGAGGCGGAGGAGGAGGGAGAGAAAGCGCTCCTCGTGATTTGAGTCGTTTGGGGTTTCTCGTCCTGGTGTGAGTCGTTCGGGCCCTTCTTCCTGGTGTGAGTCGTTCGGGCTCTTCGTGGTGTGAGTCGTTCGGGCTCTTCGTCCTGGTGTGAGTCGTTCGGGCTTCTCGTGGTGTGAGTTGTTCGGGCCCCTCGTCCTGGTGTGAGTCGTTCGGGCCCCTCCTCCTGGTGTGACTCGTTCGGGCTCCTCGTGGTGTGAGTCGTTCGGGGCCCTCGTGTGTGAGTCGTTCGGGCTCCTCGTGGTGTGAGTCGTTCGGGCGCCTCGTCCTGGTGTGAGTCGTTCGGGCCCTTCCTTGTGGTGTGAGTCGTTCGGGCTCCTCGTGGTGTGAGTCGTTGGGGTCTCTCGTCCTGGTGTGAGTCGTTCGGGCTCCTCGTGGGGCCTCTTGGGGGCCTCTTGGAGCCTCTTGGGGCCTCTTGGGGGCCTCTTGGGGGCCTCTTGGGGGCCTCTTGGAGCTTCTTGGGGCCTCTCGGGGGCCTCTTGGAGGCCTCTTGGGGGCCTCTTGGGGCCTCTTGGGGGCCTTTTGGGAGCCTCTTGGAGGCCTCTTGGGAGCCTCCTGGGGGCCTCTTGGGGCCATCTTGGGGCCTCTTGCGACCTCCTCAGAAGCGCAGATGAGCGCTGCCCCCTGAGAAGGACAAACTGAGCCCAAAACCTTCGTAAAATCAATGGTTTTGCTATGAGGGAAGATGAGCGCGGCCCCCTCAGAAGGCCAAAATGGGGCCAAAACCATAGTAAAATCAATGTTTGTGGCTTCAAGGGCGAGCTGGGGCGCCAAACTCCCCCCCCCACCCCGGGGCCAGAATCCTCGTGAGGGTCGTCGTTTTTTGGCCCTCCCAGGAGTCGAAAAAGACCCCCCTGACGACGCTCGGGGCTCCCTCTCCAGGTCCAGGGGGAGGGGGGAGGGGGAGGGGTAGACCCCTCCCCGAAGGGGAAGAAGGGGGGTTGAGGACAGAGAGAGCTCGCTAAACCACTCACGCCCAAAGGGCTGGTGGGATTTGTAGACATCTGGCACGAGGATCGTAGCCCACGAAAAGGGGAACCAATATTGGGGACCCCTTCTTACCGACCGCCTTCAACATGGCACCAAGATGCCCTCCTCTTCCTACCTTTTCTCGTTCTCCTGCTCATCCTCCTCCGCGTCGTCTCGTTTTGGTCGTTATCCTTCGTCCTCGTCCTCGTCATGTTCCTCTTGCTCCTCCCCCTCCTCTTCGTTCTCATCCTCCCTTTCCTCTTCTTCCCCTTCCCCATCCTTCCTCCTCCTCTTCTTCATTATTTTAGTTTTCGGCTCGCGAGGAGCTGCCTCCCCCCTTGGGCGCCTGCGGGGCAGGCGATGGGGATAGGCTCCTGGCGCGCGCCGAGACCAGCGCTCGCGACGGCGGCTCCGCGGGAGACTGCCGCCCATCATCGAGCGCGACTGCAACGCAAGGAGGACAGGCTCCTCCTCCACGCCTGGTCGGGGCGCACGACCCCTGCGCTGGCAGCCAGGCTGCGCGGCGCGGCCCAGAGGCTGGACGCCCATCACGGCTCCTCAGCAGGGGCGATGGCGCCCGCACCGCCGCTGGCGAGAGTGCTGCGCGGGCCCCGCGAGCCTGTCTGGGGCTGCCTGTGCGGGAAGAGCAACAACTGGGCTTGCCGCATCGTGTGTTCCTGCGGGCGGCAGGCTCTTCAGAATACCGTCGACGCTGCCAAGAGGGCTGACCAGGAGGCGCGGAACAAGAAACCCTCGCAGAGGGCAGGCGGCACAGGGCTCGTGCAGAAGCCTGCCCCGTGGTCCAAGGAGAGCGGCCTCACGGAGAAGCAGATCCGCGAGCTGGTGCTGCAGTGCATCTCCCAGCAGGCGGGCAATCCCAAGGGGCCTCCATCGATTACGATGCCAGCGGCCTCAGGAGCGGGCGCTGGCAGCAAGGAGCAGGCGCAGCAGGGGCAGGGCAACATCCAGCAGCGCACGGAGCTCCAGGCGAATATCAACTTCTACGAGAAGAGCCTCAAGGAGTGCAAGATCGCGGAGGCAGAGGGCGGCCCGATCCACCTCCTGCACCAGCGGGCTCTCGACGACCTTCGGCAGCAGGCGCGCGAGTTGCGCCCCCCAGGTGCTGCATACAAGGCCTCGTCCCAGAAGCTCGCGCGGCGCAGGCAGCATCTGGACCGCTTCACGAGCGACCTGCAGGGCCTCGAGGAGCAGCTGGCGGCTACCCAGCGCAAGATCCAGGACAAGCAGGAGGCCACCGCGGCAAAGCGTGCCGAGGTGGAGGTCCTGCGCAAGGAGAACGCGAAGCACGAGCAGACCATGCAGGCTGCACGGGGTGAAAAAGCCCCACCCAGTCATCAAGGAGGAGGACCTGGTTGGCTTCGACCTCGCCGAGCAGCTCGACGGCGACGGCGCGAAGGAGGCCCTCGCGCAATTCAAGGCGAGCCCCCACTTCGACCATATCCAGGCGGCCCTCCGAAAGCAGGCGGCAGAGAAGCTGGCTACGGCCATGGCTGAGGGACCTGGTGTTCATGCTCCTCATGCTGAGGGCGGTGGCGCAGGTGCAGCCGACGGGCCGCCAGCTCGGGACGCCGATGACATGGGCGAAGACGCCGACGGCTCCGCTCAGCCTCGAGGAGGTGATAAGCGCGGCGCCGCCTGGGTGGAGCTGGCCAAGGATGGCGTCGGCGCCCTCTGGCAGCAGCTCCTCAGCAGCGGGCAGCAGCCTTCGGACTGGGCCAAGGAGCAGCTGGCCGACGCCTTCACGCAGGTCCAGAACAGCAAGCACCGCAGGACCGCTGCAGGCTCCCTGGGCACAGGCACGCTGCCTGGGTAACCCGCCCTTGGTCAGCGGGCTACTGGCCGCCAGCGCGGGCGCCAAGGAACTACAGGCACCAGCAGCGGTCACCGTCACGCACACCTTCGAGACCTTCAACGCCAACCAGGGAAAGCTAACCCTCCAGAAGCGGCTGAGAAGGTCAACAGCAATGGTCATCATGGCCCAGGAGATCGGCTACGGCATCGACGATTGCGAGAGCCTCTCTTCTTGGGCAACGGCACGCGGCTGGCAACGCCTCATCGTGCCCGGGCTGCCCTCACGAGGACACCTCCCCTCTGCAGGTCTGGCAGTCTTCGCCAGGGAGGGGATCGGGCTGCGCGGGCCCACGTACCCTGACGAGGCCCCGCCCAGACGCGCAGGCAGCGTCAACGAGACCATCTCGCACGGCACCGAGCTCGTCCGCGGCAGGGCCCAGCACGTCGTCGTGGAGCTGCCGAACTGGCCGCCGCTCAACGTCGCCAACGTCTACTTCCACACAGGGGAGGGCATGAGCAGCCGCAACGCCAGCATCCTCATGACGGTGGGGCTCGCGCTCGCGGGCCAGGCTCACCCTGGCATCATTGGCGGCGACTGGAACATGGACGTGCAGGTTGTCAAGGACTCCAGCTTCCCCGTGCACGCGCAGCTGGAGATGGTCACCCCGAGGCACGCGACCTGCGGGACAGCGGCGTCGGTCTCAACCATCGACTACTTCGGGCTGACCACGGGCTCCATGCGCATGCTAGCTGCATGCAAGGCCGACTTGGCCTGGGCGGTAAAGCCGCATCGACCAGTTCAGCTACAACTGACAGCGGAGGGCACCAAGCTCAGGTACCTCACTTGCGTCGGCGGCGCGAAGATACCAGCGCAGACAGTGCACGGCCCATTCCTCGAGGAGAGCAGCTGGTCCCTGGAGCGCAGCTTCGACGAGCAGGCGCTGCGCATGGCCAAGGAGGCGCCCGCTGCAGTCGCCTGGCGTTTCCTCTCGAAGGCTTGGGGCAGATGGGCGACCAGGGCGGCCTCGAGGCTCGGGCATCTCACAGGCACGGAGGTGCGGGCCAGCGCCTACGCGCGTCCGCTCCAAGCCAAGTGGGTCGAGCGCGAGCACGAGATCCTCACGGATGATGAGGTGCAGGCGATCGCGGATGGCTGGAAGTGGCTGCAGGACTGCCTGGCGGGCCTCTCCACTGCAAAGGCGAATGCCAGGACACCTGAAGGCCGACAGGTCCTCGACAACAAGGTGCAGGGCTTCCTCGCTGTTGACTACTGCGGCCAGAACCTCAGCGCGCGGCTCGACGCATCAGTTCGGCAAGCTCGGCAGCTAGCGCAGAGGAGCTTCAGCGGCGAGGACGTCATGACCTTCTCGGAAGAGATCGACGAGGACGTCAACTTCGCCATGCAGCAAGCGAACAAGGAATCTTCGAGGCGCTGGAAAGAGCGGTGCGACGGGGCGTGCGCTGGCGGAGCGGGGGAGTTTCACAAGGTCACGCGCGTGCGAGAGGTTCAGGCCCCCACCGCGGTCAACGACTCGGAGAACGGCATCACAGGGCACCCGCACTTTGTAGTCAAGGATATGGAGGATACGCACGCAGCGCTTTGGAAGGCGGTGAAGGAGGCTCCCCAGGCGTGGATTCCTGATAGGTCTACCCTCGAACGGCCATCACCAGAGGAACTTCGACGCGCCTCCCGAACCTTCAGCATCGCGACCTCCAGCAGCCTGGACGGCCTGCACCCTACGCACCTGGAGCACCTCAGCGACGACGCGTTGGAGGGCTTGTGCGACATCATGCTGGCCTGCGAGGCGCTGGGCCTCTTCCCCGTCCAGCTGACGTGGATGGTGATGCCGATGCTGCCCAAGGCCGCCGGCGGCCACCGGTTGATCATCCTGTACTCCATGGCCTACAGAGTCTGGCAACGACTCCGTAAACCTGCCCTTCTACCTCTACAAGAGGCCTTACGTAGGCCCTACTGGGCGGCGGCCAAGAACAGGAGCGCGATCGACAGCGCCTGGATCCCGGCGGCGGATGCGGAACATAATGCAGAGGCAGGGCGGCGCACGGCCACCATCATCGCTGACTGCAGCAAGTACTACGAGCTGATTCCCCTGGGCGAAGCAAGGGATAAGCTGCTGCGGCTCGGCATGCCCTTGGCGATGGTAAAACTTGTGTACAATCAGTGGAGAGAACCACGAGTGATGCGACTTCGCCAGCATCACGGCGCGCAGCCACGGCATGCACAGTTCGGCCTCCCAGCAGGCGACGGCTACGCAGACGTGGTCATAAAAGCGCACGCCATCGAGCAGTGCGACATCTACGTCACGCTCCACCCGCTGGTAAGGTTCGCGTCCTACATCGACGACACCTCCCTCGGCATCAACGGGGCCACCAAGGAGAGCGTCATCCTGCAAGCGGTCGCGGCGGGCAACGCCTTCTTCAATGTGGCTAAGAAGCTCGGCGCCCGCATTAATGATAAGCTGGCGGTGGTGGCCAGCTCAAATGACATCGGGAAGGAAGTGGTGCGGCAGCTGAAAGTACCCACAGACATGAATCGCAGTCGGGCGACCTACCTGGGCACGGACTTCGCGGGGGCACGGAGGAGGCGAGGAAAACTCCTCCGCGCCAAGCAACAGGCGCGCCACAAGATCTACAAGCAGAGGCTGCGCAAGCTGGGTCGTTTCCGACATCGACTTCCAGGGCAGCAGACGCAGCGGACGGCCACATCTTCCGAGCTGGAGCTCGACCGGCGGCCACCTTCGGCGTGGAGATCAACGGGCTCGCTGACAGGGAGCTCCACAAGCTGCGCACGGACTTCGGCAAGTTCCGCAAACCCTGTCATGGGGGCGCATCGGCCTCGGCCAAGGTGGTGTTCCTGGGTGGCCCCACGGTGGCGATTGCAATGGCGCCAGTGCTGCAGTGGTCGCGGCTGGTCTGGATGGCAGTATCGCAACCTGCGCAGGCACCAGTACCTCTGGCACTACTTACGACGTGGTGGAGGAGAGCGGTGGAAGAGCCTGGGGTATGCAGCTCGTGGGGACTTACCCGCGGGCCTCTCCAACGAGCTGCCCTCTCGCTGGCGCGGGCAGGCTGGACAGCAACCTCGGCACTAAGGTGGCGTAACCATCGAGGCGGCCTGGTCTGTGTGGAGCAGCTCACCCCAGGACTACTGCTCCAGATGTTGCAGCAAGGTGTTCAATGTCAGCATGAGCGAGACCTAGCGGACAAGCTTGGCCTTGGTTAGGGCAAGCGCGCCACCTTCGACATCCTGCCCCCCCTGGCCCCCCTGCGAAGCAAACGGTACACGGCGCACCAGAAGTTCTGCATCGTGAATGTCGCGTGCAGTGGCGTCTGGACAAAGACGAGGGCCCAGCAGCGTGGATACAACACGGATGGTAGGTGTTTTTGTGGAGCTCCCGACTCTCTCGTGCACCGACTTCCTGATTGTTCCAGACCTGAAGTTCAGCAAGCTCGAGCTGATGCAGAGGTCCCCCAAGATTTCCTCGACGAGCTACGTCAGCATGCAGGCGAGCCTGGGTATGTTGAAGGCACCTATGGATATGCTTGTGCTGATGTTCCGTCAATGAGCTCGGGCACTACCAGCGTTATCCTCGACGGCCAAGGACCCACAGTTCTTGATGAGGCTTGTCAGGAACCTGAGCAGATGGCAGCCTGCTTCCTCAGGGACGATGACGCTAGCATGGAGGTCGCCATCGATGGCTCGTGCACCAAGCCGCCCATCAAGGAATTCCAGCGCGCAGGGTGGAGCCTCGCCTTGCTCGACCCCCGCTCAGACAGGCCGCTGGCGACCATGCGCGGAGCAGTACCTGCATCCTTGCCCCAGGAGCCGGCCGTCGGAGAGCATCTGGCGTCGGCGTACGTGTCGCAGGTTGCGGACCGACCCTGCGCCGTCCACGCCGACTTCAAGGGCGTCATCCACCTGGGCAACAAGCAGAAGGAGCTGCAGCTGAAGGCCAGGACCCCCTATGCGTGCATCGCCCACTTCGCGCAGTCGCTCGACGGCTTCAAGCACGTGCAGCAGTGCGCCCACGTCAAGGCGCACCGCTCAGGGGACGAGTACGCGGCGCTCTCCGACAGCCAGAGGAGGCTCACGGACGCGAACATCGTGGCGGACCTCAGGGCCAAGGAGGCAGCGGCGATCCACCCCGCCCCCGAGCAGAAGGTAGTCGAGGAGATGCAGAAGGCCGTCGGCAGGATCAACCAGATTGCGAAGCTGGTTGCCCACGTCATGCCCATCTTCGACAAGGACGACCAGATCAGGTGGACCAGGAGGGCACCGACCTTGCGGCGGGCAGCGAGCACGAGGAAGGCAACCTGGCACCAATGGCAAGATGGCGAGCTGGGCGTGCAGTGCTCCACCTGCCTACAGCTGCACACGCCTGGGCAGCCGCTCCCCCTCACGGGGTGCCCTGGGGCGCCCACCTTCCTGCTGGGCCATCGGCGCAACCCCAGCGGCCACAAGCTGGTCGCGGTCAACCAGAAGGGCACCTTGGAGAGCGGCGCGCAGGACACCTACAGGCCAGTGTTCATCTGCGTGAAGTGCGGGGCTTGGGCGCGATGCAGCGGCGCAAGGCCAAGTTGCGGCAGCCATGCGCAGCTGCCACCGCCAAGGGCCTCGAGGTCCTCAACAACCTGAGGCGCGGCGTCGGTCCCTTCAAGAAGCTGAAGAGGTATATCGACCGCGCCGCCCCACTTCGACGGCTGGAGGCGACGAGCGAGGCCCGCGCCACCTTCACGAAGGTCGACATCTTCAGCGGCACGGACGCGGCGGCGCCCGCGGCAGGCTTCGAGAGCAGGATGGCCGCACTTCATCAACGAGTGCGCGAAAGGGCACAGATATGGCGTGACGAACAGGAGGGGAGGAACACCATGTTCGGGCACGCGGTGGCCAGAGGAGATTTCCAGCAGGAGGCAGTTCGCGGAGCTCGAAGGGATAGGCGTGCTGGGGCACGACTTCGGGGAGCTCAAGGAGCTGCTGCTGCTGGTGGGCCCAGCGCCGCCGCCAGCTCGGGTCCGCGCCGCGCGGCCACGCAGGGCGTCTCCTCCTCGGCCGCGGCGGACGTCGTGGAGCACATCGCGGAGCGTGCTGCTGCTGGGGCTGCTGGCGCTGGGGCGCCGCGCGGCTCGGTGGCGACCTTCGACGGCTCGGGCGCGCTGGACAACCAGTACGTGGACGCGCTGGGCGACGACGAGCACGACACCGAGGCTGCAGCAGCTGAGGAGGCGCTCGGCCTGGTGACGGACTGCTTCGACGGCTCGGCCGCGCTGGACGTCCAGGTCGGGGGCGCGCTGGGCGACGGCGAGCGCGACGCCGAGGCTGCAGCTGCTGCGGAGGCGCTCGGCCTGGCGATGGACCTCGACAGCTCGGGCGCGCTGGACGACGGCCTCCTGGGCGCGCTGGGCTTCGGCGCCGAGGCTGCTGCTGCTGGGGAGGCGGGCAGCTCGCTGGCGGTCGTCGACGGCTCGGACGCGCTGGACGTCGACACCGAGGGCGCGCTGGGCGACACCGAGCACGACGCGGAGGCGCCCCACGGAAACCTACCACTTTTGACTGAAAATGGTAGGTTTTGCCCTGCTGTGGCGCCGGCTCGCCCCCCTGCCGTCGACCGCGTGGGCGCGCTGGGCGACGCCGAGCACGACGCCGAGGCGGCTGCGGGGGCGGCGAGCGACTCGGCCGCGGCCGTCGACGCCTCGGACGCGCTGGACGGCAACGCCGCGACGGCGCTGGGCTCGCTGGGCTTCGCCGAGCGCGTCGCCCGTCTCCTGGCGGCGGCTGGCGCGCGAGAGCAGCAGGCCCCAGGCGCGGCCGCCCCCAGCCTGGGCGAGCGCGACGGCGCCAGCGCCTTGGCCGCGCTGGAGGGCAGCGGGCGCGGCGCCGAGGCGGCCGCAGATGGGGCGGTGCGTGGGCCGACTGCCACGTACCCCCCTCAGCGCCACGGGCATGCCTGGGAAAGAGTCCCCGCCCTCGGCGATTGGCCAGGGCCCTGGGATCTTCGGGCCGCACCGAGCGTTCGAGGGCAAGGACGTGGGCACGGCGGCGCCTTGGACGACCGCGTGGCCGCGCTGGACGGTGGCCGCCGCGCCCCGCTGGGCGACCTCGAGCACGACGCCGAGGCTGCTGCTGCTGGTGCATCGCCGCGGG
This sequence comes from Prorocentrum cordatum, assembly GCA_963575745.1. NCBI lineage: Eukaryota > Dinophyceae > Prorocentrales > Prorocentraceae > Prorocentrum > Prorocentrum cordatum. Next base: position 129,978 of record CAUYUJ010020176.1, read on the forward strand.
CGGCTCGAGCCAGCGCCGACTCCGTGGAGTCGAAGGCGGGCGCGGAGGCCAGGGCAGCCGAGTTCAAGAAGCTCGTCGCGCAGTTCGGCGGCGGGCGGCAGGCGCGGAGGACGTGAGCCCCTTCGACCAGTTCTTGCTCCTCATCTCAGGAGGCGGGCCAGGCGGCCGAACCCTGACCTCAGGGCTTGTCATCATCATCATCAGCATCATCATCATCTTCTTCATTATTTTAGTTCTCGTTCTCCTTATCTTTGTCCTCTTTCTCCTCGTCTGGCTTCTGTTGCCCCCCTCCTCGTCCTCCTCCTTTTCTTCGGCTCCCTAGCCGGAACCTGGGTTTCACAATGTTTTAAGCGGCGCATTTTTGACAACCGAATGTTTGCTGAATATTTGCAGCGGGGTTTGACTGCCCCAAAACATATTGAGTGTGCTTTAAAATATGAAGCAACCAAACGCACACACAGACACACACACACACACGCACGCACGCACACACACACATACACACCTATACGACCACCCTTCGGGTGATAAGGAGGTTCGGGGGGGAGAAACCAACGTCTCACTCGATCGGTCTCACTATCGATCTCACTATCGATCTCACTGTCGGTCTCACTCGATCGATCTCACTCGATTGATCTCACAATCGATCTCACTCGATCTGTTTCATCCGATCGATCTCACAATCGATCTGACTATCGATCTCACAATCGATCTCACGATTGGTCTCACTATCGATCTCACAATCGATCTCCCACTCGGTCGAACGATCGATCTCACTATCGATATCACAGTCGATATCACAACCAACGTCATCATCATCAACACCATCGTCATCAACGTCATCATCATCATCAGCATCATCGGGGCTCCATCATCATCATCATCATCAGCTCATTACCATCATCACCCACAGCATCATCATCACCATCGTCATCATCATCGGAACACCATCAACGTCCATCATCATCATCAACCTCATCATCGTCGGGACACCACCATCATCATCATCGGACACCACCATAATGATGATCATCATCCTCATCATCTCATCATCATGATCATCAACACCATCATCATCAGCAACATCATCATCACCATTCGCAACATCATCATCAACATCCTCATCACCGGAACACATTCATCATCGTCATCAACATCATCACCATCATCATCAACCCCATCATCGTCGGGACACCACCATCATCATCATCGGAACACCACCATCATGATCACCATCATCATCTCATCATCATCATCATCATGAACAACATCATCAACACCATCATCATCGGGGCACCATCATCATCATCATCATCATTATTCGCAACATCATCATCATCATCAACATCATCATCACCGGAACACCATCATCATCGTCATCAATGTCATCACCATCATCAACACCATCGGGACACCATCATCATCACCAATATCAGCATCAAAATCACCAGTATTGGGCCACCATCCTCAAAATCAGCATCAACACATCATCATCCTCATCATCATCATCATCATCATCATCACCGGGACACCATTATCGTCACCATTATGATCATCATCGGGACAGCATCATCATCATCATCTTAATCATCAACAGCATCATCATCAACCTCATCATCACCATCGGGACACTATCATCATCATCATCTTCATCATCAGCATCATCATCGAATCATCTGACCATCATCAACATCATCAAGATCATCAACATCATCATCATCGGGGCACCATCATCATCAGCAACGTCATCATCATCAAGATCATCATCATCGGGGCACCATCATCATCACCACCATCACCATCATCATCATCATCATCACCATTATCATCAGCATCGTCAACATCATCATCATCATCATCGTCGTCGTCGTCGTCATCATCATCATGATCGGGACACTATCATCATCAACACCATCACCATCATCGTCATCATCATCACCATTATCATCAACATCGTCAACATCATCATCATCATCATCATCGTCGTCGTCATCCTCATCATCATCATCATCATCATCGAGACACCGACGGGACACCGGCGGGACACCGCGCGCCACCGACCGGCCCCCGAGCGGGACACCAGCGGGACACTGCGGGGCCCCGGCCGCCCGGAAGGGAATCATTTGGTCCGGCCGCGCCTCAGCCACACGGGACACCGGCGGGACACCGGCGGGACACCGCGGGGCCCGGGCCGCTGGAAGGGAGACTTTTGGTCTGGCCGCGCCTCAGCTATTGGAGGTGTATTTCTCGCCCGCCCACGCAGCTTCGCCTCGCCCGCACGCACGGCACGCATGAACACGAAACCGAAACCGATTTCCCAGCCGTTCCACTTCGATCTCACCTCTCACCTCCGACGTATATGTATATGTATATGTATATGTATATGTATATATATATAGACGGTTCGCGCAAACGCAGCCCATCCCAAAACGATGCCCGAAGGAATTGCCTTGATCAAAGGGGCAGCGCGCAAAACCCCACAGTTGAAGCCTCCTGGAGCGTATTAGAGTTCTCGGCGGTCCAGGACGCCAGTTAGAGCGTCTAGGGTGCGTCGGAGAATTTCTTGAGGCTTTTTCGGGGTCTGTTGGGGATCTCTCTTGGGCATTTGTTGCAGCATAGTGGAAGTCATTTTAAGGCATTTTGCACAAATGTTGCCAACAATGATTTTAGCATTCCTGCCAAAGCCTTTTCGAATGTTTTAGGTGCTTTCTGGCCGGTAGCATCCGTTTCGGTATCTCCGCTATCGCTTCGGTACTTGAACATCCGTTTCGGTATCTTTGCCAATCCGTTTCGGTACCTCGGTCGGTTCGTTTCGGTACCTCAAAAAATTCTTTTCGGTACCTCGGAAAATTTGCTTCGGTATCTCAGAAAATGCGTTTCTGGACCTTGTAGCCATTGCGCGTTGTTCGCGTCGATTAAAACAAAGAGGAGGAGGGGGAGGAGGAGGGGGGGGCGCGGAGGGTGATGGGGGAGGAGGAGGAGGAGGGAAGGAGCAGGAGGAGGAGGGGGAGGAAGAGGGGGAGGAGGAGGAGCAGGAAGAGGAGCGGGGGCGGAAACGACGACGACGACGACGATGAACCCCCTCCCCGGAGTGTGCCGGTTCCATTCGTCCTGGTATTCAGTTTCTGAAACCATTCTGTAATTGTTCAAAAATCGCTGCATCATTTGTTGGTCGAAAGTGCCCTAGTTGTGCCGCACCGAAGAAACCATAGAATTGTCCACGCAATTATGCGCGAGAACCAAATTACCTGATGCGCACGGAGTAAAGAAACAAGGTTATTGAGATGTTCGGTAGCGGAAGCGCAGGTGTGGGTTTGAGCCAATAAGGCTACGGAACATGTTTTGGTGTTTCTGTGTTCCTATACCGGGCATAGCAAGGTAAGAGAAGTTAGTTGTTGTGCTCGTCTTGCTTTGATTTCATATCGTCTTCCTCGTTTCGGTGTCCCCCTTTTCGTTTATTTTTGCCCGCACGGGGGTCTTCATTTGCTTCTGGTGCAAAGTATTTGCGAAGCCCGCGCACGCGTTCAAACCAGGCGAAATCAAGAGCTGGTAATGTTTCGCCGATCTCGCACGGTACGGGTCGTTCCTTGCCCCTCCCCACCTTTGTGTTTTAATTCTCTCCTGGCCTTTCTTTCTTCTTCCCGCCGTGCACCTATCCTCGTCGTCCTCCTCGTGTATCCTCCTTCCTCTTCCCTCCTCCTCCCTTCTCCCCCCTTCCTCTTTCCTCCTCCCTTTCCCCCCCTTCCCTCCCTCCTCCCTTCTCCTTCCCTCCCTCTCTCCTCCTCTTTTCTTCCCTCCTCCCTCCATCATTCCTCTGCCCTCCCTCCTCGCTTTTCCATCCTTCCCCCTTTACTGCCTTCCTCCTCCTTCCCCGGTCCTGCCCAAAGGCGCGAAACAACCGTCGCCTGCCATAATTCTCCGCCGTTATTCCAGGGGCCGTGGAACAGGAGGAGACCCTTTAACTATTCATCATCATACCTTATCTCTCCGAAACGAATAAATGAAGGCACCGAAACGAATACATGAAAGCACCGAAACGAGTAGATAAAGGTACCGGAACGATATCGCAAAAGTACCAAAACGTGTATGAAAGGTACCGAAACGGTAGCGGAAGTACCGAAACGGATGCTGCCCCTTTTTGGCGGTTTGTTGGGAATTTGTCGGGGTATCTTGGAAATTTCATGGGTTTTGGCTCTTGAAACCCTCTTAGTACTTTTTGGGGGACTTCTCTGGGGACCATCTCCGAAGAGTTTTTTTCATATATATATATATATATGTATAACGAAGAAACGTGTTCTAGCATTACATTGTTTTTTTTTCAATGTGAGCCGTGCTTGTTTCAATAACGAAAGAATGATTGTTGCCGTTTCTATAGAATAAAACCGATCGATCCTGATTATAACGTGAAGTGGCTGGGCGGTCACGGTAAAAACATTTGAAGTGAATCGTGCGGTCTCACAAGGTGGGCGACAAAACGCGCAGACATCAAGAAAAATGAGACTATATGTCAAGAAATGCATCATAGCGGAACGTCGGGAGGTAGAGATCGAGAACGACGGAGAAAGAGTGAACAAGGTATAAACCGAACGAGAATAACTAAAGTAGACAAATGTAATGAGACAACGATTGGTAAGAAGCAAGAAGAAAACAAGGAGAACGAAGAGGACGGTGAAGAATACAATTTTTTCAAGGTCACACATTCATTCCATTCATATGCATGCCGGCGTAGCGCGCAATATATGTTGTCATGAGATAATTGAGAGAATCGACCATGCACGCGGCCGTTACGATTAGATTATGTGGGACGTAGTTTTGAAAAACAGAAAACATAACGTGAACGGAACGGTAATGCCGCCCACAGCCCGCGGGGGCGGAGCCGATACGGCCGAGATAAGGCCATCAGAACAAGAATGGGGCAAGAGCGCGCCGTTGCCCTCTGGGCGCAAAACCAACGGACCCGTCTGCCAACCACGGGTTTCAAGAGAAAAACCCAAAACCCCATAAAAAAATTGAAAAAAAATGCACTTCCGCAGTGTATTCAGAAGGAAGGAAACCAAATTCCATTATGCACCCAGATGCTTTCTATTTAGATTTCAATTTTGAATCAGACGCGGCGGCAGAGGCCGTCTTAGAACCCGAAACCACCCCTGTAGATTTGGACGATAGTAAAAACATGTTTCCACCGATGAAAGACAAAATTTGTCAAACGCCTCGCTGGAGCCTTTATCCATTCCGCAACCCCCTTTCCGCCTCTTGTTTCTTTCTCGGTGTCCTCTCACTTTTTGCATCTTTGAAATGGCGGAAGATAATGTTTCGAACTAAAAAAGGGGACGAACACATGAGGATGTCAACCCGTGTCAATTTGCGCGAATGCCGCCGCGCTCCGGGGTCATTAAGCAATGTGGGCATGTCTCGTGAGAGCGGCCACTGCACGGCGTTGCTTTTTTGACATGTTGAAATCGTGGCGAGATTCCCAAACGCGGCCGTCAACGAGAATGGGAACGTGTTTTCAGGGCGTCGAAATCCGAGAGCCCATGTCATATTTTATGCCAAGCTGCTCCCGCGCCTTACTCCCAATCTCCGGCGCCGCGGAGGTCGACAAAATTGCCGAAATGCAGCGCGGCCGTTCCTCGTTGAAATTCCCGCCATCGTATTTGAGGCATAATGGCGCCGTCGACCTCAGCGATGAAGCCATATTGCAGAGGCAAGATCACCGGGAGACAAGGCGGTGATGCGGGGAAAAATGAGGAAGCAAGCCAGAAGCACGGGGGAAGCGGGAGGGGAGAAAAGAAGGGGACGGGCAGAAATGGCGCGGTGGAAGGTAGAAGAGGTAAAGAAAGATGGATGATGCGAAACAATCGCCCCAACTGACCAAAACAAAGACAAGGAGGACATTGCGGAGAATTCCAAAGAGGGCCACACGGATGGATCCAGAACAAAAGATTCTGGAAAACATTGTGAGGAAAGACCAACCATAACTGTCACGCGGGGAATCCCGCAACGTTCCCACGGAAAAGTTCGGGGGAGCCCCGCGAAAATTCCGCACGAGATTCCAAGACAATTGCATAGAAAGGCTCCCCGGGTTGTTTCGGGAAGGCGCCGCTGGGCCCATGGAAGCCACGTGCCCTGTGTGTTGCCTAATGCCTCTTCTTTTCTGCACGCCGAGTGCCAAACACTACCCTTGTTTACCCGCGCCTCTACATTGTCATCATATTCCCTTACGCGCCCAATCGGACGTGAAAGGACGAGGTAAAGTATCGGTCTTCAGACCGCGCTGGGTTCCAAATTCCTCAAACAATATCTCCATTCAGGAGGCCGCTCAGATTGCACCGCGTGCAATACTTTGGTTTTCGTTGCGATCAGACCTTAGAACACCTGAGGATGCTTTAACCAAGCATGGCTGCGAAAAGCGGGCCCGGAAAACTCGAGCCCGAACGAGCACAAACGAAAACATATACAATCATCCGACTGCTTGCCTGATGCTATTTCTACATGCGTGCCAAATGCAAAACGCGCGCTGGTCCATCGCTGCTGCCGTTTGTTTTTTCAACCGAACGCGAAAAGGCACCGATCCCGGGGCAATAAAGGTGTGCAATTCGTAATCCAGATAGAAATGCCAGACGGCCTTTCGGCGCCCTTTTTTTTCCTCCCTCAGCCGACCACGAAAAGGCGCCGATCGCAAGGCATTTTACGCGCAAGCCCAGAGCCATATTAGATTAGCAAATGGTCCTTTGTAATTTTTTTTTGTTCCCCCTCTCCTTTTTCACCCGACCGTGGAAGAACACCAATCGCGAATGTGGCTTCGTCTCATGTCAGCATGGCCGTGCACGCGCAAGCAATGATGATAACAATTGCACCGCGTAGTTTGCACCACACAGCTTGTACCACATTTCATATATATATATATATATATATGTGTGTTTGTGAATCTGTATATGTGTATAGTATGAATGTATATACATAACCCCACATCGAATTCACCACATAGCGTGCACAACCAAACATCCGCCACTACTTCTTGCCGCCATCAGCCCCTCGTTTCGATAAGTCCCTTTCAGCAAACGAGCGTTGGGCTTAGACGGCGTTGATGACTGAGACCTGTTTGATACATAAGGGCATCTGTCTCTATGCCTGTTAGTTTCCCACCATGCGCGCGCAGCTCGGTCCAAAACATAGATCTTTTGTAGAAAGCGTCTGCACACTTAGCTTTGTCTTGGGGGCCCTGGTCCATCGCGGCCGGCGAATTTGGCGCGACTGGCGCGGCTGCGGTGGCGCTGACCGTTGGGCGCGTCCCAACGGCGGCTTGGGCGGGCGCGGTACCGTGGCGAACTCGTCGACACTAGACGCGATGATGATAGTGGCGATGCTGGTGGCGATGTCGACAACAACGACGGCGCGGCCAATGAAGCGCCGATGCTGCTCGCGCTGACGGCGCCCTCGCGTCGGTGATAAATCTTCCGGAAAGAGTTCGGCGTGCGCGCGCGGTCGACGCGCGAGAACGGCCCTGCGGTTCACTAAAGAATGTGCAAGAACGCGCGTGCGTTTTTTTCTTGGGGGGGGGGGGCCCGCGTTGCGAGACCATGTGATTGTATATGTTTTTGGCCACTCTTGTACGAAACTCGTTTTGCAGATTTCGGCATGCGCGCGCGACGACGCGCGCGTGCATTTCGTCATTTTTTTTGCGCTAGATTCTCGCGACGGCGAGCGCGTGAGGGCGTTCGAGCGGATTCGACGTGCACGCATCGAGACCGTTCAGTGGCATGATATGAACATGCAATCTATGGCGTTGAACGCCTTTTCGACGCCGAAGGTTTACAACGTAATTCCGGCCTGCGCGCGACGACGCGCGCGCGTGCGCGCCGTTCCGTTTTTTGCTAGGGATTCTTGACGCCGGATGATTTTCGATAAACGAGTGCGCACGTATTTTTTTCCAAGGGATGGCGGGGGGGGGGCGGGTGCTCGCTCGGTTGGGGTGGTAGGAGTTCATATTCAGTATGAACGACGGGGCGGAATCGTATGTAAATTGCAATGCGAAAAGGGGGGCCGATGCTCCCGGGGGTGCTTTTTGTCGGAAAGGAAACATCAATGCGACGGCAACGGCGGGCGGCGCCGTCCGTTTGAAACCGCCGCTCGCCCCGAGTGGCGGCAACGGTGACGGCGGCGACCGCGGCGGCGGCGGGCGGCACCCCCCGCGAAGACCGCCGTGTTTTGGTTAACCGCGAAGACGGTGCCTAGTCACACCGAGATGGTCTAACCAAGTAAGAACCCTGAAATTCAAGCGCTGTTTGGGGAACGTGGGGAACACTTTTGATTCGACGTTCGTCGCGCTGGATTAGGGGAAGGCGTTTGGTTCAACGAGCGTGGAAGCAATGCTAACTGCTCCCGGAAGGTTCGGTATTTCCCACGTGTCTTTTGACAAGTATCAGAAACATATAACTTAACGGGAGGTTGTCGTGGCCGATGGTGGGCAAAAGTCATGAGAAAAAACCGCAAAAGCTTGGTGTCGCGCAAAGGTGCTCTTGTCCCCGTTCTTATTTATTCATTTTTCTGCAAGCGAATGCACGTGAGTTTCTGGCAGAAACCAGCGCGACGTCCAACATTCCATGAACGCGGTGGCAACCGCTGGTGGGCGAATTGGCATGCGGCTGCATTACGACATGTTTCAAATTGTGCACGTGAACGAGACTGTTCACTTATTTACGCACCGCGGGCTACAGGGAACATATAATCAACAATGCTCGGCGCGAACGTGCAACACTAAACGGGCGAATGGGGTGCGCCTGGGGGGAGTTCTGCAAATGTGCGAACATGTGGAGGCGCACTTTTATCGGCGTCGAAACGGAAATGCAAATCTACAAGGCAATGGCCGCAGTCAAAATCATGCATCAGCTCGGCGTGGCTCGCTACATCCGAAGATGAAACTTTGACAACTTCCAAGTGACGTGCCTCAAGAAAACATGGAATATTCCCAATTCGTTCATGTCTAAAACATCGAACGCGACCTGTCTCCGCTACCCTGCGCGTCCGAACGCCCGCGGCGTGGCGGGCCGACTGCAAACATGGGGGATCAACATATTGAGCGCGCCATTCGGAATCGCGGTGTATGTGGTTACATGCGGAACAAGCGGAACTGCCGAAAAGACGAGGCTGCTAAACTACCTCCCGAAGGTGCCCCCTCTCCAAGTTGGTTGGACGGTTGCTTCGGTGCTACTGTGCAAAGCCCAAATTTAACCACTTACTCCGAACCGCGCCTCATTACCTGGTGCGACGCCTGGCGCACGCCCATCTGTGGTATTGCACCGTGCGCCTCCCGGGGCGATGCGTTGCATGACATACTCTACGACAGCATGGTCAAGCAAACGGCTCTCCCATTGCGGCTTGGCGGGATGGGGTTGCGGAGCGCATGCCGAACAAGTCTAGCCAGGCGGATGCCCTCCCAGAAACCTCCATCGGATTGCTGAGACAAACAATCAGGTCGTGCATGCCCTCGCGCGCATGCAAGCAATGCCGCCGCGCAATCACGTTTTGGTGGAACCCCCATGCTTACAAAGTGCTGAACAAGGAGGGCGACGAAGCGAAGACGCTGGGTGGCGGTCTCGACCAGCATGGAACGACTTGGCTTTGGGCTCGCAGCCGCCCGCACTCCGACCTCGCGATGTGTCTCTGGGAGAATGCAACCATGAATGGCAATGCCGCGCCTCTACACCACTGGAACTTGCAGAACATCAGCAATTACTGCGGAATTTGGTCCCACATGGAGCTCGGCGGAACGTGGTGGCGCCAAGAAGATCCAGGCTGTTTTCGTGTGTGTGTGTGTGTGTGTGGCCACTCGCGTTTATTTAGCTCTTGGTATGTCCATCTGCACAGGGGCTTACCAAAGCGAACCACCTACTACAATGTGCTGTGCGCAGGCATCTGGGGTTTGAACGAACTTCGAAAGCCCAAATCCGCATGGAAATTACAGGGTAGCAGAGAGAACTGATAGCAAATTGTACGCGAGACCCAAAACATGATAACCACATGGAAACAACTATTTCAACAGGCAGGCGGAAGCGAGCCGAACCGGAATATTGAACGGATGCGGTCCCGCACGAACATTCCTGCCCCTCATTAAGATACGCGACGTCTAGACACTGTGCCTGTGTTAAATCCGCCGGCCCCCTTGCGGGGCCACCAGGCTGTAGGCCGGGAGTGTGCTGCTCCCTGTGCCAGTTGCAGCTTCCAGTTTCCACTGTTACAGTTCTGCTTCTTGCTGCTTACTGTTCCTTGTTGATGAACGCGCGAGGGGGGGGGAGCCCAAACCAGCAGAACTACCACGCCTTGGGAGGGTTCTCAGAATTTCCAGGCGGTAAAAACTGACACCCCTCACGCAGATCCGCAAGGTCAGGGTCCAAAAACACAAAGGATTTGCCACATTTCTGAAATCCGGTGGCACCCCTCACGCAGATCCGTAGGGTCAGGGTCCAAAAACACATGGGATTTGCCACATTTCTAAAGTTCGGTGGCACCCCTCACGCAGATCCGTCGGGTCAAGGTCCCGAAAACACACACGGGATTTGCCACATTTCTAAAATTCGGTTTCAACCCTCATGCAGATCCGCAGGGTCACGACGTCTTACCAACCGCCAGGTGTGGTAACCCCTCTGGTGATCAATTGGTTTTGCTCATTACGAGTCGGCCTCGCATGAAGTTCCGATACTGTTTCACGACAGCGCCCAGACCTCATGACACAGCTCTTGCATAGCGCATTCTCCGATAGAGGGGGCCAGCGGCAAGGGGCGAAACCTTTACGGATATTGACCGACATCTTCCCCTCCTTTGCGACGTTACTATTGTCAATCCCATCTCCATGACCGGCTTACCGTGATCAGGCCCGAATAGATGGGGTAAGGGTGCATTGGAGCAGGCTGATAATAACCATGCCAATACTAATACGAAAGATAAAAAGGACGATTACTATGAGGTAGTAGATCGTGGGCTTTGGTCTTTAGTATGTTTCTTTAGTGTGTTTAGGGGCTGGGGTTTACGGCGGATGGGCGAATGAATGAATTCGCCTGGTGCCGGAACTCGCAAGAGAGCGCTTCAAAGGCTTGCACGGCAGAGTCCGTAATTGCACCAATCTGAACCTTCAGCACTGCTTGCTGGTGGGGACTGCTGGAGATTGCATTGCAATCTGCCGTAGCACATGCTGTGCTGAGAGAGGTGGCAAATCTTCCCGACGTGCGTCTGGAACCCACACCACCGGTTACTGAAATAGGAATGGTGTGCTCCCTCCTCCTCCTCTTCCTTCTTGGACGCTTGCTTAGCCTGCGCCGCCGCGTCCGTTTCACCCTGCGTAGTGCCGTTTGCGTGGACGCACCCTCGTTGGCCCGATGCTGTACGAACAGAACACACAGAGCACGGCTCCACGGGGGCTGCTGGGCTGCCAAATTGGCCCTGTCGCAGGGGAAGCGTTCCATACTCAAGGCCAACTCTTATTCGACCCAAAATGCCAGCAACAATCATACGGGCGCTCGGGACTGGTATGTTCCCCGCAATAGGTTGTATGGGAAACCATCACATGCTGTGTGGAAGCATGCGTTGTGGAACGTGCACGTGTTGGTGTTTCATATGGTTTCCCCCCCAACAGTTAATCGTGACTTTGATGCCAACACCGTTACACCATCGCTTCGCATCGGAGCATTGTCAGAGCTGGCATGTCGCCGGAGTTGGAACACCACTGCTGCTATGTTCTTAGGCCGTGTTCAAGGTGAATCTTAGCGGGGGAAATTGGAAGCGGAGGTGATTTGTTTTGAAATTTAGCAAAACGCACCTGCAAAGGCACTGTAATCCCACCAGCCCTTTGGGCGTGAGTGGTTTAGGGAGCTCTCTCTGTCCTCAACCCCCCTTCTTCCCCTTCGTGGAGGGGTTTACCCCTCCCCCTACCCCCTCCCCCTGGGCCTGGAGAGGGCGGGCCGCGGGTCGTCAGGGGAGTCTTTTTCGACTCCTGGGAGGGCCAAAAAACGACGACCCTCACGAGGATTCTGGCCCCGAGGGGGGGGAGGGAGTTTGGCGCCTGAACTCGTCGTTGAAGTGAAAAAAACATTGATTTTACTACGGTTTTGGCTCCATTTTGGCCTTCTGAGGGGGCCGCGTTCCTCTTCCTTCATAGCAAAATCATTGATTTTACGAAGGTTTTGGGCTCATTTTCTCCTTCTCAGGGGCCAGCGCTCCTTTGCGCTTCAGAGGGCCCCCAAGAGGCCCCAAGAGTCCCCCAAGAGGCCCCCAAGAGGCCCCCAAGAGGCCCCAAGAGGCCCCAAGAGGCCCCCAAGAGGCCCCCAAGAGGCCCCCAAGAGGCCCCCAAGAGGCCCCAAGAGCCTCCAAGAGCCCCCCAAGAGGCCCTACGAGGAGCCCGAACGACTCACACCAGGACGAGGGGCCCGAACGACTCACACCACGAAGAGCCCGAACGACTCACACCAGAAGGAGGGGCCCGAACGACTCACACCAGGACGAGGCGCCCGAACGACTCACACCACGAGGAGCCCGAACGACTCACACCACGACGAGGGCCCCGAACGACTCACACCACGAGGAGCCCGAACGAGTCACACCAGGAGGAGGGGCCCGAACGACTCACACCAGGACGAGGGGCCCGAACAACTCACACCACGAGAAGCCCGAACGACTCACACCAGGACGAAGAGCCCGAACGACTCAAACCACGAAGAGCCCGAACGACTCACACCAGGAAGAAGGGCCCGAACGACTCACACCAGGACGAGACACCCCAAACGACTCAAATCACGAGGAGCGTTTTCTCTCCCTCCTCCTCCGCCTTGTCCTTCTCCCGCTTCCCCCACAAGGAGGATGTACAAGGAGGCGGGAGGAAGGAGGAACAGGGGAGATATGCGGGGCAAAGCGGACACACGCCTGAAAACCACAACTGTCGGCATGCTTCGCAAGAGTTGCTGTTGTGAGATGGGCTGGTGGGGATACGCGAAGCGTAAAGAATTGGAGCGCTTCGCCGCGTTGCACTTCATGTAACTATGGTAAGAATTTGGGGGTAATCCTTCACGCGCGTTTTTTTGTAAGAATTCCTGGGGTAATTTCCTTGCACATCGCAGCCGCCGCCGTCGAAAGCAGCGCAATATTACCCATCCGAACTATTACTAAAATCATTGTCGGACTTGCGGGGGGGCCTCGGTAGACTCGTGCAAGACTTTTAGCGGACCTCGTGTGAGAGCCCTCGCGCAAGACGGCCTCAAGGGACCCCACGGAAGGCCAAAGAGGGCCCCCCACACGCCCCAATAGGGCTCCCAACGGCACTCCACGACTGCCTCACAAAAGGCCTACACAACCACAATACGGCCCGAATGGGTTCAATGAAGGCTCGTCAACTAATGGGACGGCGGTCCTCCTCCTCCTCCTCCTCCTCCTCCTACTCCGCTTTCCGCTTCACAAAATCACAACCACCATCATCACCCTCATCGTCGTCATCATTCACCACCAAAATCACCACCACCATCACCGATACCATCATCACCATCATCACCACCACCACCATTCACCATCATCATCCTCAACATTCTCCACATCATCACCATCATCACCATCATCATCATCGTCTTCAATCTCATCCTCATACTCATCATAACAACCACCGCCATCATCATCACCACCACTATCACCATCACCACCATCATCACCCTCATCGTCATCATCGTCATCATCATCATTCTCCATCATCATGGTCAACATCATCATCAACACCACACTCATCATCACCATCACCATCATCGCCATCATGACCGTTATCATCATCACCATCACCGTCACTGCAACCGTCCTCATCATGACCATCGTCATCGTCATCGTCATCTTCATCATCATTATCACCGTCACCATCGCCATCGTCACCACCACCACTGCCATCACCATCATCATGATCGTCATCATCAACATTACCATCATCATCATCAACCACATCCTCATCCCAATCATCCGCGTCACCATCAACATCACCATCATGACCATCAGTGTCATCAGCATCAGCATCAGCATCATCATCATCATAACTACCACCATCTCCACCACCATCACAGTAACCATCATCATCACGATCAGCATTATTATCGCCTTCCCCATTCCCATCCCCATCATCATCATCAACATCACCATCATGATCATCACCATCACCATCATCGTCATCGTCACCATCATCATCATCATCATCATCATCATCATCATGTTCATCGCCATCATCACCATTACCAGCATCATCAACAACACATTCACCATCAACATCAACATCGCCAACACACATATCATCATCACCATCATCAGCATCCTCGTCATCATCATCCATCATCATCATCACTGTCATCATCACCACCATCATCATCACCACCATCATCAACACCATCACCATCAACATCGTCACCACCAATATCATCATCATCATCATCATCATCATCATCATCATCACCATCATGGCGGCTCTCTCGAGCCTGGGGACACGGCGTCTCGCGCGTGACGGCCTCCCGCGCCACCTCGAATAGGCGCCACCCAGAACACTGACTGGCACGAGTGCGGGACTTGCCGCAAGCAGCGGGTCTCAATCACTGTGATGTCCAACGCCCCGCAACGTTGCTGGCGCAGCGACGCAACAACGACGCGACAACCGACCAAACCGAACCGACAAACCGCCACCGACTGCGACGCAGCTGAACCGACCGAACCGTAGAGCACCCTTACAAACCCAACCAAACCATCGTCGCCGCCGGAGGAGGAGGAGGAAGAGGAGGAGGAGGAGGAGGAGGAGGAGGAGGAGCGAGGCGCGAGGCGCGAGGAACGAGGCGCGAGGCACGACGAGCGAGGCGCGAGGAACGAGGAACGAGGCGCGAGGAGCGAGGAGGAGGGAGGGGCATGATGGAGGACGAGGGGGTGGTGGGGGAGGAAGGAGGAAGAAGAGGAGGAGGGGGAAGAGGAGTCGGAGTCGGAGTCGGAAGCCTTGGCAGCTGTCTGGGGTTCGACTGCATACGAACCTATTGCTGCTGGCACGTCAGATCGGCGGATCGACGGGTCGCCTACGGGACCCTTGGCTTTTTAGCCTCTCGGCCCGCTGCAGCGCGGGGCCTTCCCGAGTACAAAATTGTTATGGAAACGGCAGGGGCTTAGGGCCGTCGGGCCAATCGCCCCTGACTCGGGACGCGTCCCATTGTAGCAGTCTTCCCGCCACCACCATCACCCCGCTCCCCAACTCCACCCGTCCCCCACGTTCCACTACTTAAAGCTGCTGCGCGCTCCGTCGTTGTGCACCTGTCTGTTCCAGAGGTCCAGGTCCCCGCGACTGGCCCAGTGGGCCACGAGGGAGCCAATCGCAAAAAGCGGACGCCGCGGGGACCAGGGAAAGACGAACAGAGGGGCACCATTTGGCGCCTAAATCCCGAAGACAGGTGTTTAACGACTTCGCGTGAACTAATGCGCGGGGAGCCATCGCGGGTGGGTGGTGCGTCGCAGCAGGCCATTCGCCCTGCTGCTGCCAGCCCTGGCGAATTCTCTAAGTTCTGTCATCTCTCTCCCTCCATCTCCAGTTGACGTACGCGCAGTGCTGCCTGTATTTTCCTCGCGAGTCCTGCTGGCAACAATGCTCCTGATGTCTGCTCTGCCTCTGCTTCTCGGAGTGCATCCACGACGATTCTCCTGGGGTCCCCAGTCTGCGCGGTGCGGCTGATCTTGAAGGGCGGCTCCTGATCTCCTTCGCGAATGTCGTTGATCTGATCCTCCCATGAGACCGTCCAAGGGTTGCGTGCGAGGCTGTTGATAGTCAGGTAAAGCTTCCATCTCCATGGCTGTCACGCTTCTCTGTAGGCCTTCTTGACTTTGAGATGCGCGGCGATGTCCCCGAAGCCCTGCCTGCCCAGCACGTCGATCATCAAGCAAACCTCCGTCAGGATCGTCTTGTTGGTTCCGTCGTCCTTGTCGTTTGGCCCCGTCTCCAGGAGGAAGACTGCGCCGATGTGGAGGTGCTGTGGCCCCGACTCTTTGCTGTTCTTCCCCTTGGCCTTCTCCGCGTAGGTTGTGTCCGCTGCTACTGCGGCTGCCACTATTGCATGCTCTCCTGGGACCAGGAAGTAGCCCCACTGGCTGCCTAACATCTGCCTGATCATCTGCGCGTGGTTGGTCGTCAGCTTCTGCATCGGCGCTGTCTCTTCGTCGTTGTGGTCGCCTGAGCCTGTATCGCAGCCGTGGTGCTCTGCTCGCAAATGCTGTGCGGCATCATGGACACACGTTCGTGCTGGCGATCATGGATCTGGAGGAGGTTGCCTCTGTTCGTCCATGTTCTCGTGGCACGTCGAAACAATGAAGGATTCTCTGCCCTTGGATCCCGAGCTTCTCCTCGTTGCCCTTGGCCTGGTACGACTACGACCGAATGGTGCTCGGTGGGGTTGATCCTACCAGGCGAATCATCGCAGGTAAATCATCATGACGACTGCTATAGTGCTCGGGGTTGTACTTCCGATCGTGCTCCTTGTCGTGGTATCGCCTGTCGATGAACTTGCATAGTGCCTCCACGAGCACTCCTCGTGCTGGTTCTGCTCGTCATTTGGGGGCGCGGCGTTTGTATCGAATCTGTCCTGCACAATCCTGGCGAATCTGATCTTGGAAATCGCCTGCGTGCAAGGAATCGTGAATGTGCGGCATGAAGGCGCAGTCAGCGGTCCACTCCTGCCAATCAACATTCTCGCGCTGCATTCGTCCAATCTGTGGCGGTCGGCTCAGTCCGTCATCCTATTGTGATGCTGTCATCTCTCTGCTCGGTGCGAACGCGCATTGCTTCTTCGGACCTCGCCCAGTGTTGGCCATTGTGGCTCGTGGGCGGTGTAGCGCTGCGTGCCGGCGGTGTTTCCATGCTGCGCCGATCTGGTCCACCGGTTTCTCTGTCTTTTCCGTCTTCTGTCGTTGTCGAGGCTCCTGTAAACTCCGTGGGAGGGCCTTGAGCTGCCTGTCGGTCTGGTCGAACTCAGTGTAGCCATCGCCAATACTGCACATGGCTGTCGCGGGCAATGCCACGTGGTCTATGTTGCTTGTGTAGGCGCCTCTGTAATAGGTGTGCCCTGTCCGCTTGAAGGTGTCATCGATCGCCAAGTGGTTGTCGTCCATGAAGTCGCACTTCTGCGATCTGATGGTGCTCTCTAGGGCGGGCTTCTCTGTATCAATTGACTCGGTGGCCTCGATGTACTTCCTTCCTGTTGTGTCTCGGCGTATTCCAAAAACGCAGTTGTAGTCGCCTGCAATGATGAGGAAGCAGTTGTGCCCCAACTTGTCAGGCTCGCTCTGTCTCCGCTTGAAAAATATTCTAATGTTGCCCTTGTGGGTGTTGACGGCCATGCCCCTCCCACTGATCCCCTTACTCCGTGACACTGCCAGTCCGCATGGTCTGATGACGCCAGCCTCCTTCCTCCATCTGAACTGAATACATGGGTAATTTGGCACCTGGTACGTCGTGTAATCTGTGTCTCTCGCTGCCCTGCCCGTCCAGAAGGCCACGTAGACGTCCACGTTGTCCGTCTGCCTCAATTTCTCCTCATGGCAGGTGAAGTCCGCCCACTGCACCTTGTGGTGCACTATCCTCGTGTTGCTTTCCTCGGCGGAGAAGCGAATGTGGCGCAGCAAGCACTCTAACAGGAAGCAAGAAAGAAACATCAACGCGGCGGGGGTTCGGTAGCGGACTGCTGTATGGATTTTCACGGCGCCGCCCTGAGCGGCCCCGTTCCCGCCGATGCGCCCTGTGTTCCACACGTCAAAGATCTGTGATGACTGTGGGTGGGGATGGGCCGCTCGCGGGTGTCTGGGCCGTGGCGGCGGCTGGGGGAGGAGGAGGAGGAGGAGGAGGAGGAGGAGGAGGAGGAGGAGGAGGAGGAGGAGGAAAACCGTGGCCGAACCTCCGGACCAACGCTCTCGGCGCCGCTCTTTTGGGCTCGGAGCGCGCAGGGGGCGCCTCTCGCCGTCTCGGGCGGGGTGGGGGGAGCGCGTGCGCGCGCTGCGGCGGCCCGCCGCGCCGTCACTCCCAGGCGAAGCGCTCCTCCTCCGCGGGCGGCAGGCAAGGGCGTGCCTCGCCCGCCCTCCTCCTCCTCCTCCTCCTCCTCCTCCTGCCTCCCTCTTCCCTCCTTCCTCCTCCTCCTCCTCCTCCTCCTCCTCCTCCTCCTCCTCCTCCTCCTCCTCCTCCTCCTCCTCCTCCTCCTCCTCCTCCTCCTCCTCCTCCTCCTCCTCCTCCTCCTCCCTCCTCCTCGCTCCTTCTCGCTCCTCCTCCTCCTCCTCGCTCCTTCTCCTCCTCCTCCTCCTCCTCCTTCCTCCTCGTCCTATTCTTGCTCCTCCTCCTACTCCTCCTCCTCCTCCTCCTCCCTCTTCCTGCCTCCCTCCTCCCTCCAAATTCTCCTCCTTTTCTTCCTCCTCATCCTATTCTCTTCCTCCTCCCTCAGTCCCTCCCTCCTCCTCCCTCGCGTCCTTCCTCCCTCTCTCCCTCCTTCCTCCCCTCCCTCCTGGAGGGCCAGAAAAGGGATCGTGGCGTCTCCCAAGGGCGGCTTGTGGGGCCACTCTGTCGGCGCTGGGAGGCCGCGGGGAGCCCGGAAGCACTGGCCGAGCCTGTGGAAATGGCGGACGCCCGAAATGAGAGCGGAAAAATTGGTACGATGCCCAACAGCACATGCTGTCCAAAACCGACAACGGCCGCTGTTAGGCAGCAGGCGGCCCTCTGTCTCAAATGGACAACGCCCACGGCGACACCGACAACAAGTCCTGTTAAAACCGATCAACATATGTTATCGGTCTTTGTGCCCGTTCGTTGAGTACAATCGAACCTAAGATTAAGTCGTGCCTGTCCCCCTACAAGGAATTTTCGACGAAAAATCATCAATACTCAAAACATACTCCAAAACAGTCAAAAATACTAAAAAATAGTCCCCGGACTATTTTTTGACTATTTTTTTTATTCCTCCTGTAGAGGGACGGGCCCGGCTTAAACCTAAGACAGAATACACATCCCTCAAGAACACGAGACCCTCCGCCGGCCAACACGCACGAAACATCCCAGGCCCCCCCCCAGGGTGCACGAGAACATCCAACACACACGAAAAACACTGGGGTACCCTCCCCGAACCGACCTCGGTCTTGCAAGTCGGTCCGGCTGTAACCCATGCCGATCGCCCCGACTCATGCCCGAATCCGTCACGAACCCGGAGGCCAGGCTTAGCGCCATCGAGGGGCGGCTGCAGGAGCAGCTCGAGCCAGTTGAACGTCTGGGCCGCACGCTCACCTCCACCAGAGTGCTGGAGGCCGATGTCGAGGCGAGGGCGAGTCGGCGGCGAGCCCGGGGGGGAAGTGAGAGGGGGTGAGCCTTCTTAACAGGCTCGGAAGTCCCCTGGCCTTCACCGAAGACACAGAACACCCCTCAGGAGGCGCGAGGGCTTCTGCGCAGCCCCGCCGCCTTCTGAGAAGGCCTTCTCCTTCTCATATCGCCCTCTCGCTCGCCGCCGAGTGAACGCCATCGAGGGCAACAGACTCTAGAGGCCTCCCCGATTGGGTCGGGGTAGATGGGGTTGGAGGACCGCGCCACATTGCCGATACATCGCCGATGCATCGGCGACGTCGGCGATGCATCGGCGACGTCGGCGTGGAGAAAATTGGGCTCCACATCGAGCCGCATCGCCGATGCATCGGCGATGTGGCGCGATCCTCCGACTCCATCTGCTCCGACCCCATCTGGGAGGCCTAGAGACTCTGGGCCGTGGCTGGCCGCGTGGTCAGCTTGGGCGGGATACTCTGAGGCTCTGTCCTTGCACTTGCCACTGGCGCGGGACGCACAACACGAAAACTGCTGACAGAGGGGGGAACGGGGATCATGCCATGCCGAGAAGTGGTGGCGAAAGGCGGGGAGAGGGCGAAATCACACATTTTTGGAGAGCCTGGAACTTCGCTTCGGGCCCCCAGAGCCAGCGGAACACCACCCAGGAGGGGCAGCGGGCCCGGGGGCAGGGGCCGGGAGCTCGGGGGGCCCACGCCCCGGAAAACAGATCGCGACGTCCGAGGTCTGGGTCGGCGTCGGGGGGAGGGAAGGGGGACAAGGGAGCGAGGAGGAGATGGGCCACGGGGGCAAGAGAGCTCGGGGGGACAAGAGAGCTCGGGGGCCCGTGTCCAGGAACACATCGTGACGTCCGAGGTCTGGGTCGGCGCCGCGGGGGCGAACGGGGGACATGTGAGCGAGGAGAGGGCGAGATCGGCCAGCATCGAATCGGAACATCGGATCGAAGCGGAACGTGCACCGAATCTGAGCGCATCGGCACGGAGTCGAAATCGGATCGGGTCGGTTGCACCAGGACGCGCAACAACGCTGTGTAAGCGTCGGGTCGCACCGGATCGGCGGGACGTCGAAATCGATTCGGATCGAAGTGGACCCGGGAGGCGTGGAGGAGGAGGAGGAGGAGGAGGAGGAGGAGGAGGAGGTGGAGGAGGAGGTGCGGAGGAGCAGGAGGAGGGAACGACATGGGGGAGGGGAGCACTGGAGGACCAGGAGGAGGAGGAGGAGGAGGAGGGGTGGAGGAGGAGGAGGAGGAGAGGGAGGAGGAGGAGGAGGGAGGAGGGAGGGAAAGACATGGGGGGGGGAACACTGGACTGGTGGGCCCGTCACGTCCCTCGATGCCCTCCGCCTGCGGACGCGTCGCAAGCGCAGGCGCGACTCTTGCTCTGGCCGTCTTGCGCCGCGTGCTTTCTCCCCCCCCCCTCCTCCTCCTCCTCCTCCTTCTTCTCCTCCTCCTCCTCCTCCTCCTCCTCCTCCTCCTCCTCCTCCTCTCCTCCTCCTCCTCTCTCCTCCTCCTCTTCCCTCCTCCCCCTCCTCCTCCTCCTCCTCCTCCTCTTTCTCCTCCTCCTCCTCCTCCGCATTCATGCCCGAGATCACCAGACCTTCTTCGCATGTGTTGGATCCGGCACGATAGCAGCAGACAACCCAGAGCCCAATCCTCTTTGCCAGTGCGACCACCGTCGTCATAGTCCTGGCTTCGCGAACAAGCCGAAACACACAACCCCTCTTTCACATCTCCACATCTGCTTGATACGCCATTCCTCTGTCCGCCAAGCCCAATGGAACAACAAAGCTGCGATAATTACAACGACATCTCCAACCTTCTTCTACTCTTTACCGCTTCTCCCTCCTGCTGCCTCCCGTTTCCTTGCCTCCTATCTCGTTTCTTTGGGTGTTGCGAACGGCGAACGCGTCGCTACTTTCGTGGGCTCTTGGGGATCCAGCGGGGTGATGTCCTATGGGGACCCAAGCGAAACTTCGCCCTCTCTTTGGGGCGCGAGCTGCGCGACCGTTATTCTCATGAGCTTCTGGGAAGTCCAGCGGGTAGACGTCTTGCAGGGACCCAAACGAGACCGCGTCCCTAAGCTGCCGCGAGAACGGCGGCGGCGGCGTCGTCGTCGTGAACTCCTGGGAAATTCAACGGACTGACGTCATGCGGGGACCCAATACGATACCTCGCCCTCCTCTTGGAGGCTGCCGTGTGCGCAACTTGTGCGCCCTTCGCGGGCTTCTGAAACGTCCTGCGGGGCGACGTCCGACGGGGACCCCGTGGAAATCACGCCTTGCCTGAAAGGCAAGGGGTCCCTCAGACGCCCGAATGGGGTTTCTAAGAAGCCCTCCAACAGGCCAAGCTCATTGATTTCTCCTCGAATCTTTTTCGCGCCCTCGCTCCCTTTTCGGGCTTCCGACGCTGCAAGACGGACCCGTGTCACCAAGATCGCCCAATGACGCCCCAAGATGGCCCCAAGACAACCCAAGAGGCCGCCCCAAGGCGGTCCCCAGACACATCCAAGCCAACCTTAAAGCGCACAAGCAACCCTAAAAATCTCTCATACAACCTTCAAGCTCCCAAAGAGGGACCCGCGACTGCCCAAGGGAGGCCCAAGTTTGTCTCTGAAGGCCAAGAGACCCCGTAAGCACCCCAAGAGGGCTCAAATGAACCTGTCGCGACCCCAACCAGGGGACACCTTCTATTGAATGGGAGCAATGCTTGGCATTGGGAACCCGAGGAACCCGAAGAACCAAGGAAACCAGAGGAACCCGAGGAACCTGGGGAACCCGAGGAACCTGGGGAACCTGAGGAACCCGAGGAACCCAGGGAACCCGAGGAACCTGGGGAACCCAAGGAAGGTCTGAGGAACGGGCAAAGCTGGGTCCCGAGACACCAATTCCGAACCAAGTAAGAACCCCTCAGGCATGCCAATCCGGGGGAAGGGACCTCCAGAAGGCCAACTCATTGTTCCCCCATCAGGTACTTTGCCAGAGATTTTGGCGTTCTCGCCCATTCGGGCTTCCGACGCTCCACGACGGGCCCATGTGCCCCAAGATGGCCCAAATAGGCCGCGAAGAAGCCCACAAGACGGCTCGAGAGGCCGCCGATGCGGCCCCCAGACGGCCTCAGAGACCTCCAGGCCAACCTTACAGCGCACAAGCGGCCCCAAAGACCTCTGAAACAACCTCCTAACTCTCACACAGGGACCCGCGACTGCCCAAGGAAGGCCCAACACCTGCCTCTGAAGGCCAAGAGGGCTCCGTAAACGCCCCAAGAGGGCTCAAATGAACCCGGTGCGACCCCAATTAGGGGAAGCTTCCAATAGCAAGGGCGCAATGCTTGGCATTGCTTGTTGGCATTGCTTGGGGAACCCTGGGAACCCGAAGAACCCGAGAAAACCGGGGAACCTGGAGAACCCGAGAAACCCGGGGAACCCGAAGAACCCGGGGAACCCGAGAAACCAGAGGAACCCGGGGAACCCGAGAAACCGGGGGAACCCGGGGAACCTGGAGAACCCGAGGAACCCGGGGAACCCGAGGAACCCGAAGAACCCGAGGAACCCGGGGAACCTCCGAGCAACGGACAACATAAATATCGTACGCGCCGAGGGCGAGTTAACGGCTGCCCAGGGGGGACCCAAGGCTGCCTCTGAAGGCCAAGCGGCCCCTCAGACTGCCCAAGAGGGCTCCAAGAGGGCCTCCAGGAGGCCGACCTTATTGACTTCCCTGAGGATTTTTTTTGCCACAGATTTTAGTGTTCTCGCCCATTCGGGCTTCCGACGCTCCAAGACGGGCCCGCATGCCCCCAAGATCGCACCAGCAGTGCCCAAGAAACTCCCAAGGCAGCCTCAAGAAACGGCCACCGGGGCCTCCAAAACAGTCTCAAAGCGCTCAGAGAAGGACCCACAACTGCCCAGGAAGGACCCAAGACGGCCTCTTGAAAGCCAAGAAACAATACTGTGAACGCCGCAAGGAGGTCCCCACGAGGACCTGCAGGAGGCCAGGAACATTGACTTCCTGAGGAACGAAAAGGGGATAAGGAGAAGGAGGAGGAGGAGGAGGAGGAGGGGGAGGAGGAGGAGGAGGAGGAGCAGTAATGACTTTAGGGTTCTCGCCCTTTCGGGCTTCCGACGCCCCAGGACGGGCCCATGTGCACAATAGTCTATTGTCCTAAGATTGCCCATGAAGGCCCCAAGAGCACCGACAGACTGCCCCAAGACGGCCCAAGAGGCACCCAAGACGGCCCCTGATACCTCCAAGACTGCCGCAAACGGGCCCCAAGACGGCCTGCGAAGGCTAAGCGGTCCTATCCTGAGAGGTCCCCACGAGGCGCCCGGAGAACTCCCAACGGCAAAAGGAGGCTGCCAAGCCAAGAGGCCTCAAGAGAGCCTCAGGAGGCCTCCCCTTCTTCCTCCGCCTCCTTCTCCTCCTCCCTCCTCCTCCTCCTCCTCCTCCTCCTACTTTCTCTTCCTTCCTCTCCCCAACGTCCCCCCAATGGTTTCCACAACGGCTGAGGGAACACATCGTCCAACAACTTGGTCAGACTTCGGCCCAAGGTTTGGCCGCATGGGCGTTTCCAAAAGGCACACGGCGCCAATGATTCGCCGTGGGCGTCTTACACGCATATATATACATATATATATATATATATATACATATATATATATAAATATATATATCTATATATATAAATGTACGAGGGTGCGCCGCTGGATCTCCCCAAGGGGGTGGGGGGGTGGCACCCCGCCCCCCCTTTCCTCGATCCGTCGTCGGGGAACCCCTCCTCCCCCTTTCCTGGTCCGTCGTCGGGAACCCCCCCCTCCCCCCCTTTGGCCACGTCGCCCCCTGACTCTGGAATCCGACCTCCGTCGCCCCTACCCTTAGTCCTCACCCTAACCCAACCCCGTAACCCTAACCCCAGCCCCAAAGAGTTCTCACTACTCATTACTCACTACCCACTGCTGACTACTTGCTATTCGCTACTCACTTCTCACTACCCCCTACTCACTACCCACTATCCAATACTCACTACCCACCACCCACTAGTCGCTACTCACTACTCCCTACTCACCACTCCCTCCTCCCTCCTCCCTACTCACTCCTCACGACCCACTACTCAAAACTCACTACTCACTAAGCAATGCTCACTACTCCCAACTCACTACTCACTAATCACTACTCGGTACCCATTACCCACTAATCCACTACTCACTACTCATTGCCCACAAATCACTACTCACTACCCACTCGTCGCTACTCCCTAGACAATACTGACACCACAGTACTCAGTACTCACTACCCCCATACTCGCTACTTAATACTCACTACTCACTCCCCGCTACTCACTACTCACTACGCACTACTCCCTACTCACTAGTCACTGTCTCTAGTCACTAGTAGTCACAGGTCACTAGACACTAGTCACTACCCACTACTCGCTACTCACTAATCGCTACTCACGTCCAACTATTCGCTACCCACTTCTTACTACTCACTGCTCACTACCCCCTACTCCCTACTCCCAACTCACTCCTCACTACTCGCTACTCCCTAGTCGCTACTCACTCATGAATACCCACTGCCCACTAGTGACTACTCTCTTCTCACTACTCACTACTCACTACGCCCTACTCGCTCTTCACTACTCACTACTCACGAATCCCTTCTCGCTACTCACTACACACTACCCACTGCCACTACCCACTACTCCCTATTCACCACTACTCTCTACTCACTACTCACTACGCACTACGTACTACCCAGTACTCACTACTCAGTGCTCACTACTCACTACTCGCTACTCTCTACTCACTACGCACTACTCACTACTCACTACTCATCACTCACTACTCACTACGTACTACTCACTACTCACTACCCACTGCGCACTACGCACTACCCACTACTCACTTCTCTCACTACTCACTACTCGCCACCCACTACTCACTACCCACTACTCACTACTCACTGCTCATTACTCCCTCCTCCATACTCTGTACTCACTACTCACTGCTCGCTACTCACTACTCACTAGTCACTACTCGCCACTCACTACTCACTCATCAGTACACACGACTCACTATTCACTAGTCACTAAAACCCC
The DNA here is from genome assembly GCA_963575745.1 of Prorocentrum cordatum. Taxonomy (NCBI): domain Eukaryota; class Dinophyceae; order Prorocentrales; family Prorocentraceae; genus Prorocentrum; species Prorocentrum cordatum. Next base: position 155,411 of record CAUYUJ010020176.1, read on the forward strand.
CCTACTCCCTGCTCCCTACTCGCCACTCACTACCCACTACCCACTACTCGCTGCTCCTGCTCACTACTCCCTACTCCCTATTCCCAACTCCGTACTCCCTACACACTTTCTCTGGCGCAGAAAAGAGAAGCGAGAGAGGCCCCCCCTCCCCGGCACCCTTTCCGGCGTAAAGGGAGGGAGGGGGGGGGGTCCGACTTCCCCCCGGTTCCGGACCCCCCCCCTTGAAGGGAGGGGGGGGGGGGTCGGACCCCCCCCCTCCTTAAGGGGAGGATGGGGTGTGTGTGTGGGGTCAGGACCTCCCCCCTTTGGAAGGGGGGGAGGGGGGGGGAGATCCACTGGCGCACATTCTATATGTACACATCACATATACGTACATAGGTTTGTACAAATATGTATGTATGCATGCATGTATGTATATATACATATATATATATATATGTATATATATACTCTGAGTCTATGTACAACACTGCATTGCCGCTTCGCGCCATCCACCTTGGCTCTTGAAATTTGATAAGCCGGCGGAAAGGCAAGACAACATAACAAACAATTTACCGATACTTCCGTGTTGCTTTTCCGACATCGCCGTTATACTAATGTTATTCATTATCCTTTCTTGTTCTTTCCTTTTCCTCCGAATTCTTCCTCATCGTCCTCAACTCTTTTTGCGGAGGCTTCTCCTTGGAGAGCCTGTTGGGGTTTCACGGCAGTTTGGAAGGCTTTCTTACGGATTTCTGGAGGCCTCATCATCTGGGGGTTTCCTCGGGCCACCTTGCTTCCAACCGCGGTCTCCCTGAACGACCCAGTCACGATTTGGAATGCTTCGGGGGGCGTCTTAGGGCCAACTTGGACCGTCACGGAGCTCCCTTGGGGCCATGTTGGAACCCAATTGTGCCGTGTTGGGGCTCCCATTCTCGGGCCTCCCAGGCGGTCTCGGACGCCCAAAACACCGAAGAATAGGACAATCCTAAAATCAGACACGAGCCGGAAAACAATCAATGTTTGGCTGCGTTTTGAAAGCACTTCGGGGGTTTTCTTTGGGTCGTCTTCGGGCGTCAGGTGGCCGCCTGTCGTCTGGGCCTGTCTGTAGGTCTGGCGAATCTGTGGCCGCCGTCGCCGCCCCGTCGCCGCCTCGTCGCCGCCTCGTCGCCGCCTCGAAGCCGTCCTACAGTGCACAACGCAGATTGACCGAACAAAATGCACCGCATACGTTGCACCACATAGGATGCACCATATAGCTTGCACAACATATATTGTACCGCGTAGGTTGCACCACATGTATTGCAAACCATAAGGCCGCATACATTGCGCAAACTATAAGCGCACCACATACAAGTGCACAACATAGATTCGCCACTTAGGCTGCACCCTATCGCTTGCACAACGTCCGTTGCACTGCATGGTTTGCACCACGTGTACTGCACACACTATATATACACATACACACATATTTTGTCCCACATCGAGTGTACCTTGTGTTTTGTACCACATCGGTTGCACCACATAGATCGCGCAACATACATTGCGCCACATATATTCTCCTTTGTAGAAATTAGATTATACCACCGCCCCCCCCCGGACTTATCGACTCCCCAAAAACCGATGCAAAAACACATGCGACTCTAACCCAATGTCCGTCCTACCTGTGAACTCGTACAGTCCCAGCCCGGCCAGTACCAGTACCCCCCGCCATCCTGCACAACAAACGCTACGCGTGCACATTCGTTATAACAAATCATAGGTTTCCAAGAACCCCTTGTAGAAAACGGGACGACATGCACACGCGCGCGTCGTCGCGCGCGCATGCCGCGATCCTTCACAAACCATCGGTTTTGGACGGGTTTCGAAATCGAGTGTCCACACAAAAAACACAGAGTTTCGCAACACGGATTTTCAACAAAAGCGTGCGCGCGCGTTTTTGCGAATTCTTAAAGAAACCAGGCGTTTTCCAACATTTTCAGAAACTGCTACCAAACGGCCTTCGCGCGCGCATGTCGAAATCGCTCGAACGCCCTTGTGCGAGTGCTGGGGTGGCACGACCCGTCTCGAATAATACCATGCTAACCACTCTCGCGCGTCTGCCGCGTGCGCAATGCCCCAGAATTCTTCACGAGGCGTGGGACACTGCTGGTTGGCACATGCGACGTGCCACGAACTCGCCGCCGACGTCCTCGATACACCCAATGCCGAACCGACGCAACTGTCACGCAAGACAACTCTGCAAAACACATCGCAATGCCAACTATACTCATCCACTGCTACTTGTTCAAGACCAGCCAGTTCAATCTAATTCACTTCGGTCTCACTAAGTCTACCAACTGCGATGCTCTAGTATCCGACCATGTTGACATAATGGGAGAATATGAGGCGGTCCTCCTTGTCACCATCGTAATCTCTTCGGTCAACCTCATCCATGCACGCCTGTGGGAAATGCAGACAGTATGCAGTAGTCGTTCAGCAGGGCAATCTGCTCTTGCACGGCGTAGGCTGTCAACACATGCAACAACCCAGGCGGCTGCTGCATCATCGAGACCGAAACGTACACATCTATGGATCACGTTTCGCGCACGGGATGGGGGAGGGTGAGGGAGGAGGAGGAGACGGGAGATGGGAGCGACACACACGCCCGTTCATCCCCACGACTCCGACGCCTGTCTTGTTTGCTTTCAATTCGGGGACCCCCGACCTCCGGACCTGATCCCGGGGCCCAGATTTCCGCCCCAAATTGTTTGACGATCCTGGGGTTTGATCAACTGGTGAGCATGTTCCTGAAAGCGGAAGCCGAAACCGATGAAAAACGCCAGACAATACATTGACGTGGGAGGTCTAATTCCACTGCTGCACTGATGCTCTCGTCGTGTTGTGCCCGCCTCGTGCATCCACCATGCCTCCTCGCCCAAGGACGCGAACTCTGCCTTCGTGGTGCGAACCTGGCAGCCAAGCCGTCAGTGATGATGATGATGCTGATGCTGATGATGATGATGATGGTGGTGGTGGTGATGAGGAAGAGGACGGATTAGGACAAGTAGGAGAGACAGAGCGCAGGCGGGCGCAATGGATAACAGCAATGATAATGATACTCCACATGTCTGAAAAGACGGAGGTGGCGTGTAGCCCAAGAACGCCAAGGTTAGTGTACACGAGCTCCGATGTCGTGCTGCGTCTGGGTCGCCAATCATACACCCAGGGCAGGTAGCATCTATTCACTTGCGCACTCCTCTTCCAACCTGCTCGATGGCCTCTGCTCTGAAGCCGGGCTTCCAGCCTGAAAGGGAGCAGGGACCGACCGTCCCGGCATTCCTGTAGTCCTACCACGAAATCCCACCAGCCCTTTGGGCGTGAGTGGTTTAGAGAGCCCGCTCTGTCCTCAACCCCCCTTCTTCCCCTTCGGGGAGGGGTTTACCCCTCCCCCTACCCCCTCCCCCTGGGCCTGGAGAGGGCGTCCCGCCGGTCGTTGGAGGGGTCTTCTTCGACTCCTGGGAGGGCCAAAAAACGACGACCCTCACGAGGATTCTGGCCCCGTCGGGGGGATCCAGAAAAAATCCTCTTCTCTTCTGTGAAGCCAGAATCCTTGATTTTACTACGGTTTTGGCCCCATTTTGGCCTTCCGAGGGGGCAGCGCTGCTGTTCCTTATTCTCAAAATTATTGGTTTTACGAAGGTTTTGGGCTCATTTTGTCCTTCTCAGGGGGTCGCGCTCATTTGCGCTTCACAGGAGGTCGCAAGAAGCCCCCAAGAGGCCCCAAGATGCCCCCAGGAGGCACCCCAGAGGCCTTCCAAGAGGCTCCCAAGAGGCCCCCAAGAGGCCTCCAGAGGCTCCCAAGAGGCCCCCAAGAGGTTCCCACGAGGCCCCCAGAGCCCCCAAGAGGCTCCCAAGAGGCTCCCAAGAGGCTCCCAAGAGGCGCCCACAAGGCCCCAGGAGGCCCCCCACGAGGCTCCCAAGAAGCCCCACGAGGAGCCCGAACGACTCACACCAGGACGAGGGGCCCGAACGACTCACACCACGAAGAGCCCGAACGACTCACACGACGAGGAGCCCGAACGACTCACACACAAGGAGGGGCCCGAACGACTCACACCAGGACGAGGGGCCCGAACGACTCACACCACGAGGAACCCGAACGACTCACACAAAAGGAGGAGCCCGAACGACGCACACCAGGACGAGGGGCCCGAACGACTCACACCACGAGGAGCGCACGACACACACAAGGAGGGGCCCGAACGACTCACACCAGGACGAGGGCCCGAACGACTCACACCACGAGGAGGGGCCCGAACGACTCACACCAACGAGGGGCCCCAACAACTCACACCACGAGAAGCCCGAACGACTCACACCAGGACGAAGAGCCCGAACGACTCACACCACGAAGAGCCCGAACGACTCACACCAGGAAGAGGGGCCCGAACACTCACAGCAGGACGAGCAACCCCAAACGACTCAAATCACGAGGAGCGCTCTCTCTCCCTCCTCCTCCGCCTCGTCTTTCTCCCGCTCCCCCCACAAGGAGGATGTACAAGGAGGCGGGAGGAACAAGGAACAGGGGAGATATGCGGGGCCAAGCGGACACACGCCTGAAAAACACGACTGTCGGCATGCTTCGCAAGAGTTGCTGCTGTGAGATGGGCTGGTGGGAATACACGAAGCGTAAAGAATTTCTTAGAACCCAAAAACGTTCTACGAACAAACACGATGTTCTTAGAACACAAGCCCGATGTGTTAAAACAAGGCAGTCCCAGCCAGAAGTGTTCTAAGCACACCTCGTGGAAACCACAAATGGTTCTTAGAACATTTTTTGGTGGGGCTACAGGCGAGCCAGGACGCTTCGCCACTGCTTGAGAAGGGGGACCGAATGTCTTGGGGGGGGGGGGCGAACCGGGCCCGAGGGGGGGAACCGTGGACTTGGAGTCGGCGATAGGCCCCCAGCAGCGAAGCCGCACGCTCCTGGGCGGCGGCGGGCTATCGGGCCCCTGTCAGCGAGGATCACTCGGCGATCGGGGTCGATGTCCGCCCCCCCCCCCGAGCCAGTCCCCCCCCTAACCCTGACGTTGCTCCTGGTCGTTGTTATTTTGTTACTGCCGCTGCTGCCACTCCCGCTGCCTGCTCCCCAGTTCCGCGGGGACACGGTGCGGAGGAAGCGCGGAGTGCACCGCGCCAAGCTTGTCCTTGGACGCCTTGTTCATGCACTTCCAGCAGACGCCGGCGGCGCAGCCGACAGTGTCTCCAGACCGTCGCTGTCTCCTGGAGAGTCAGCCTCCTCTGATCCTCCTGCTTCTCGTCGGCCTCATCTCCTTTCATCGCTTCCCATGCTGGATAAGAAGGAAGGATGATGGGTGGGGGTGGACGGGGATACCAATGCTTTTCAGGCTTTCAGGATCAATGGAAGTCTTCTAGGAAGCTCACCAAGCTTTGCGATGTTATCCTCGTCCCTCGTTCGCCCATCCGTCACTTCTTCCCTCTTCCACGCGAAGACCATCTCTGAATACTTTTGGTAATCCTTTGAAGGCCATGTGGAGATGGATGCAGGAGTGGGCACTGCTACTGCTGCTGCTCCGCCTCCTCGTTCTCCTCTTTCTCCTCCTTCTCCTCCTCCCCCCTCCTCCCTCCTCCTCCTCCTCCTCCTCTTCCTCCTCCTCTTCCTTCTCCTCCTCCACCTCCTCCCTCCTCCCTCCCCTCCTCTCTGCCTCAAGGTCTGGGCCCGCAGCGGGGGTCTGTTTCGCAGCTCCCTTTGCCTCGTTTGGTCCGCCCCAGGCAGGAGGCTGCAGCAATGATCCCTGCCTCTCACATCCATCGCCTTCACGTGTGCTATTTCTCGCCGAGGCCTGGAACGAGCAAGCATGCCGCCGTCCAAGCAGTATGTCTCGTGCTCGCAGCGTGGCTGTAAAAGGTTGGGCCTGGTGCTACAGTTCTGCCGAGCACTGCATGCCACGAGGCGGGCGCTTCGACAACCTTCCCGATCTCCTCGCCAGGGCGGAGGGCCAGGAGGAGGCGGATGCAGCAGTGGAGGCACAGACGCCCCCCCAGCTCCGCCCAGGCTTGGGCGCTGGCGTGTACAGTCCAACGGCCCACTCCGCCCCAGGCCTTCCCAAACCCCCGACGCCATGATTTTTTCATGACGTCGACTCCCAGAAGTTCCGACCTATTCCCCGGGACCGGTTTGTCCTCCTGAGTCGTCTTTTGACGGCCCCGAGGCCCGGTAAGGGCCCCAAGAGGCCGAAATCTTAGAAAAACCTCCCGTCATGAGTTTTTCATTACTCGAGGGGCTCTGGGTCAGACGCCCGCCGCCTGAGGTCAACTGCTGAAAGGGCCCCAGGACACACAAATAAATAAACACAAATAAAAAGATCCCCCATATTTTCCCATATTTTCTGGGTTTCTGTCTTCCCCCCCTCCTCCCATATTTTCCCATATTTTCCTGGGAGTCGACGATTAATTGTGTCTGTGTGTTTCTTTCCCTCCTGAATTACTCGAGGGGCTCTGGGTCAGACGCCCGCCGCCCGAGGTCAACTGCGCTGGAGATGCTGAAGATGACCACGCACCGGTCGGGCCGGTCGGGAAAGACCCTGCGGCCCTGGCCCGAGCGCGGGCCACGCTCTGGAAGGAGTGGGGACCCAGCGTTCCGTCGGGCGTGTCCCCCTGCAGGGGGATCTTCGACGAGAAGTAAAAAAACACCCCCAAAAATAGTCCAAACATGGTCGCAAAATAGTCAGGGGACTATTTTTTTAGTATCTTCTGACCTTTTTGGGGCATTTTTTGTTGTTTTTTTGTAATTTTTTTTCGTCGGAAATCCCCCTGCAGGGGGGCAGGCCCGACTTAGACCCAGCGGTGACGAGCACACCGCCGCCCCAGGCACACTCAAACGGGCCAAGGCATCGGAGTCTTGGCGCCGGCGTCCCTGGAGCGGCAGGCCCCGTCCCTGTCCGACCAGCTCGGCATGCAGCGCGAGGAGCTCGAGTCTCAGCAACATGAGCTGGCTGGCCTGGGCAACGCCATGGTCACACGATCAGATCGGGCGTTGGCAGAACTGGGTTTAGTGGAACCTGGTTTAGTGATTTGTACTGGGGGCGCCCCCGCCCCATTTCCACTCACCGGATCTGCCGTCACCCGAGAAACACCAGTTACGGCAAACCTGGTCTAGTGAAGCTGGCCAATTGAGGGGCCCCAGGGCC
>CAUYUJ010020177.1:0-40000 GCA_963575745.1 Prorocentrum cordatum
CTCCTCCCTCCTCCTCCTCCTCCTCCTCCTCCTCCTCCTCCTCCTCCTCCTCCTCCTCCTCCTCCTCCTCCTATCCCCGCCCGACGTTGCCCCTGTTTCCACGCCGCAGGCGGGTCTGCAGCTTCACTCCTCCCCTCTCTCCTCCCGCCGGGTGCTGCTACTTGTGGTCCTGGCCCAAGGTGTCCCCAGCTCCTCGCGCCAGGTTGGAGCCCCGAACTTGACGGGGCCAGGACGAGGATAGATCCGTTCCGGAATGCTCTCAGAATCGGGGGCGCGCAAGCATGGATCAGCGATTCATGGATTCAGCGCGCGGTCGCAAATCCATGGGTGTCACGAAAATGCGGCCGATGCCGCCTCGCTCAGCAGCGGAAGTCCGCGATTTCACATGGAAACGGGACCCGTTGCTAATCCACGTCGCCTTGATCCATGTTTGCGATCGCCTGAGAAAAGGCCGCGGCGCCCGAGAGATCCTCCAGAGCCGCCAGATCTCAGAGACTCTCGGCTCGTCCCTTCACGATGATATTCTCGTCGTCTCTTCGTCTTACCGAGGGCCCTGTGGGCTTGGGCCCCGTGAGGGGTGCTTCCAGACCCCCGACGTAATGATTTTTCACGCACCGTCGAGCCCCAGACTGTCTCGACTTAGGTCGGGCATGTCCCCGTACAGGCGGATGTTCGAAGACACACAAAAAAAAAACATACTCCCCACCCCCAAAAAATGGCAGAAGGATCGTCCCCTGACTATTGTGTAACTATTGTGGACTATTCCTCCGGTAGAGGGACAAGCCCGACTCAAGTCTCTCTTCCCGAGCCGCTCCTGGCCTACCCCAAGGCCCGGCAAGGGCCCGCAGAGGCCAGAAAGAGCGAAAAACCTTACGTCCCAAAGATCCGATGCTCCGAAAAAAACTGAGAGGCCGGTTTCTGATCCGTTTTCCGCCTCAGGGGGCCCTTGCCGGGCCTCGGAACGGTCAAAGAGCGACTCAGGGCAAAAAAACCGGCCCTGGGGAAGCGATCCAGACCTCCAGGGCGCACGCACCGAAAAAAATAGAGCGGCTGGATGTCTGAGGTATTGATTGTTTCCCTAAACGCGAATGTCGTCACTCGACTGTCCTGGGGCCAGGTAGGGGTCCCCAGAGGCCGAAAAATTAAAAGAAACCTTCCTGCGTGTTACTTTCAAAGCGCGAGAGGGCCTGGAGCGATTTTTGACTCGCAACCACAACGGGCGGTGTTATGGGGGAGACGGGGGGGAGGGGACGGGAGGGGGCAGAACGTGGCGCCCCCCAAAACAAAAAGCGTGGCGCCGGACGCACTGCGGCAGTGCCGGCTGGGGGCGCACACTGAAAGGAGGGAAGCGCTGCGTCACGCTATGGGGGAGGAGGGAGAGGGCAGGACGCATAAGAAAAATGGAACACAAAAATCAAAAGAAAACAAAATGACTCACTGCGCGGAGATCCCCATGTGCATCTTTTCAAAAAGGATACTTGTCAGTGGGATTTGGGAATGCGCGTCTAGCCATGCAACTCAACATGCGGATATAATGTTGTACAAGTGTAGGATTGTGCCAAGGCGAGCGTCTGTCAGTGATACACTTTGTTAGGCGCGCTTCCATGTGAGCGACAAGCGCACGCGCGGGCAGCGAAGCTGCACAAACACCTCCTGTAAACGTTTACTCAAACACATACGACTACGTGTCTTTTCTTTCTACGGCAAAGATCTCTTCCGTTGGCTCCCCGTCCGAAGCACCAGGTGGAGAGTACGAATGACAAGCGCTTCGGACGACACCTCAAGATCTGCCCTTCAGCATGAGAAAGTGCACCTTTCAAGTTCCCTCTCCCGCAGCTAGAGAGAGTGAACCTTTTTTTCAAGTTCCCTCCCTAGCCCAAAACGCACGCGGGACAGTGAACCATCTCAAGTTCCCTCTAACGCTAACGACGACCAGACTGGAAAACACCACGGGCCAAGAAAGCAACATCCCACGGTGGCACAGGCTCTGCGCCAGCAGCACCTGGTCACTCCTCTTTGATCGCCGTACGCAGCAGGGGAAGCCACGCGGAAAACCACGCAAAAATAGAAAACATGCGCATGCGGGGAAGTGAATCTTTGCAAGTTCCCTTTCCCGCGACTGAAGGTTGAACCTTTTTCAAGTCCCCCCTTCAGTCCAACCGCGGGAGAGTGAACATTTTCAAGTTCCCTCGCCCCTGCCTGGAGAGTGAACCTTTTCAAGTTCCCTCTCCAGTTCGACCACAAGCGGGGAATGAAACCTGTTCAAGTTCACTCTCCCGTAGCTACAAAGAGTGAACCTTGACAAGTTCCATCCCTAGCCCAAAACGCACGCGGGAGAGTGAACCTTCTCAAGTTCCCTCTCCCGTTGAAGACGAAAATCGGCAAGCACCACGGGCCAAAAAAACAACATCCCACGAAGACACAAGCTCTGCGCCAGCAACACCTGGTCACCCCTCCTTGGTCGCTGTGCGCGGCAAGGGGAGCCACTTGGGACACAACGCAAAAACAGAAAACAAGCACACCGCTTGAGACACCCCCACAGAACGGCCACGAACGGAGCCTTGAAAACACCCTTGGCGGCTCCCCCTAGGGGTGCTGAAACCAGCGCCCCGCCTGAGACATCCGCACAATCTACTCTGGTAGCCAAAGATGTTGAAACAAAAATCAATCAAACCGCTTGAGACATCCCCACAAAACGGCCGCGAACGGGACCGTGAAATCACCCCTGGCGGCTCCCATTAGGGGTGCTGAAACCAGCGCCCCGCAATTCTGAGTATGAGTTAGTCTGGGTATGAGTGAGTCTCAGCATGAATAACTCTGAGTAGGAGTAGATCTGAGTATGAGTAGGTCTGAGTATGAGTAAGCTTGTGTCTATTCGCATGGACCTGTCCGCCGTGAATGTCTAGGCGCAAGAGTTTTCCAATATAAACGGGCTTCAGTTGTGACGGTCTGGTCATGAATCTAAGAATGAATTGGAGTGTGAACGAGCCTCAGTAGTACGAGCGCGTCTCTGCGCATGAGCCTGGGTCCTCCTGGGGTCTCCTGAGGCCACCTGAAACCTACTGGGGCTTCCTGGGGCCTCCAGGAGCCTCTTGGGGCCTCCTGGGGCCTCCTGGGACCTCTTAGGGAGGATTCGTGCCCCAGGAGAGGCCCAATCTATAGCAACAGACGTACATTAAACATTGCGGATTGGAGCCACAGGAGAGGGGGGCGATCTATAGGAACACACATAAAACACCAAGGACTCGTGCCCCAGGAGAGGCCCTATAGGAACAGAAGTACACAGGAGAAGGACAATATATAGAAACATACGTATAACATCAAGGATTCGTGCTCCAGATGAGGCCCAATCTATAGGAGCATACTTCAAACACATGGGATTGGAGCCACTCCTGTTGCCTTCTGAGGCCTCATCATGTGGCCTCTTGAGTCTTTCTGTGGCCTCCTGATGCCTCCTGGGACCTCATGTGGTCTCCTGGGGCCTCCTGGCGCATGTTGGAGCCTCCTGTGGCATCGTGAAAAGAATCTGTGCCCGCGAGTCTGGCCACCGATCGAGACATCCTCAAAATCTGGCCCACCTGCGGGGTGAAAATGAGCGCCTCGCTCGAGACATCCTCCAAATCTGCTCCGAAAGCGAAGATATTGTGACAGAAAATAAGCAAACCGCTTGAGACATCCCCTCAAAACGGCCGCGAACGGGACCGTGCAATACCCCTCGGCGGCTCCCCTTAGGAACGTGAAAATGAGCGCCTCGCTCGAGACATCCTCCAAATCTGCTCCGAAAGCGAAGGATGTTGAGACAGAAAACAGGCAAACCGCTCGAGACATCCCCACAAAAAGGCCGCGAACGGGGCGTGCGTGAGTCTCAGCATGAGTAAGTCTGAGTAGGAGTAGGTCTGAGTAGGAGTAGGTCTGAGTATGAATAATTTGTGTCTGAGTAAGTCTGGGTATGAGTAAATCTGAGTGTGAGTAAGTCTGTGTATGAGGAAGTCTGGGCATGAGGAGGAGAAAAAGGAGGAGAAGGAGAAGGAGGAGAAGTAGGAGGCGTTCAAGTAATAACAAGAACCCAATCTTAGGATATGCGACAAAAACTCTCCTGGGCGCTGGAAGCCAGCCTGGGCCCCCCCTCGGAAATCCAGGAGGGCACCCTGGGCCGCGAGGGCGCTTCCGGCAACACCCGGCCCCTGGCCGCGCGCCGGTCGGCCGAGACACGCGCGCGGTCCAGCGCCGGGGCGGCGGGGCCCGGGCGCGCGTGGCTGCGAGGCGGCGGCGATGGCCCCAGCCACCTTCGGGCGTACCCCCCCCATGCGCACGCGGCGGGGCAAAGCTTAGGTCGGGCATGTCCCCCTACAGCCGGATGTTGGACGAAAAACTTTGAAAAGTATGCAACACATGCTCCAAGTAAATCGTCCCCCGAATGTTTTGTTCACTCTTTCTGAATTTTCCTTCTGTAGAGGGACAGGCCCGACTTAAGGCAAGGCCCAGACCCAGAGAAAACTCTGTTGGGTCCGAGATGCCTTCGAGGGCCTCTGGAGACCTCCAGAGGCCTCCAGAGGCTTGGGCAGGGAGGAGGGGGGCAGGAGGTCGGGGGGAGGAGAGGGGAGAGGGCGAAAAGAGGGTGTGACGGGAGAGGGGGAGAGGTGAGGAAGCGGAAGGCACGGGGAGTGGACGAAGGCGCGCTCAGATGTGCCAGGGCGCGGTCCTCTAAGGAGGCAACCACACGTTAACACGTTAACCCTCCTCCTGACGGACTCAGCTCTGAAACACTTGCGGGGGCTCCGAATTCACAGGACGCCTGCAACCGTGTGAACCCTTGTGGTGGTGGTGGTGCCCAAACCTGGGGCCCCGCAGGGGGGAGGGTCCGCAAGTGGCCGCCGCCGCCGCTTTCGTCGCCGTCGTCGTCGCCGTCGTCGTCGTCGTCGCCGTCGCCGTCGCCGTCGTCGCCGCCACCCGCCGTAGCCATTTTGGCTCAAGATGCCTAGTTCCGCAGGGGAACAAGTGGATACCGCTAGTCCGCGGCCAGTGCCAGGGCTCGTGAGCCCGACAGCTTTCAACTCCCCGTGTGCCTCCTGCTGCCCGCAGGTGAGCTCTCTCCTCATCCCTCACCAGACATGTCCAAGCCTGGCTATGTCAAGTGTGCGGCGTGCTCGTACAATTGGACGTGGAAAGGCAAAGACAGGTGCTTCAGTTGTGGCAAGTCGCTCGAGCTGGCGGTCACTCCGTGGCGCAGCCAGCAGCCGCGCGGGGCCTGGGACACGCGTGTGCAGGCTGCGTTGCAGGACGAGCAGGCGGGCTGGCATGACGGCTGGAAGCCATGGAGCGCCTGGCCCAAGTCCAAGGGTGGCCGCAAGCGGCAGCCACAGTCACAACCCTCGTCCAAGCCGCCCGACGCCGAGCCGACGGACACTGACGCCCTCTTGGCCATGCTGGACAAATCTCTTTCGGAGGAGGCCCGCGCTGAGCTGGCACTCTTCAAAGACAAGATCGCACCGCCCAAGCCAGCTCAGCAGGAATCACTCGACGCGAAGTACCAACGCCTCCTTGCAGCTGAACGTAAGGCAGCGGCAGCACTTACGAAGGCGGCAACCTCGGAGAGCAAGGCCAAGGAGTGGGTCGTCCAATGCGAGGCCCACACTCAGCACTGCGCGGAGGCCCTCGGCGACGCCCAGGCCGCGGTGCAGGAGACCCTCGATGCGATCAACGAGGCTCGCGGCACGCGGGCGCCCTCGGCGTTCAAGTCGACGGCAGGCGGCCTCAACCTCAGCAAGCTCCTCCTCAGCGGGGAGGACCTCGCCTTTGAAGAGGGCGAGGCCTTTGACACCTCCGACCTTGAGCTCGACGCCGAGGACGCCAAGAAGTGGGCCGACCTCAAGCAGCAATTCCTCGACGAGCTCAAGACGAAGGTCAAGGAGGTCTTCGGCTCAGGCGCCACGGCTATCCAGCAGCGCAAGCAAGAGCTGGAAGCCTTGCGCAGCAGGCTCCGCGCCAAGCGGCCTCGCACCGAGGCTGACGGCAGTGGGGCTCAGGCCGCCGAGGCGGGCGCGGGCAGCGCCGCGACACCACCCGCTGCTGCAGCTGATGGTGGTGATGGCGGTCGCCCTGGCCCTGAGGCTGCATCTCCTGCCGCTGCGTCTGCCGCCGCTCCTGCCGCAGCCAGTGCAGCAAAGCGATCGGATGCAGCCACCAAGCTTGCCGAGGCGGCAAGGGCTCGCGCCCGCGAGGAGCGAACCAAAGATAAGGAGGACATTTAGCCAGCCCAGCTTTCGCACGATCTATGTGCGGAACATTACCGACTGGGGGCCAAAGTGCAAGAAGATCGTCAAGTCCCCGCCGTTCCAGGCGGACATCCTCGGACTATTGGAGACGCATCAGAGCGAGCGCACCAGTGACGCTGTGCTTGCAGAGTTCGATGCATCAGCTTGGAAGGCAGTTATCTCACCGTCGCGAGCCGACGGCACAGCGCAGAAGGCAGGTGGAGTCGTCTTGGGAGCCCGACGCCACCTACAGTGTTCATCATTGGACCACCTGGCCCGCTATCGCTACCAGACAAAGGGACAGTTGCGGCACAGGAAGCCAGAGCCCCACTTCGTCGCAGGGCCCATCGACTTCTGGGACTTCCAGGCGCTCACCATCCAGATGCAGCATGGCCAGCTCACGGTGCTCATCGTGTACCTCACCACATCCATCGGGGTGGCTGGCCAGAACCTTATCAAGCTACAGAACCTCGGAGCTGTCATCAAGAGTCTCACGGGGGACTGGATCGCGATTGGCGATTGGAACGTGGTACCAACGGAGCTGGAGGAGTCAGGATGGGTCAACTACGTCGACGGCCGCATCTGTAAGCCCTCCAACGTCTCGTTCACTCAGTTCACAGGTGGCCGCATGCTGGATTACGCGGTCATCGGAGGGCCAGGTCATCACGTGCCCGCCAAACTCTTTGCGGACACGATGGGAGACCACAAGAGCCACATGGGCCTGGTGGCCCAGTACACTTCACAGTCGGCGCCAGCATGGGCTCTGATCTTGCCGACTCCCTTCTCCTTCGCTCACCCTCCAGCGGAGCAGAAGGCCGCCGACCCGAATAGCAAGCGCTCACGGGCCAAGCGCGAGGCTGAGCAGCGCAGGCTCGAGCGTATGCAGGACAACCCCTTGGAGGCCCTCAACCCAGAGGTCACCGAGGCGGCGTCTCAGCAGCAGCCAGTGGATGGCCCACCCCTGCCCGCGCACATGTGCGAGCCGCCTCCGAGAGGAGGCCGCGCGGTGCCAGCCGACCTGCCGTCGCGGGCCCCCGGTGGCCCTGCGATCTGGCGGTCGGCCGAGGCAGGGGCAGCCCCCAGTGCTGCGGAGGCGCAAGACATGGACCACGGCGAGCTGCAGTCCCACGACCGATTGCTGGGCTTCCCGATGACGCCGCCGTGCCCGACGGTGGCCAGGCGCACGGCGGCCGAGAAGGACGAGCTGTGGGCACAGGTCTGCCACCGCCAGGTCCAGTACGATGCACCGCCCGACTACATTCGGGACTCCCAGGCGTACCAGTCCTCATCCGAGGCCGCCGACGACCTGGGCAAGCAGTACGCCAAGTGGATCACGCACGTGGAATATTTCTACACAGACATCATGAATGTATCAGCTGATGAGAGGCACCGCTATGTTGGCCGAGGCATGGCACGCGCTCCTGCCCATATGAAGATCCGAGCACCTCGAGCAGGCACGGGTGCGTGTACCTCCAATCGGGCAACGCGATGGTGGAGCACTATGGCAGCATGTACTCAGCTGCTGGCAAAGGCCATGGCCAGGACCAACGACGCGCTCTCCGAGGCTGGTGAGAACGCGGCAGACATCATCTACACCCATGCACACGCTATGCCTGATGACAACCTTGTTCCCATTGACAACGCCACCAAGCTCAAGTGGCAGCATGGTCTATCAGCTGTGCGTGAATGGTCTACTGACCAGGCTGCCACCATGGCCTATGCATTGGGGATCCTGGCCGACAGGTTCCAGCGCGCTGAGGTCCGACAAGGACTACAGGCCTTCCAGGAGTGGGTCATCCAGTGCACGGCCAAGAGACCTAGCAAGGTCCTCAAGTGGAACACCGACTCAGCGGGGCCGATCATGGAGTACGGGGTCGGGCCTACGGCGTCCACCGACCTCTTTAGCATCATGGAGGGCAAGCGAGGCGCATGGTCGCAGCGCTGGAGTGGCACGGTCAACCTCTCCGACCTCCAGGCGTTCCGCCGCAAGTGCAGGCTCCTTGAGGAACTAGAGGACGCATGGCAGCCCATAGACCCCTACCTCATACATGACAAGGCCACCGCCCTGCCCAACGCCACGGGCCGCGGCAGTGACAACCTCGGCCCCCTGGACATTCGCAACTTGCCGTTCCAGGCCAAGCAGGGCCTGGCCGATTTCTTCAACCAGTGCGAGAGGCAGATGGCGTGGCCGTGGCAGCTCATGAGTGTACTTGTAGGCATGCTCCCGAAGCCAGACGGCTCGGATAGGGGTGTCGCATTGATCCCATGGCTCATGCGCTTCTGGGCGCAGATGCGTAAGGTCATCGGGGCCGACTGGTGCGCGGCCAAGGCAGGCCACTGGGACCAGGCCATCAAGGGCAGCAGTGCCCTCCAGTGCGGCATCTTCCGCCTGTTCTGCGATGAAGTCGACGACGAGCTGGACATACACTACGCCAACGTGATGTGGGACTTCGCAGAATTCTACGACAGCGTCAACCCCATCATGGCATTCGAGGCGGCTCTCAGACTCGACTTCTCGCCCAGGAAGCTTGGCATGGCGGCGGTCCTGTATATGTCGCCGAGGATGCTGCGCTCCAGGGGCGCGATCGCGGCACCCATTCAGCCCACGGGATCGCTGTTGACAGGAGACAGCGATGCAAATAATCTGGCCAGAGCTGTTTTATATGATTTGCTCGATGATATCCACCGCCAGTTTTTACCCAGAGGTGTCAGATCATACCAATGGGTTGACGATATAAACCAGCGCGCTGAAGGGCCAAAACATGTCCTGGCTCCTGTCCTCGCCAAGGCGGCCTCCGTTTTCTTCCATGGTGCCCGTTCCCTTGGCCTCGACATTTCGGGGAAGTCTGGGGTTATCGGTACCGACATCGATATGGCCAAAGCAGTTTGCGCTGAATTTAATAAGAATGTGCCCGAGTTTAAACTTACACCCAGTGCGGTGATTGCTGACCTTGGGCTCGAAAGGGGGTCCAGAAGGCAGAATAAGATCAAGCATAACAAGCGCGTCAGCCAAGCGTTCCGCCAGCTTTCTAAGTTTCGCAAGGTTTCTAAGTTTAGTCGCATCCGCCTAGCCAGGCGGAAGCTGACCCTGATGTCTCCCGTTCCCCGCATTGCCTACGGAGCTATGGCTACAGGCATGGCCCCGTCCCAGATTTTGAAGGTTCAACGCGCTGTGGCGGGGGCGTTAGGGGGTCGCAAGGCTGGACGCTGCCTGACTGCATACCTGGCGCTTGAACTCGGGAATCGCAACCCAGGCATCGAACTTAGAGTCCGCCAGCTGCAGACGTGGTTTCAGTTTATCACCCGTGACAAAGACAGTGAGCACGTCCTTCCCAGACTCGCCAGAGCTTGGCCCAAGGTGGCCAACCGTGTCGCCCAGACCCCGAAGACCGACCGCTGGAGACATGTCCGAGGACCGATGGCGGGGGCGGTCGCGGCGCTTCTGGATGCGGGTTGGACGGCCACTGATGACACGTTTTTAACTTGGTGCTCACCAGTCACAGACGACTGGTGGCGACTTTCACTGC
Organism: Prorocentrum cordatum; assembly: GCA_963575745.1. Lineage (NCBI taxonomy): Eukaryota > Dinophyceae > Prorocentrales > Prorocentraceae > Prorocentrum > Prorocentrum cordatum. Next base: position 9,782 of record CAUYUJ010020177.1, read on the forward strand.
AGTCTGGCGATATCGACTACGAACCTTTTCTTGAAGAATTCACCCAGAGCCTGTGGAGCCAAGCGTGGAAGCAAGCTAGCCAGCACTACTTGGGCGGGGGGCTGGAGGGCGGGGCGGACCTCTTCTCCCTTCGGCAGTCCCTCCGCACCTTAGACAAGATGACCTCCACAGCTGCTCCAGGCATCAGGGGTAATGTTATGGCCATGGCAACAGGATCAACCTGGCCGAGGTCTAGGCTTTGCGAGGCTGGCATTTTCGGCGAATCCGACTCCTTTTGTGTGCGATGTAATGCCAATCAGCCAGAGACTCCTTTTCATCGATCGTGGCAGTGCAGCGCAAATTCTCATCTGGACGTCTGCCGCGAGACGGCGGACCTCGAGCAAGAGGCCGCCGAGGGATATCAGCAGTTTCCTTGTTTTTGGCTTCGAGGTCTCATCCCTGCGGCGTGGACCGCTGTCGATCCCCCCCTCAGTGAGGCCCGCGCGTGGACCTGGCAAACCCAAACCGAGGCCATTGCCAACCTCGAGCCAGGGACCCAGTTTTGGGGGGCGGGTGACGGCTCTGGAGGAGCCCACACCAAAGACCCTCGCCTTCGTAGATGCGGATGGGCATTTACCCATCTTGCTGCGTGGTGTAAAGACCCTAGCTGGAACCAGATTGGGCCCATCAAAGGCCAAGCGGGGAACCTCCCAGGGCCCAAGCAGTCTAGCAACCGTGCCGAATTGCTGGCTCTCATTTGCTGGCTGGAGGATCTTCCCCTGGAGTTTAACCTACCGCCTGACGGCGAGTTACACTTTATTACTGACTCGGCCTGTGGCCCGTGGCGTGTCTCGGCCCGACGCCAGCAAACCCAGAACCAACAGGGATCTCTGGAAGAGATTTAGGAGTGCCCGAGGTGGGCACCGCGTTCTTTGCCATAAAGTCGAGAGCCACGTGGCCCAAGCCAGGCGTGCCGAAATGAATTTTCCTGAGCTTTGGATCCAGGCCAACAGTTTAGTTGATACCCATGCTGACGACGCGGCCACGAAGTTTCAGCTTCACCCCGACCAGGTCCAGAATGTCATAGACATTGAAGCTAAGGCCGCCAGAGTTCGTAGGCGTTTGTGCACCGTGCTCGAAGAAGTTATGCAGGCAGACAATGAAGCCAGGGCCCAGGTTGAGAGACTCCCGACCCTGGCCGAGCAGCAGCGAGCACCCCGCCCCAGCGTCCTGCAAAAAGCGGTGGCGACCAGTGCGCACACCCCATCCGTTGTCAAGCAGGGACGACAGGGGATCAAAGCCACGTGTTCTGTTTGTCTCGGTCGTGTGGGTGGCAGGGCCCGTGTTCTCAAATGGCTCTTGACCCCCTGTCACCCAGTTTGTATCCCAGACGGTGCTGCCCAACCCGCGGGGAGGGTCCCTGAGGCCCACCAGAGGCTACAAATCGGGGGCCGATCTCCACATCCGTCGCACAATGTTGTGGCCCATGGAGACATCCCTATTTTCTATTGCAGCAACTGTGGATATATGTGTGCACGCGAGGGCGGAGCCCTCAGGAACCTTGCCAGAGAGTGCCGTCCTGCCACTAAGGACGGCAGATACAACCTGGAGCTGATTGCTAAAGGTATCTGGCCAGGGAGCTCTGCAGGGGCTGCGGAATTCAATAGAAAGACAGGCCTTCGCCCCAAGGCGAAGGCAACGGCAAAGCGTCGATAAGACCTTGACGAGCAATGCTCAGCAATGCAATCCAAAAAAAGTCGTCGCCGCCACCGTCGTCGTCGTCGTCGCTGCCCGACGGCGCCGGCACCGAACATTCGACTGACACCGCTGAGGAGGAGCGGACGGAAGGGGAGGGGAGAGCGGGCAGGCGAAAGGAGGCGGTGGAGCAGGACGAGCAACCGTCACGGCACGATGGGCTCGGGACACGTCTCGAGAATTCCTGAGTTCCTAGCGGCCCTCGGGCCAGTCGTACTTGGCCATTCGCCTCGGACCGCGCGGGACACAAAAAGGAACCTGGAAACCTTGGGACGTATTACTGCCAAGGCTACTTGCTCCTCCGACGGACGGGAGAGGGAGCAGAAATGAGAGGGAGAGGAGAGGAAAGGGAAGGGCGGCAACCTGGAAATCTCGGGACGTATCGCTGCCAAGGCTACTTGCTCCTCTGATGGACAGGACGGGGAGCAGAAATGCGAGGGAAGGGGAGAGGAAAGCAAAGGAAGGGCGTCGGCCGAGAGCAAACCCGCGGCAAAAGGCGCCGCGCGCCCGTGGGGTCACAGCCCTGGAGCCTGGACCGCGAGGCCGTGGACATGGCCATGCTTCCATGCTTCCTCCCCCTTCTCCTCCTCCTCCTCCTCCTCCTCCTCCTCCTCCTCCTCCTCCTCCTCCTCCTCCTCCTCCCGCTCGAGTTTGGCTGACAGTTTTGGCCGGTGCCTTTTTTAACCTCCAAGCCGACTGCAAAACGGCACCGGCCCGCCGGTGCCTTTTTGAACGTCCAAGTCGGCTGCAAAAGGGCACCGGGCTCAGTTTTGTTTTTTCTCCTCCTGCCCTCCAGGTGCTAACAGCTTTGATGTGATGATCCAGACGGGGGCATCGCGCCCATCGGCCTGCCCCTCATGGGATATCGGCCAGGGCCAGTGCCCGCCGTGCGGGATCGTGCAGCACGCCGCAAGGCGCATAAGACAATCGTAGGTGGCTGGCCACCCCCTCAGAGTCCGAAGTGGCTGCCCGAGGCTTAGATGCGTAGCCGAGGCCGCAGGGAGACTCCGCGAGATTTGCTTGCTTGCTTCCTCCTCCTCCTCCTCCTCCTCCCCCTCCTCCTCCTCCTCCTCCTCCTCCTCCTCCTCCTCCTCCTCTTCCACTTCTTCTTCTTCTTCCTCCTCCTCCTCCTCCTCCTCCTCCGCATCCGCACCCACCTCCTCCTGCTCTTCCTCCTCCTCGTCCACTTGCTCCTGCTCTCCCTCCACAGTTACACAATATGAATACTACTCTCCTCCATCCCCTGATGGCGTGCGGAAGATAGCGGGCACCCCTCCGCGTACTGTTTTTTTACACACAGGATTTCCCGGAGTTGGGTTTTCGTTTGGGTTTTTTTGTCCAAAATGATGATCTCGCTGAGGCGCGGGCTTCATTTTCGGGCTTCCGCTCGTTCCGAACCGTGCTCCCGCTGCAACGCTGGCCTCATTTCCGTGTTTCCGCTCGTTCCGAATCGTGCTCCCGCTGCAGCGCTGGCCTCATTTCCGCGCTTCCGCTCGTTCCGAATCGTGCTCCCGCTGCAGCGCTGGCGTCATTTCCCGTGCCATGCCACGGCATGCAATGCAATGCTAGGTTCGTTCCGCTGCGCGATGCCATGCCTTCAGCTGCAGCTGTCGTATCCAGTGCTTAAGTGCCACGTCATGCTATGCCATGCTACGCTTTGATCTTCAACGCCATGCTATGCAATGTTATGTTCGGGGCCACTGTGCGATGCCATGCTTTGCGTTGCAAAGCTTTGTGATGCAATTCTTCACTACGCCACGCCACGCCATGCTGTGACGTACTACGCTTTGCGGTGCTCTTCTACGCCATGCCATGCCGTGCTCTAAAATGCATCGCGTACCCTTTTGGGACCATTGCCCTGCTCGACATCTGACTGTGCGAGTAGAGATGGTAAGGGATGGGAGGGAGGGGTAGGATGACAGTAAGACGCGAGCGCACCTAGCTTGTCCTCCTCCCCCTCTCCCTCCTCCTCCTCCTCCTCCTCCTCCTCCTCCTTCTCCTCCTCCTCCTCCCCCTCCCCCTCCTCCTTCCCCTCCTCCTTACTGATCCGTCCTGGTGCGATGGGAGCCAAACGGCGGGCCACGGCCGAGAGCCCGAGCACGGCAGGGAGGGGCGGCCGAGGCCGCTGCGCCGCGCCGAACGCGCGCGCGGGGGGGGGCGCCCGCGCGCAGCCCTCTAGGCCCGCCACGTGCGGTCCAGAGCGGGCGTGCTCGGGCCTGGGCGGCCCAGGCCGGAGGGCGGCAGCGGCGGGCCCGCATTGTGGGGGGACCGCAGCGGCGTCGGGGGCCCCAGGTGCAGGTGGTCCAGGGTCGGCGTCGCAGGCCCGACCTCGCGCGCGCGCGCGCTGGCGCGAGGCGGCGCGGGGCGCCGCGGCGCCGCGGCGCGTCGGCCGCGGCCCGGGGGATCTCCACGTCGGGACTCGGTGCCCTCCACACTCCGCTCTCGCCTGTCTCCGCTCTGCTCTCTGCTCGGTACGCTCTGCTCTCTCTCTCTCTCTCTTTCTCTCTGATTTGCGGCAATGTGAGCTCTGCTGTGTACTTGTTGTTTCTCTCTCTCTCTCTCTCTGCATGCTTGTAACTGTAACTGGTTCGTCGCATATGTATGTATATATATGTACAGGTATGATTCCCCACACATGTACAGCTATGAACATATATATGTATATATATAAACACGGGATTTATATTTCATATACATATATATATATGTACGTATACACATGTGTATGCATGTCGACACGTATAGGATATGTATATGTGTAGATGTTCGCATGTGTAGAACATGTGTGTGAATATGGATCGTTCGTTCGATATGTATGTATGTGCTTGTATATGAGTATATGGATCGGTCGATATCTATACATATGTATAGATATCGCTGTTTACACATGCTCCGATATATACGTATATGTACGATCTAACTATTTGCATGTATGCACGTATTCACGATTGTAAAACATACATGAATGTGTATAGATGTATACCCTGGGACCGGGCCGCCAACCGACGACGGCGGCGGATGTTCAACAAGTTCTTCAGCTTCAGCTTGAACCTCTTCAATACCATCGCCGACCAGGGAGTAGTCGCGGGGTCAGGACTTTTCGGTGGGCGCCCACATGTGAACCCTGCCAGAGCTGGAGCCAGTTGGGGCCCAGAATTCGAGACGCCAGCCGGGGCTCGGAGCTCGAAGAGGGACGCACGCGGCCGGGTGAAAGACAGCGGGGGTGTCCGATGCCCGCAGGGAAAGGGTTCGCACGCGGCCGCAGACTTGGGGGCGCCTTTACCCCCCAGGCTTCGTGCTCCACGCCGCGCTCCGCGCTGGGCGAGGTCGCCTTGCGCCCTTGCGCTTGCGCCGCCCCCCCCCGGAGAACACGACTTTTGGACACCATCCCCACAAACAAGCTGGTCCGGCATAAAACCGTGGGGAGGGGGCTGTGTGCAGAAGTTGCATCCCTTTGAGGGAACGATTTTCGCATACCCCTGCAAGCAAGCTGGTCTCGCACAAGGTACGCGAGCGGGGGCGGAGGCCATAAATCGACCCCCGACCTCCAAGGAAGAATGGCTCTACGGCCCAAGAGGCGAAGCACGAGCAGATGCGCCGCACGTGTTCGAACCCAAATGGCATGCACATGGGGGGAGAGCTGAATAGTCCAACTCCGCACCAGGAACGACGATGATTCAGAAAGATGGCTGTTCCCGTGCGGGGCTAACAATAAAATCTCCCGGCCAGCTGAAGGCAAAGACGCACTCCTCTTTTGTCGCACCGGGCCTCAGAATGCCTGAGCTTCACAAATCAAACTTCTTGTGTGTGCGCTGGGAGACACCATGAAGCCTCCTCCCCCAGCGACCTCTCTGGGCCTAAGGGCAAGTTCGCCCTGCCGCTGCCTCAGACACCCTCCGAAGGTCTCCCATGGCCTCCCGACGCCTCCAGGGCACCCCAGAAGCCTCGCCAGACCTCCCGACGACTCCCGACGCCATCGAGGACCCCACAGGGGGTTACAAGAGGAGAGGGGGGGGGCAGGGCTGCAGGGTGCCAGGTTCCGGCAACATCAGGAATCCGATGAGACTTGGAGCATCCGACATGACGCCCCCCCGGGCTTCTGCGACCAAGACTGCCACGAGACGACTCCACGAGGGCCTCCGCCCCCCCAACGCTGCGTTGCCCCCGACGCCTCCCCCCCCCAAGCAGCGACCATGGCAAGGCTCCGCGAGGACGGGGATGGTCCCAGGTTCGCGCACTCCGGGGTCGGCGCCGGCGGCCCCGGGCGGCTCATCCCGGACGAGGAGGACGCCGAACCTCAGGGCGAGGACGCGGCAACCCCCGCCGCCATCAACCCTCTCGCTGCCCCTGCTGCTGCTGCCGCGGCTGGACGCCGCCGCCGACGCCAGCGCCGTGGAAGAATCGCGGCAGGACAGGTTTTGGCCATCGTCGGCCTTCGGGGGGCCTCGCTGGCCCCCGGGGCCGTCCAGAGGCGGCTCGGGATGAGAAGCCAGCTTTAGGTCGGGCATGTCCTCCTACAGGGGGATTTTGGACGACAAAAAAACAACTTAAAAATACTCAAAAATCGTCCCCCGAGTATGTGTTGACTATGTCTGAAGATTCCTCCTGTAGAGGGACGTGCCCAGCTTAAAACCAGCTCTGGGGAAGGGGTCGGGGCGTTCAGGGGCCCCGCATGGAAGAAACCAGGACGTCGGATACCTGGGGCCGTTATCTGCCAACACTAGCGCAGCGGATGACGACGACGCTAAGGGCGGTGATGCTCTTCCTCGTCGAAACATGGACACCCTCGTCGTCACCGTCGTCAACAGCATCGGCGCCGCCATTGGCCTTGCCGTCGTCATCGTCAACACCGCCGCCACCATCGCTACTGTCATCTTCGTTGCCCCCGTTGTCGACGTCATCATGACGACTCGCCCGCCCGAGCGGCCGACCTGCACTGAAGTGCCCGCGCGCCAAGTGCGAACTCTGAGAGACGCGCCGGGGAGCTCCCACCGAAAAGCACTATCGCGGCCGCATCGGTTGTGCCAAGCCAGCCGACCGCTCTGGGAGCAGATGCTGCCGCCTCCCCCGCCCCCGATCCCGCGCACTGCTGGTGATGCTCGCGAGGCCACAGCCATCTGCTTGCTGCGCTGCGCTGCCTGAGCCCTGCGCCCGCGCCTCCTCCGCGGCAGACAGTGCCAACGAGGGTCCGCCGCCAACACAGCGAGGGCGTCCACGGAGGAGGCAGAGGGACAGAGAGAAAATGAGAGAGAGAGAGAGAAAGAGAGAGAGAGAGAGAGAACAAAAAAGCACGAAGTGTCCGCCGATCTCCGGTCGGCAAGGAGGAGACCTCTTCTCCCTCCCCGTGTCCCCATAAACAAAAACATTTGATGGGAGGGGGGGTGGGGGGGCCTCAGCACATCCAAGGTGGTGTCCTCAGTGGCTCCGAGATGGCCCCAGATAGACCAAGATGGCCTCCAGGATGGCACACGGTAGCCTCAGATGGCTCGGGATGGCTTCCAAGCTGCGTCCGAGAGGCCCCTTGACGGCCCCGCGCGGCCACCAGGCCTCTTTCAGACATCCCAGGGAAGCATTTCGGTTTTGATTCCGCAAATGATATACACCTTCTCGCCCGCTTGCTTCCGATGGGATTCTGAGGCATCAAGATGGTCCAGGGATCGCCCAAGCGTGACCCAAGAGAAGGCCAGAAACGCTCCAGGACGACCCCGAAGGCCCCCAAGAGCGTCACAGGAGCGCCCCAGCCCAAGGGCGAACCTTCTGACTCGAAAACTGGGCTCAAACCGAAAATGCTCAATAGACAAAAAATCCTGAAAACAATTCCCCAGACAACCCCTTTGGACAACCCAGACAACCCATCGTGCTGAATGGGGCCCAGCGGGGATCCAGACAACCCCCGTGGACAACCCCCCTTGAACAAGCCTCTCCGAAAGTCCCCCACGGCTCCGAGGAAGCCACCAAAAGAGCCCCAAGAGGCCTCAGAGGCCCCCGGCCGCGTCCGGAAAAAAACCTCCGAGATGGCTCCAAGAAGCCTCCAAGAGGCTCCCAGAGGCCTTTACGCTGAGCCTTGTTGGCCATCTTACGCGCTTGATAAGTTTCCTTCTCCAGACTGTTTGCCTGGGCATCGTTTCTGAATGGGCTGCTGGGGATACAGGAAATGTCAAGACTAGTTTTCGCCCGTCCCCGTGTCAGGGCTGGCGGAATAGCGGAAGCCCTCTTGACTCAAGCCTCTTGCGAGAGAGAAACAAGCGATGAGAGATGATGTATGAGAGATGAGAGATGACACACAGATAAAGAGAGAGAGAGAGAAGACAAGACAAGACAAGACAGGACAGGACAAGACAAGACAAGACAAGACAAGACAAGACAAGACAAGACAAGACAAGACAAGACAAGACAAGACAAGACAAGACACGACACGACAAGACAAGACAAGACAAGACAAGACAAGACAAGACAAGGCAAGACAATACAAGGCAAGATAAGAGAAGAGAAGACATGACAAGGTAAGGCAAGAGAAGAGAAGACAAGAGAAGAGAAACTATCACAAATATGTTCTGACACGAGAATAAACTAAATGAAACAGGCAAGCGAGCATACAAGCTAACCAAACGCCGCCGCCGCCGCTGAGGGCGACGCCTGGACGCGCGAGCGCGCGCGGCGGCGGCGGCGCCCCCGGGTGCAGGAGGTCGGGCGCGGGGGGAGGCGGCCCGAGCCGAGCGGGCGACCGCGCTGGCGAAGGGGCCTCGTGCGCGGACGCGGGCAGGGGGGCCCTGCCTTGCCATCACCTGCCTCCCCTTCGCGCGGGTCGCGGGGAGATGCACCACCGACGCCATTGCCCTCCTCTTCCCCTCCTCCACCCCTCCTCCACCCCTCCTCTTCCCCTCCTCCTCCCTTCCCCTTCCCCATGCCCCTCCTCCTTCCTGGGGGGGGGGAGGCGGTGGTGATAGTGTATAGACCTTTGGGTCCCGCATCATCCTCCTCATCACCACCGTCGTCACCATCACCATGGCATCCTGGTCCGCCCCGTGAGGACGATCCAGGCACAGACCAGCTAGCCGTATAGATCACCACAAACCACTGCCGATCAAAATATCAACATCAAGTCCCCCATTATCGTCAACATAGCCATCGTCATCGTCGTCATCGTCACCACCACCATCATGATCTTCATCCTCGTCCTCGTCCTTGTGGATGTCACCGTCATCCTCGTAACCGCGACGACAAGGCGCCTGTCGTAGTCCTCCACCTGCTTCGACGCCTGCGAAGCATTCTCGACAAATGCAGGGCTGCAGTGCGAGCAATGGCACCAGGTGAAGTCCGAACTGTGCCTGCGCCATCCTTTGCCGCGGAGGGAGGCCGTGTTTGCACACCCAGGCAGGATGGTAAGCAGCGAATCCAATAAGACCCCTTTTCTTTAAGATATCTATATATATATATATACATACATACATACATACATACATACATATCGGAGAGTGGGGGGTGAGATCGCAGTGGAACGGAGACCCCCAACCAGGAAATCCTTTCGTTTCGTTCGTGTCATGCGTGCGGGCGAGGCGAAGCTGTGGGCGCGCGGGAGGAAAGAACCCGCCGTTGCTAGGGCAAAATCAAGACAAATAATTTTCCCCCCCCCGCCCGTCCGGCGGTGGCCCGCGGAGTCCCGCGGTGTCCCGAGGTGTCCTGTGGTGTCCCGTGGTGTCCGCCGCTGCTAGGGCGAAGTCAAGACAAATGATTCTCTCCCGCCCGCCCGTGCGGCGGAGGCCCGCGGTGTCCCGCGGTGTCCCGTGGTGTCCTGTGGTTTCCCGTGGCGTCCGCCGTTGCTAGGGCGAAGTCAACACAAATGATTCTCCCCCGCCCGCTCGTCCGGCGGTGGCCCGCGGTGTGCCGCGGTGTCCCGTGGTGTCCCGCGCTGTCCCGTGGTGTCCGCCGTTGCTAGGGCGAAGTCAAGAAAATGATTATCCCCCGCCCGCCCGTCCGTCCGTCCGTCCGGCGTTGGCTCGCGAAACCCCGCGGTGTCCCGTGGTGTCCCGTGGTGTCCCGTTGAGTGAGATCGATAGTGAGATCGATAATGAGATCGATAGTGAGATTGATACTAAGATCGATACTGAGATCGATACTGAGTTCGATGTGGTGCCCCGAGGTGTCCCGTGGTGTCACGACAGGTGTCCCATGGTGTCCCGTGGTGTCCCGTTGAGTGAGATCGATAGTGAGAACGATACTGAGATCGATACTGAGATCGATGTGGTGCCCCGAGGTATCCCGTGGTGTCCCAAAAAGTGAAATGGATAATGCGATCGATAGTGAAATCGACAGGTGTCCCGTAGTGTCCCGTGGTGTCCCGTTGAGTGAGATCGATAGTGAGATCGATAGTGAGATCGATGTGGTGTCCCGAGGTGTCCCGTGGTGTCCCGTGGTGTCCTATGGTGTCCCGTTGAGTGAGATCGATAATGAGATCGATAGTGAGACCGATAGTGAGATCGAGAGGTGTCCCGCGGTGTCCCGTGGTGTGCCGTGGTGGCCCGTGGTGTCCCGTGGTGTCCCGTTGAGTAAGATCGATAGTGAGATCGATAGTGAGATCGACAGGTGTCCCGTGGTGTCCCGTGGTGTCCCGTTGTGTCCCATGGTGTCCCGTTGAGTGAGATCGATAGTGAGATCGATTAAGTCAGATGTTGGTTCCCCCCCTCTACACCCCCCCGCAACCTCCTTATCACCCGAAGGGTGGTCGTATAGGTATATATACATATTTAACTCCGCCTGCCGCACCACCAGACGTGTTCGTAGGTCGTGCCGGGCATTTCGCGTGAGACTCCCTTACGTACAACATGTGACAATGGATCTGTTTTATTCCCTACCTAGGCTCTGCCTAGAAGGGTTCTTACTTTCTTCGCTTTAAAGGGGCTGGGCAGTGCAAATCGCCCCGGGCGGTTCCCCCGGTCCCCTGGGACCCAAGCAAAAGCAACATCAACGGTAAAAGCAAACGCGCGGTTCCCCCAGTTGCGCCCCCTGGGTGCCAAGCAAAAGCAACAGCAAAGGCAAAAGTGAAGGCAAAAGCGAAGGCAAGGCACAAGCATAGCATAGCATAGCATAGCATAGCATAGCATAGCATAGCGCAGCAAAGCATAGCGCAGCATAGCATAGCATAGCATAGCCTGGCCTAGCCTATCCTAGCCCAGCATAGCATTGCGCAGCATCGCATAGCATAGCATAGCATAGCAGAGCAGAGAACAGCATAGCATAGCATAGCATAGCGCAGCACGGCATCCACGAGTGCGTGGAGGACGGTGGTGCCGAAGAGAAGTTCATCAAAATGCCCGAGTTTGCCCTCGCAAACGATCTCTGGCTTGGTCGGGAGCGCACGGCCCTTCAGATCGCATCCATGGGTCTACGGATGTTGCTGGGCCTTGGAAGAGCATGTTTCCGCAAACTCTTGTTGGGCAAGGGCCAAAAAGAGACGCTGCAGTCAGGATTCACTGGCAACCACATCCTGATCTCGCAAGCTTCGGCCACACTCGCGGAGGCACTACCACCGTCCTCCACGCACTTGAAGGACAGTTTACCGCTCCTACTAATGTTGCTTTCCTAGAGGCTCCAACTCCTAGGTAGGGTCGCACTGGGATAATTAATTGTGTTGCCGATCGGCGCGGGCCCTCGCACCCTCCCCCTTCCCCCCGCTCTGGAGTGGATCTTGCCTGTTTTGGGCGCCTGTTTCGAGCAGGCGGAGTCCCGCCCCCATAGGACGCACTGCTGCAAACGGCTGCACAAAGCAGAGGTCCGGAGCCAGACCCACCCTCTCCCCCCCTCTTCCGCCAAGTGTCGAAACGCCGATTACACGATAAAATGAGACGATGCTTCCAACGTGGCATTGGCCCACGAAGAGTTCAGCTGACCTCGGCCTGGCCTCGTCGCTTTGGCCTTTGAAGCTAAAATCCCTTGCCCACTCTTCCGTCAATTGCCGAAACGCCGAATCAGAAAACGCTCACCAATGGAGCTAAGAAGAAATCCAACACCTACAAGGATGGAATGCCAGTCGTCGCCGCGACACGCTCCTGTTTCTGCACGGTTTCCCCCAGGGCAGTAGGCGACCCGAGGACGAGAAGGGGACACCTAAGCCCTTCGGAGAAACCCTCCACCTGTTTCAAAATGTCCAGCAGGTGCACGGACCGAGGGCCAGTGACATCAAAATGCGGCTCTCGCATGTGCGCTGGCCACATTCGTTTTGTGAGCTTCCAGCCGTTCCGATGGAGGCTGCCACGTTTTCAAAAAGCAGCTCCCGCTTGACAGTCACATTCTGCGACCCGAAGTGTGCAACGGCTTCACGGATGGAGGGCGGCTCCGCTTCGACATGAGACTCTCACTTCAGACTTCCGCAAGATCTACGACAAGAACTTTGAAAGCGTGAGCCTTTCCATGGATGAAGGGCAGATAGATTTCAATATATGGCGAACGCAAGATTCATCAGTTCAATGTATAATCATGCCTTGTTGCGTTTCTTTCAGGTAACTAGAGTGAAAAATGTGGATATATGACAAAAATGGGCGCTTGTCACAGTGGGCAGGAATACTTGCAAGGACTTATGAGGAAGGAAACTGGGACGGGAGGGTGTATTACAGCATTGCTGATGCATCCTGGGATCCTGGGTTTAATGTGGTCCTCATCATCCTCCTTGACCTCCTCGTTCTCCTTCTTCTCCTCCTCCTCCTCCTCATCATCATCACCATCACCATCACCATCACCATCACCATCACCACCACCACCACCACCACCACCACATCATCATCATCATCATCATCATCATCATCATCATCATCATCATCATCATCATCATCATCATCATCATCATCATCATCATCATCATCGTCATCGTCATCATCATCATCATTATCATCATCAGCATCATCATCGTCATCATGTTCCCCCTCTCCCTCCCTGCTCCTCTTCATCCTCCTCTTCCTCGCGGATCGAAGATCGATGTTTTAGGGGACGTCTTCGGCCTTTCTGTGTTCCCCGAACGCCTCTGGAAGCCTCCCGGGGCTCAAGGCTCCTTCAAATTCCCTCCATTCCTCTCCCGCCTCCTTCCCCGCGTTCCCGCTTCTCTGCCCCCCCTGGGGATGCAGAGAGAGGGGCGGGTGGAGGAGGAGAAGGAAGAGGGAGAACAGAAGGAGTAGGAGGAGGAGGAGGAGGAGGAGGAGGAGGAGGATCACTGACCAAACTGCCAGGTCTGCTCAGGTCGCACCCCAGCTCGCAGCCTGTTAGTAGGGGTCGCTAGCGAGGGCTCGCCCTGGCTAGTAGCCCCCGCAAGGACGAATTGGCTGCCCAGGTTAGGGGTAGCACGCGGGGAGGGCTGCCAATGCATGCCATCGCATGCCAACGCATGCCAACGCATGCCAATGCATGCCAATGCATGCCAACACATACCAATGCATGCCAACAAATACCAATGCAGGCCAACGTATGTCAGCGCATGCCAAGTCATGTCAATGCATGCCAACTCATGCCACTGCATGCCAACGTATGCCTGTGCATGCCAACGCATGCCAACGCATGCCAGCGCACGCCAACGCATGCCAACGCATGCCAATGCATGCCAACGCATGCCAATGTATGCCATCGCATGCCAACGCATGCCAACGCATGCCAATGCATGCCAATGCATGCCAACGCATGCCAACGCATGCCAACGCATGCCAATGCATGCCAATGCATGCCAATGCACGCCAACGCATGCCAACGCATGCCAACGCGTACTAACGCAGGAGGAGGAGAAGGAGGATGAGGAGGAGGGAGAGAAGAAGGAGGAGGGAGAAAAGAAGGAGGAGAAGGAGGGGGAGGAGAACGAAAAAGGAGAAGAGGAGGAGTAGGAAGAGGAAGGCGTGGATTGGAGAAAGCCACCCGTGCACCAGACCAGCTCGATGCACGCTGGCCGCGAGCGCCCGCACGCGCAGCGGTGCGCACCGGACCGGATCTGGTCCACGGCTGCCGCCTTCCAGAACAGGCAGCTTCTGCGGCAGCCCATAGGAGCCTGCCATACCACCTTGTTGGCGCTTGCGAATCGGCGCTCATCGACACTGAGACACTGATCGGCGCCAAACCGACGCTATAATCGACACCAAATCGACGCCAAATCGACGCCGAGTCGGCGCCAGTCGGCACCAGATCGGCACTATATCTCATCGACGAGAAAGAACGGGGACCATGGCCAAGATCGGCATCGACAAGACCTCGCGACATCTCGGTCACGGTCCCCGTGTTTCTTCCCTCGAATACGGGGACCCCCAAGAATACAAATATGACGATGTAAGTTTACAACGCTCGGGCCTCTGTGGCGGGCCCCAATGCAATGAACCCCTTCTTGCACCACTCGCGGGGCGCCCCGAACGGCCCACGGCATGGCCCCCGCGCATAGAGTGGCGCGCCGCTGGTTTCGAAAAGCCCGCGCCGAAGTGGGGGGATCCAGAATGGAATCTGCCATCTGCTTCGCGAGAGTTGGCGTTGTACAGTTGCAAAACAGATCATGGACAGAAGCCCCGACCCTTGCCCCAGGGCCGACTTCAGGGCGCCCTGGGGCCGAGGAAGGACAAAAATGACGAGCGAACAGCACACACACACACACACACACACACACACACACACGCACGCACGCACGCACGCACGCACGCACGCACGCACGCACGCACACACACACACACACACACACACACACACACACACACACACACACACACACACACACACACACACACACACACACACACACACGCACACACACACACAAACACACACACACACACACACGCACCCACAAGAGGGGGAGGGAGGGGCTCTGGGCGCGCGTTGTCGGATGGAGGGCCCCCGCTCGAACGGGAGCCTCCCTTGCGGTCCGACCACCGCACCCATGCCCATAGCCAGTTCTGCTCCATCCGACCCATCTGCTATGGGTACGGGTGTGTGTGTGTGTGTTGTTCGCTCGCCAAAAAAAGCCTCCCGACGTGATCTTGTTCACGACGCAAGCCTCCCGTCGATCTCTCTGGAGGAGGAGGAGGAGGAGGAGGTGGAGGAGGGGCAGGGGGAGGGGGAGGGGGAGGGGGAGGAGGACAAGCTAGGTGCGCTCGCGTCATATCTGACATCCTACCCCTCCCTCCCATCCCTTACCATGGCGCAGACCCCCTCTCTACTCGCACAGTCGGATGTCAAGCAGGGCAATGATCCCGAAAGGGTACGCGAGGCATTGTAGAGCATGGCGTAGAAGAGCACCGCGAAGCGTAGTATCAACCTAATTAGCATTGCATTGCATGCCGTGGCATGGCACGGGAAATGACGCCAGCGCTGCAGCGGGAGCACGAGTCGAAACGAGCGGAAGCGCGGAAATGAGGCCAACGCTGCAGCGGGAGCACGATTCGGAAGCACGCCGGAATCGGCCCGGGAGGCTTCCCGGGCGCCAGAAGCAGAAATTCAGCATTTTCAAAAGAAATGTGTGTATTGGAATGGATTTTTTTCGGCGCCGCCTCGGAACTCGATTTTCCGGCGCCGGCCGGAACCGGCTCCGGACCCGGCCCGGGCGCCGGCGCGGGCGCCGGCTCGGGCGTGCAGCCGGCGTCCGGGCTAGCCCGGACGCCGGCTCAGGCGCCGGCCCGGGCGTCGGAACGGGAGGCTTCCCGGGCGCCGGAAGCAGAAATTCACCATTCTCAAAAGAAAAATGTGTAATAGAATGGTTTTTTTTCGGCGCCGCCTCGGAACTCGATTTTCCGGCGCTGGCCGGAGCCAGCTCCGGACCTGGCTCGAGCGCCGGCCCGGGCGCCGGCTCGGGCGTGCAGCCCGGGCGCCGGCGGAAATGATGCCAGCGCTGCAGCGGGAGCACGATTCGGAACGAGCGGGGCCCGAAAATGAGGCTGGCGCCTCCGCGAGAGCAGCATTTTGGAAACAAATGCAGGCGAAAACCCAACTCTGGGGAAACCTGTGCGAAAAAAACAGTACGCGGGGAAGGGTCGGATACTCCCGAGCCGTCATCAGGGGAAGAGCGAGAGTAGTATTCATATTGAGTAATTGTGGAGGAGGAGGAGGAGGAGGAGGAGGAGGAGGAGGAGGAGGAGGAGGTAGAGGAGGTAGAGGGGCGAGGAGGAGGAGGAGGGAGGAGGAGGAGGAGGAGGAGAGGAGGAGGATAGGCGGAGGAGGAGACGACGAAAAGAGGAGGGAGGAGGAGGAGAGGAGGAGGAGGAGGAGGAGGAGGAGAGGAGGAGGAGGGAGGAGGAGGAGGAGGAGGAGGGAGGGAGGAGGAGGAGGAGGAGGAGAAGGAGGAGGAGGAGGAGGAGGAAGAGAGGAGGGCAGGGGGAGGAGGGGGAGGGAGGAGGAGGGAGGAGGAGGAGGAGGAGGAGGAGGAGGAGAAGGAGGAGGAGGAGGAGGAAAAGGAGGAGGGGAAGGAAGTGGAGGAGGGGATGAGGAGGAGGAGGGGGAGGGAGGAGGAAGAGGGAAGGGAGGAGGAGGGAAGAGGGAGATGGAGGGAGGAGAGGAGGGGGAGGAGGAGGAACGGGAAGAGGAGGAGACAGAGGACGACGAGGAGGAGGAGAGTAGAAAAGAGGAGGAGGAGGACAATGAAAAGAAGGAGAGGAGGAGGAAAAGGGAGGAAGTGGGGCGAGGAGGAGGATGAGGAGGAGGGACAAGAGGGAGGAGGAAGAGGAGGAGGAGGAGGAGGAGGAGGAGGAGGAGGAGGAGGAAGAAGAGGAGGAGGAGGAGGAGGAGGAGGGGGAAGGGGGAGGGAGAGGGAGGAGGAAGAGGAGGAGGAAGAGGAGGAGGAGGGGAAGGAGGAGGGAGAAGAGGGGGAGGCGGGAGGAGAAGGAGGAGGAGGAGGAAAGTTGCGAGCACGTCTGAGAAGGCACCAGCGGAGGGCCGGGCGCCTCCGAGTGCAGGTGGTCCAACGCAGGGAGCGGCGGCCCCGGGCGCGCGAGGCTGCGGGTGGGCGGCGGGGGCCCAGGGTGCGTGGGCTCCGTGACCTGGCGGGCGATGGTAGGCAAGCGCGTTCCACTACTCGCAAACTCACTACTCACAAATGGCCTGGATCGGTCGCGAAGGATTTGCGATAAGTTACATCGAGGCGAACGATTGTTTTTCGGACGTTTGCGACTAGGCACTTTGCGAGTAGTGGAACGCGCTTTGTGAGATGGGGCGCACCGATCCCACCCAGACCCCCTCGTGGTCATGGGGAAGTCGTGCCGGGAGGTGTTTCTGGCCGTTTTCAGCCTCCGGGGGCCCTCGCCGGGCCTCGCGGCCGTCAAAAAAACGACTTGGGATGAAAAACTGGTCCCTGGATAGGAGTCGAAATATCTGGGGGTATACGTTGTGAAGAAGTCACGACGCCGGGGGTCTGGGCAGGCACCTGCCATTTTGGAAGAATTGTGAGGGAAATCCAGGACCGCTTTCAGCGATCGAGGGGCCCGAGTGGGCCCAGGTCACTCCGGCGAAGGGACGTTCTTACGTGGAGTCGATCATCCAGTCCCGCCCAGCCTCGCGCCCCTCGCGACCCGCGATGGGCAAGGCGAAGCGATCTTCGAGGAGGCGCAAGACTGGAGTCTGGAGGCATCGCATGGGCACCGTGACGCTCTGCGCAGGGCACCCGCGCAGAGCCGCCTCGCATCCATATAGCGCCGCGGCCGACCAGACCACGAGGCCATGGATACAGTAGGAGCTCGACCACAAGAACACTTTCGCAAGAAACCCAACCCTGAGACCCCAGGACGTCCATTGATGTTTGGCGTGGGAACGTCGCGCTTTCCATGGCAAAGCAATCGAACCCAAGAAACCCAGGGTACCCTGGAGGCAAGCAGGGTGTTTCTTGGCATGGGTCTCCACTGTACAAGTGAGCGACGATCAAAAACGGGTCTTCTGCGAGATGGCATAGCGACCTTACGCGGCGGCTTACGCGGGCCACCAGCGCGGCACGCTGCGTGAGGAACGAGGGCGCTTACACGCGACCTTGCGCGGGCAGCTTACGCGCCAACGTCGGCGCAGACGACCCCGTTTTTCTCTGACGCTCACCTGTCGGCCAACTCAAACGCCAGGGGGCACCCAAAGAGGGTGTAGGGTGGGCCCAGGGTCGCGGGGACATTCCCCCCCTTCCCCATTCCCGTCCCCCCACCTGGGCAGGCCTGGGACGAAGGTAAGTCGTGCCAGAGCGTTGCGGAACGCTCCTGAGGCACCCCCGAAAGCTCTGGAACGGCCCCGGCGCCCGATGCATTCTCCAGAGAGCCTCCAGCTCAAACAGATTCGAAGAAATGCATCTCATCCCGAGGTTGTCTTGTGCCTGCCTTGTCGCGGACGCACTGCCCCGGGTCAATGCAGCCCTGGGTCACTCGGGCTCTGCTGGATCTTGCGCGCTGGCCTGGGTCAGTGCAGCCCTGGCTCTGCGGGATCCTGCAAGATCCGGCGCTCTGGCCGACCCCCGTTTGCGTTGCCTCGGCCCCGTGGTCCAGAGCGCCCGACCCTGGCCCCAGTGCACGGCTCCGCGCGGCAGGCGGGCTCCCGCTGATCCCGGGGCCCGACGCGGGGCGTGAGAAAGGCAGCCTGTCACCATCCGATGTGCGCCTCAAGAGCGGCGAACATACCCGCACGGCCAAAACTGACAGTAGGGATGCACGGTAAGGATGCAGGCCCCTTGGACGCCCGTGTTGACGCTTTTTCGAGGGCGGCGGGCCATCGAGAGTGGCTTCAGGATGGACCGAAGGGGCAAGGATGCAAGCGTGCCCTCGGGAAGGTTGCCCATCCTTGCCATCGGTTCCGACCGTAGGCAAGATGACATAGGAGCCTTACGCCGCGGCTCACGCTGCAGCTGCCAGAAGGCGAGCGAGAGCCCCAGCAGGGCTCTCCGAGGCCGAGGCGCCGAACACAACAGACTTGGACAAGGCCATGATCGGCGGCGCGCCGAGGGGGGAAATGAGACGGAGAAGGCCTGATCAGAAGGCGGCGGGGCTTCTCAGAACCCCCCATCCAGCTTTCTGAGCGTCTCCTGCGTCTCCGGAGAAGGCTTCAGAACACTTAGCAGAGGGCCGAAGGTATTCCGAGCCTTCTGAGAAGACCCGCGCCTTCTCGCCTCCCGGTCGTAGTCTGGGGCGCGTTCCCGCGGCTGCGCGGTCGGCCAAATATGCGTCCCGCGCGGGGCATCCGCGAAAAAGCGTCCCGCAGCCGCCGGCAGGGGCCAGGCCCGCGGGGCAAGGTGCAGGCCTGGGCCGCCAGGAAGCCTCCGCAGGAGCCCAGTTTTTCAGCTCCGCGCGCGGCCACCGACGAGCGAACTGCACACATCCACACAGTCAGACTTGATTGGACAGGACACGCGAGAGGACACAAGACCCTTCCGAGTGCCACATTGCCATAGGAATGTAGGAGGCATGGGTCGCGAGACACAGGACACGAGGGCACCCTTGCTTTGGCAGGATCGACCTACTAATCAGTGCCGACTGTGCCCACAGGGGGGACGGAGGGGACCCTGGGTGCGTGTTGTCGGATGGGCGTCCCCGCTCGAACGGGAGCCTCCCCCGGGGTCCGACAACCCGCACCCTTACCCATGGCCGCTCCTCCTCTTTCTGGCCCCCCTATGGGTATGGGCGTGCGTCGGTCGTTCGGCAGTCGCGATCTGATACAGTCGGGCTGCTGAAACAAGGAACGCCACTCGAGGAACGAGGCCCCATTTGTGGCGCCACCGGCGCCTGCGTGCACGAGGAGGGCTCCAGGAACGGCCATGGAAGGACCTGGGGATCGGCGAGCCCCTCCGAACCCAGAGCGGTCCTCATGAGAGCCTCTTGGCTGTGTGCGACGCTGCGGACGGCGCGGGCGCGGCCGCAGGAGGCCCTTCACGGAAGCCCGGTCCTGGAGTTCCGCGCGCGCGCGGGGCGCAGGCGCAGGTCGGGCGGGGGCCAAGGGCACACCCCAGGACGTCACTGCGCAGCGCGCGCAGCGAAGGAACCCAAGGTACCCCGACGAAAATCGGGGAGACATGCAGTCAAACTGCTGCCATAAGGAGCGCCCGGCTGGGAACGAGACTAGGTTCACGAGGAGGGCCAGAGGAACAGCCACGGAATAACCCAAGGAGCAGCAAGCCCCTTCCGAACAAAAAGCGGTCTTTATTTCAGCGTCTTGACTGTAAGACTCGGGTTTGGGGGACTCGGGTTGGCCTGACGGGACCGTCTGAAATTGGACGCAGACTCCCGCTGCGAACGTCGCACGAAAACTGGACCGACAAAACACAGGACGGGCCCGTCGAAAGGCGTCGGCAAACCCGAGTTCTGGCGAACTGGAGTCTTACGTTCCCCCTAGAAGACAGAGAACGAAAAACTGCATGAACATACACTTCTGACGGTCCGCGCGAATCTCCTGGATGTGCGCTGGACCGGCGCCAGAGGCGCCGCCAGGGGGCTCCAGCACAGATCCCAGGAATCAGCGCGGACTTTCGAAAGTGAAAGCTTATGCCTATTTCCATCCTCGAGATAAGCATATGGTTTCTCGATGCGCGTCCCTAAAGGCCTCCTGGATGGGGTCAGAGTGGGTGGGGTCGGAGGATCGCGCCGCATCGCTGATGCATCGGCGCCGTCGGCTCGGAGAGAATCAGGCTCCACATCGAGCCGCATCGGCGATGCAGAACGATCCTTCGACCCGATCTAACCGCGGACCATATTGGGGAGTCCTAGAACCCCCGCTGTACTCAGCGCGTCCCAACTGCAATGAAAGCAACGATAGGGGGACCAGCGCAGGAAAAAAAACATCGACCTGGAATCGGTGATCCATATCGCCAACAGCTCGGCAAAACGCCCCCCCGATCGCGAATCCGCACTGTCCTGGACGGGGTTGGCCATCAGGCCCCCATGGGCGATGAATTGGCGACTGGGGGTCAATGCATCCCCCCTGAGCCTATCCCCCCTACAGTCGGACCTAGGTCAGAAGAACATCCCTCAAGAGCATGAGACCCTCCGTCGGCCAAGGCAAACAGAAGATCTAAGGGTACCCTCCCCAGGATGGACAAGAACACTCATCCAACAAACACGAAGAGCACCAGGGTACCCTCCCCGAACCGACCTCGATCTTAGATCTCGGTCCAACTGCATCGCTGCCCCTGATTGATGCGCGTTCCCAATGCCCCGCACGGGCTGAGCCCCAATGGGCCACGCCCCCTCCTCCCGAAGCGCCGGCCCGCCACACCGACCGGCAGAGGGGACACTGGGCCGGAGCGCGCCGGGCCCGGCGGCGGCGCCGTCGGCCCCGGGCGAAGGGAAGACCTGCCGCTGCACGCTGGGGGGATCGGTCAGCATCGGATCGGGAAAGACGGACCGAATCGGAACGCGTATCGGATGGGACCGCATCAGCTGGGGGTCGGACTCGAGTTGGATCGGCGGCGCCAGGATGCGTGGCAGCGCCTTGCAAGCATCGGGCCGGTTCGGATCGCCCGAGAATCGGAATCGCTGGGCGTCGCTTGAAGGGGGGCGATAAACGTGGACGGAAGAAAAAAATTAGCCTGGCTGAGGACCCAACCATATGCAGTTGTGGGTATCGCATTCGGGGAAGCCCCGTATGGGGCCACGAAACGCTGTACTGGATGTGGGGAGGACGCATGCGAACTGCGCCACTGGGACCTTCGGTGGAGCTCCCTATGGGGCCACGAAGCGCTGCCCTGGGTGGGGGGGGGACGCATGCGAACTGCGCAACTGGGACCTTCGGGGGAGCTACCTATGGGGCCACGAAACGCTGCCCTGGGTGGGGGGGGGGCGCATGCGAACTGCGCCACTGGGGCCTTCGGTGGAGCTCCCTATGGGGCCACGAAACGCTGGTGGGGGAACGCATGCGGGCTGTGCCACTGGACCTTCGGTGGAGCTCCCTATGGGGCCACGAAACGCTGCCCTGGGTGGGGGAACCGCATGCGAACACCCCCACTGGGGCCTTCGGTGGAGCTCCCTATGGGGCCACGAAACGCTGCCCTGGGGGGGGGAACCGCATGCGAACACCCCCACTGGGGCCTTCGGTGGAGCTCCCTATGGGGCCACGAAACGCTGCCCTGGGTGGGGGAACCGCATGCGAACACCCCCACTGGGGCCTTCGGTGGAGCTCCCTATGGGGCCACGAAACGCTGCCCTGGGTGGGGGAACCGCATGCGAACACCCCCACTGGGGCCTTCGGTGGAGCTCCCTATGGGGCTACGAAACGCTGCCCTGGGTGGGGGAACCGCATGCGGGCTGTGCCACTGGGACCTTCGGTGGAGCTCCCTATGGGGCTACGAAGCGCTGCCCTGGGTGGGGGAACCGCATGCGAACTGTGCCACTGGGACCTTCGGTGGAGCTCCCTATGGGGCCACGAAACGCTGCCATGGGTGGGGGAACCGCATGCGGCACCCCCACTGGGGCCTTCGGTGGAGCTCCCTATGGGGCTACGAAACGCTGCCCTGGGTGGAGGAACCGCATGCGGGCTGTGCCACTGGGACCTTCGGTGGAGCTCCCTATGGGGCTACGAAACGTGTGAGGGGTGTGCCGAGAGCAGAGGCAAGGAGGGGGAGGAGGGAGGTGGGCGAGGAGGGGGAGGAGGAGAGGAGGTGGGACGCGGGGCGCTGTCTTTTCAAAACGAGGACCCAACACCACAGGATGGTTGGGAAATATACACTTTTCGGGACCGAAGGGCGCCTTTGGGTGGCCTCAAGGGCCCCTTGTCTGCAACTGTCGCTGCCCACCCATCCATCGCCCCCCCAATACGCGACGCCAAAAATCGCATTGGCTCGGGCCGGCCGGAGCCGACATCGAACCGGGTCGATCGGATCGGAATGGGCCCTGCGCTGGAGGGACTGGAGGCGAGAGGGAGGGGCACAGCTGACCGACGGAAAGAAATGGGCCCTACGCAAGATAACATACAATCGAAACTGATCGTGGAGATGCGTGGCCCCGGCCCTCACGCGGACCTCCGACGTGAAGAGAGCGCCTCGGCCCCGTGGTCCAGAGCGCCCGACCCTGGCCCCAGTGCACGGCTCCGCGCGGCAGGCGGGCTCCCGCTGATCCCGGGGCCCGACGCGGGGCGTGAGAAAGGCAGCCTGTCACCATCCGATGTGCGCCTCAAGAGCGGCGAACATACCCGCACGGCCAAAACTGACAGTAGGGATGCACGGTAAGGATGCAGGCCCCTTGGACGCCCGTGTTGACGCTTTTTCGAGGGCGGCGGGCCATCGAGAGTGGCTTCAGGATGGACCGAAGGGGCAAGGATGCAAGCGTGCCCTCGGGAAGGTTGCCCATCCTTGCCATCGGTTCCGACCGTAGGCAAGATGACATAGGAGCCTTACGCCGCGGCTCACGCTGCAGCTGCCAGAAGGCGAGCGAGAGCCCCAGCAGGGCTCTCCGAGGCCGAGGCGCCGAACACAACAGACTTGGACAAGGCCATGATCGGCGGCGCGCCGAGGGGGGAAATGAGAGGGAGAAGGCCTGATCAGAAGGCGGCGGGGCTTCTCAGAACCCCCCATCCAGCTTTCTGAGCGTCTCCTGCGTCTCCGGAGAAGGCTTCAGAACACTTAGCAGAGGGCCGAAGGTATTCCGAGCCTTCTGAGAAGACCCGCGCCTTCTCACTTCGCCTCCTGTGATCAACCAAAAAATACAGCTAACCCTTTGGGAGGGGACCTGAAATAGGAAGGCCCAAAACAATAGGGATACGGGTCTTTCCTGCAGATGTATCAGACCAGACCGCCCAGATGTATTATCACTAATGCGCAGACGGGGACCTCAGTGAGGTCACGTCTTCATCGTGTTATCAAGCTTAGGGGTTCTTTTGTTATCGATGACCCTGGGCTCGCCGCCGACATCAGGGGCTCGCGTGTCGACGCTTTCCGCACGGCGCCGAGAAGCATCCCACCTGGCGCCCTTCATCATCGGGCCCGCTCCGATCGCGCTCGCTTTCGCGCCTTGGCTGGTCCAGGCGTGGCCGAGGCCAGCGACGATCCTCCTCCCCCGCCTTATCCTCCTCCTCCTCCTCCTCCTCCTCCTCCTCTTCCTCCTCCTCCTCCTCCTCCTCCTCCTCGTCGTCCTCCTCCTCCAACTCCTCCTCCTCTTCCTCCTTCTTCCTCCTCCTCCTCCCTCCTCCTCCTCCTCCTCCTCGTCTCGTCCTCGTCCTCCTCCGCCTCCTCCTCCTCCTCCTCCTCCTCCTCCTCCTCCTCCTCCTCCTCCTCCTCCTCCTCCTCCTCCTTCTCTTACGGGTCCTACACGAGATGACAGAGTGACCTTACTCCGCGGCTCACGCGGGCCGCCAACGCGGCACGGTACACTGGAAGCGAAGGCGCTCACGCGCGACCTCCTGCGGGCAGCGCACGCGACGCGCCGGATGCCGGCGAAGACGATCCCGTTGCTCTGCAGCGCTCGGGCCTTCTGGGGCGACGAAACCGATGCATTCGCCCACTGCTCCCCGACCAGGCCCATCCTGAGCCAACCAGCAGTGTGTACGGCCCCGCCCGCCCAGCTTGGCCACGAGGGCGTGCACACCGCTCCCGCGCCCAGAGGGAGGGCCCGTCTGGGCCTGGGGGGCAGCGGGCGTGCGTCGGTTCCGTCGCCTGACAGCGGGCAGGCAGGGGCGGTGCAGGGCGAGGCGGTGCAGGGCAGGGCCGCTGCGGGCACGGACGGGGGAGCAGAGGGGCAGAGCGACAGGGGGGCCCGAGGGCGGCGGGGATGGGCCAGCGATGGAGGTGGCGAGGGGCGGCAGAGCAATCGCAGGGGCCTCGAGAGGAGAGGGGGGCGGAGAGGCGAGACAAGAGAGGCCATGGCCCATGGCAAGACGAGAGGCCCCGATTGAGACACGACCTGCACAAGGAGCCGCAGGAGGAGCGTGGCACTGCCGTGGAGAAGCAATGTGAGGGGTGCCCTGTTGAACTTTGGCGGCCCCTGAGGGACCGTCTCGGACCTCGGGGCCTGAGGAGAGCCACTCGGCGCGCAAAACATAATTACAGCATTTGGAGGCGGCGCGGAGAGGGACGGAGCCCCGACCCATGGCTTCTCGTGGCAGCGGAGGTCTGAGTGTGGAGGAGAAGGCGCCGCCTCGGCGACAGCGGCGGTCCCAGATGCAGGGGGTCCGGCGCAGGCATGCTCGCCCCCGCCTTGGCAGGGCTCCGCGGCGGCGTCGAGGAGCCGAGGTCTGCGGGGTCGGGCGCCAGCGGCGCTGGCCCTGGGCGCGCAGGGCTCCTCAGGGGCGGCAGGGGCCCGAGCTGCACGTGGTCTGGGGCGGGCGGCGGCGGCCCTGGCCTCGCCACGCCCGCCGGCGGCGTCGAGGGGCCAGGGCAGAGGTGCGACCGCGTGGGCGGCGCGGGCCCAAGCTGCAAGAGGTCCGGCGCAGGCGCGGTCGGGCCCGGCCGCGCGGGGCTGCGCGAAGGAGGCGCAGAGCCCGAGCTGGCGTGCTCGGGCGACGGCATGCTGGAGCCCAGGCGCGAGACACCGGAGGCCGAGGACGCGGGCCCCGGGCGGCAGGGGCTGCGCGGCGGCGGCGGCGGGCCAGGCGACGCGGGGTCTGGCGCGGGCGGCGCCGGGCCAGAGCAGCCCACGCCGGAGAGCGAGGCCGAGGGGCCCGGGCGCGCGGAGGAGCGCGGGGGCGGCGGCGGCCCGAGGTGCAGGTGGTCCGGGGCCGGCGGAGGAGGCCCGGGCCGCCCCGCGCCCCTCGGCGGCGGCAGGGGGCCCGAGTGCACGCGGTCGGGCGCGGGCGGCGTGGGGCCTGGCCGCGCGGGGGACCTCGGCGGCGGCGCCACGCCTGGCTGCACGTGCTCTGGCACTGGCGGCGGCGCGCCGGGCTTGGCCAGCCCGGAGGGCGGCGGAGCCGGGCCGGAGCGCGAGGGGCTGCGGGGCGACGGCGCGGAGCCCAGGTGCAGGTAGTCCGAGGCCGGCGACGTCGGGCCGGGGCGCGCCAGGCTGCGCGGCGGCGTTGCGGGGCCGCACTGGCGAGGGGCCGCTCTTTGAAGGCTGCAGCACGTGGAGCCTCCCTCCCTGGCCCAGCTCTGGCGTCGCTGGTTCTTACTGGCTTTTCAGAATCATCCTGGGCCGCTTGCTGACGGTCCCTGGGCCCGTCGAGGGCCTCGAGAGGCGGAACAGGGTAAAATAAAAAATCAAAACAGATCCTTGCCTTTCAAGCATGAGAAACGTACGTCGTGTTCTTGCTGCACGACGCGAAGGGGTCTGAGCTCACTCCTCCCCCGAGTGCGAGCGGAGCACGGCGCGAGCGGAGCCGAGCCCCTAGGCAGACCTTCGTGGCTGCTCGCGCGCCCTGCACGAGACATTGCCCGAGCCAGCCGCCGAGGTGCCGCGGGGCTGTTCCGAGTGGACCTCGCCGCCCCGTGCAGAGCAAGAGCTTCGGGGAACCAAACAACTTGACGTGCATAAGGCCGCCCCCACAGCCGACCACACGGCTGAGGGGAGAACGTCAGAGGGCACTGACGCGCGGGGGGGGGGGGGGGGCAACATCGACCTGAAAAATCGGCGACGCATCGCCAGCGCGGTCAACCCGTATCAGAAAGATGCGCGATGAGGATGCAAGGGCAGTGGAATGACATTTCGAAGCTTTTCGCGCGGGCCGCAGCCAACGAAAGTGGCCAAGGATGGGCCGAGGAGGTAAGGATGCCAGGGAACCCTTGAAAAAGTCGCTCATCCAAACTATGCGGGTTGACTGCAGCTCGGCGACAGGCCCTGCTAGCGAAGCCGCACATTCCTAGGCGGGGTGGACTATTGGGCCCCTTGTCGGAGATGAATTTGCGATTGGGGGTCCATGCATCATCCCCTTGGCGTAGCGGAGTCGCAGTCATGCCCATGTAGAGGACAGATCAGGCGGGGAATCTGCCCACTGGGCCCAGGGTACGCCCTTCGAAACTCTCGCACGGGATGCCCCCTGAGGACTCCAAGCACGCAGGAAGACGTTCTCGGGGCTCCTGGGCCCCACATCCCGCGCCCGACTCGTTCCATCCTCGTCCCTCCCCTCCCTGCCTCCCGCCCTTAGGACGGGGCCAGGACGAGGATACACCCGTTCCAGAGCGTTCCAGAACGCTCTCAGAGCGTTCCAGAACGCTCTGAGAAGGCCGCGGCGCCCGAAACATCCTCAAGAGCCGCGGGATGTCAGAGATTCTCGATTTAACCTTGCCCGATTATATTATTGTCCTGGCTTCGTCTAAGCCTCTACCTTCTATCTGCCGCCATCCCCGTCGAGTATTGGCGGCGCCCGAAAGGGGTGGCAGCGAGGCGGGGCGGGCTTCTGAGAGGGCCGAGGGACTCCTTAGATGGCACAGGCCTCCGTAGAAGGCCCTGGAAGCTTCTGGGAAGGCTTCTTCGCCGCCACTAGGCCCATTCTAAGAAGGCTCTCTGCCTTCTTGAAAGCCCCGCAGCCTTCTCGAAGCCCCTCCCCTCGCACCGCCCCCTTGTGGGCGCCGCCAGGCTTACCGGCCCCAAAACTATACACCGCCACCACCACCACTACCACCACCACCACCACCTCCCACGTACCCTCCCTCTCCCAGGAAAGAGGAGAGAAGGAAGAGGAGGAGCAGGAGGAGGGTCTGGGAGGGAGAGGGAATGGAGGTGGTGGCGGTGAATCTTTTTCGGACCCGCCACGTTGTCCCCGTCCAGTACCTCTTCTGGTCGCCCGTCGCCTGCTGCACCTCTCGGGCGGCCCCGCAGGGGCCAGGAAAATATCGTGCCGCGAGGTGGGCGGTCCGTGGCCCCCACTGACAGCCGCCCTCGCGACTCTTGCCTTCCCGCCCAGCTCCAGCCAGCGAACCTTCTCCTCCTCCTCCTGCTCCTCCTCCTCCTCCGCCTCCTCCTGGTCCTCGCACGTAGCCCGCTCCTCCTCCTCCTCCTCCTCCTCCTCCTCCTCCTCCTCCTCCGCATCATCATCATCATCATCATCATCAGCATCATCATCATCATCATCATCATCATCATCATCATCATCATCATCATCAGCAGCAGCATCATCATCACCATCATCATCAGCATCATCATCATCATCAAAATTATCCTCCTCCTCCTCCTCCTCCTCCTCCTCCTCCTCATCCTCATCATCAGCAGCAGCAGCATCATCATCATAACCACCACCTCCACCACCAACATCATCATCAGCAGCATCAGCATCGGCATCAGCATCATCATCATCATCATCATCAGCATCATCATCATCACCATCATCGTCATCAGCATCATCATCAGCAGCATCAGCATCAGCATCAGCATCAGCATCATCATCACCCTGCATCATCATCATCAGCAGCATCAGCAGCAGCAGCAGCGGCAGCATCAGCATCACCAGTATCATCATCACCACCACCACCATCAGCAGCATCATCATCATCCTCATCATCACCCTCATCCTGTTCCTCTTGATCATCGCCACCATCTCACCACCACCAACAATAACATCATCATCATCAGCATCATCAGCATCATCACCACAACCACCATCATGAGCATCATGATGCGCATGATCATCATCATCATCAGCAGCAGCATCAGCATCATCATTATCAGCGTCTTCATCCTCATCGCCCTCATCGCCATCTTCCTAAGAATGAGAAGTATTACCACGTTTCTTCCCTTCAGAACCAACACCAACACCACCATCATCATCATCAACATTGTCATCATCATAGGCAGCGGCAGCATGAGTATCATCATCATCATCACCATCATCATCACCAGCATCATCATCAGCATAATCATCATCCTCATCCTTATTATCATCCTGATCATAATCATCATCGTCACCAGCATCATCATGATCATCATCAGCAGCAGCAAAATCAGAATGAGCAACAGCATCAGCATCAGCGTAGGCATCAGCAGCAGCATCACCACCACCATCATCATCATCATACTCATTCTCCTCATCCTCATCCTCCTGATAATCTTATTAGCATTATGAAGATCATTCTGTGTTCACTTTCACGATCACCACCACCATCATCATCATCATCATCATCATCACCATGAGCATCATCAACATCACCATCAGCATCAACATCATCATCCTCACCAGCAGCATCATAATCATCACCATCCTCATCCTGATAATAGCATCGTCATCATCATCATCATCGCCATCAGCAACATCATCATCAACATCATCAGCAACCTCATATTCATCGTCCTCATCATCATCAGCATCATCATCATCATATACATCATCACCATCATGTGTATCAACATCAGCATGAGCATCACTATCATCAGCAGAAGCATCATCGTCCACACCCTCATCCTCATCATCCTCATCATCAAACTCATCCTCAGCCTCATCATAATCATCCTCATCATCCTCACCAACACCACCATCACCATCACCATCACCAGCACCAGCATCATCAGCATCATCCTCATCAGAATCACCATCATCATCATCATCAGAATCATCGTCATCGTCATCATCATCATCATCATCATCATCATCATCATCATCATCATCATCATCATCATCATCATCAGCATCATCATCATCATCACCCCTCCTTCCTCACTCCCTCCCTCCCTCTTTCCCTCTCTCTCTCCCTCCCCCCCCCCAGAGGAGGGAGGAGGACCTTCACCCTCCCTCCCTCCCTCCCTGCCCCCTCCAGGAGAAGGAAGGAGGACCTCCTCCTTCCCTCCTTTTCTCCCTCCCTCCCTCCCTCCCTCCCTCCCTCCCTCCCTCCCCCCAAGGGGAGCGCGAACTCGAGGACGCCATCCTGGACGAGGTCCAGCGCCGACGGCGGCGGGCCGAGGCGGCCCAGCCCGAAGGCCGGCGTCGCGGGGCCGGGGCCGCCGAGGCTGCGCGGCGGCGGCGGGGCCCCGAGGTGCACGTGGTCGGTCGCGGGCGGCGCTGCGCCCGAGCGGCACATGCTCCTACGGGAGGGCGCGCGCCGCTGGAGGCCCTCAACGGCCTTAGGCGGCCCTCGGCCTGACCCAGCGGACCCAAGCATCTGGCGCCTCGGCAATTTCGAACCACAGGGTTGCCGGGACCGCTTTGTCATCCTGGGTCGTTTGTTGACGGCCCCGAGGCCCAAGGAAGGCTCCGAGAAGCCGCAAACAACGAACAATTGTTTGAGGCGCCGGGTGTCTGGGAAATCGTGAGGATGCAAGAATCGCCCACGTCCAAACCCGCCGCCGGCTCCTCGCCACTCCGCCCCAGACAGCCGACGCCGCGATTGATGGCGTCACGGCGTGAGCCCTCCGGAGGCCCCGACCTCTGCCCCGGACCAGTTTTCCACCCCGAATCCCCCCCAGGCCTGGCGAAGGCCCTCCATGACTGATCCTGAGATCCGACGTCACGAAAAAATGCCACCAGCCCGTTTGGCTTGGTCTAAAAAATGAAATGTTCCAATTGTCTCTGTACCGTCGGGGGGAGGTTCTCCGTTCGACGCCTTTATTTACGGGCCGGGGCCCCATCACTGGTGGAACTCAACTTTGTATCCGCAGCACGCGCCGCTCAACAACAATGACGAAGACGACGACGACGAGATGAAAGAAAATATTGTAAGAAACACCTTGTGTGAAG
>CAUYUJ010020177.1:42500-77500 GCA_963575745.1 Prorocentrum cordatum
ACAGTACAATGAGTATTCGTAGTACTAGCAGTACTCGTCGTCGTCGTAGTCGTAGTCGCAGTCGTAGCCATAATAATAATAGTAGTCGTACGATTAGTCAAACTAGTATTGTCAGAATCAGTGGTAGTAGTAGTAGTAGCAGTAGTAGTAGTAGTAGTAGTAGTAGTAGTAGTAGTAGTAGTAGTAGTAGTAGTAGTAGTAATAGTAGTAGTAGTAATAGTACCAGTGGTACTACTACGCATACTAGCAATAGTAGTGATAGTAGTAGTAGTAGTAGTACTACTACTACTACTACTACCACTAATACTCGGAATCGTGGCAGTAGTAGAAGTAGTAGAAGTAGTAGTAGTAGTAGTAGTAGTAGTAGTAGTAGTAGTAGTAGTAGTAGTAGTAGTAGTAGTAGTAGTAGTAGTGTAGTAGTAGTAGTAGTAGTAGTAGTATAGTAGTAGTAGTAGTAGTAGTAGTAGTAGTAGTAGTAGTAGTAGTAGTAGTAGTAGGTGGTGGTAGTAGTAGTAGTAGTAGTCGTCGTCGTAGCCGTAAGAAGCAGTGGTAGTAGGAGTAGGAGTAGTAGTAGTAGTAGTAGTAGTAGTAGTGTAGTAGTAGTAGTAGTAGTAGTAGTAGTAGTAGTAGTAGTAGTAGTCGTAGTAGTAGTAGTAGTAGTAGTAGTAGTAGTAGTAGTAGTAGTAGTAGTAGTAGTAGTAGTAGTAGTAGTAGTGGTAGTAGTAGTAGTAGTAGTAGTAGTAGTAGTAGTAGTAGTAGTAGTAGTAGTAGTAAGTGGAAGTAGTAATGGAAGTAGTAGTAGTAGTAGTAGTAGTAGTAGTAGTCATAGTAATCGTCGTCGTCGTCGTCTTCGTCATCGTCGTCGTCGTCGCCATAGCAGTAATCTTTACTCGCCTCCTCCTCCTCCTCCTCCTCCTTCCCGCCTCGTCCCCTCCTCCTCCTCCTCCTCCTCCTCCTCCGTCCGAGGAATGAAACGAAAAGCAGGAGGATGAGGAGCAGGAGCAGGAGGACGAAAAGGAGGAGGAGCACGGGGAGGAGGAGGTGGAGGAGGAGCAGGAAGAGGCGAAGGGGCGATATTTACTCCCGGCACGGAGATAGAGGGGGGAGCAAAACCTAAAATCTAGTGCTGTCATCATTGCTCCCTGAAAATAAGCACCCCCTCCCCCACCCGACCGGCAGCCAACCCAGACCCATGAGGACACCCATGCCATACCCCCCCCCGCCCACCCATGTGCACCGTCGATGGGTCATGTTACGCCCTTCCCTCCTCCTCCCTCCTCATTAATATTTTCTGTATCTTTGCATGTGTTCACGGTTTTCACATTTTCCCCATACTTGTCATATTTTCCTTACAATGCAGCACCAACGCGCGCAAGGCTGTAGTCATTAGGTTTCTTTGTCTTCCTCAATGAAAAGCGTGCAACGGAGTTCAAACTTAACGCCTGCGCGATATAGTAGGGTCACGCATGCGCGCAGCCGATGTCAGCGCCACGCGCGGTGCCCGTTCGATTTAACGAACCGCGCCATTGTAGCGCCTGGCGCGGCGCCCGTCCGATTCGACGAACCGCCTCTTTTCAATGACGTGCGCTGCGCCCGTTCGATTAGACGAACCGCGCCCCGCACCCCCTGGCGGACTTCGACCCGCGGGCGGAGATCGGGATCTGCCCGAAGGGTGTGTCTTCGACAATTTCTAGATCGCCACCGACCGAATGTCGCGAGAAACAAAACAGGAGAAAGAACCGCCCGCGGGGGGGACTGTTCTCTCCATCCGTCCGTTCTCTCCAACATCCCCCTCCCCCCTACCCTCGCGCCCCTCCTGACTTTCTACAGCGGCCAGGCCGCTCTGCTGATTGTCTTATTCTTTCTCACGCAATGTCGCCCTAACGCGTCGCAGCGGCCGGGCCGTTTCTAAATTTGTCTGGACCGCTTTGCTGCCGCGGCCCGTTTCGCGCAATGCGCTCATCGCCCTTGCGCGGCGCAGCGGCCTGACCGCATTTACTCTCATCGGGCTACCGCAATTTGTTCATCGCCTTTGCACGCTGCAGCGGCCCGACCGCTTTGCCCATGACTTTTGGCGATTGAGAAGGAGCAGGATGAAGAGGAGCACGACGAGGGGGGGAGAGGGAGGGGGGAGGGAGGGGGGGAGGGGGAGGGGGAGGGAAGAGGGGGGGAGGACGGGGAGGGAAGGGGGAGGGGGGGGAACATAATGAGCAACTTGGATAAACTCGCAAAGCGGTCACGCCGCTATCGCGCCTCGCAAAACGGCCGCGCCGCGATCGACAGCTACACACAGCGATGGCGATTGCGGCGACGATGTGTTTTATCAACAATACCGCGGGCCCTGCAATTACATCAGCGTTCTACACCAGCGGGTTGAAAGAAACGCACAATTGGTGTCTATGCTAAACCAACAAGTAGGAACGCGCCAGAACCTTCTTCTCTCCACAGCGAAGGTGGCCTGTGACTGTCGCGCCGCAGGAACCGAGGGGCGCCGCCCTTTCGCCAGCGTGAGGCGCTCCCTGAGGTCCAGATTTCCGAAAAATTGTATACGGACAACAATTCAATTATTGTTCCAAAGCCAAAGTAAAACTCGGAAAAAAAAGTTTCTGGAACGAAAAATGTTATGTAAAACGCACTCAAGTAAATTCGCAGATCAGCTCATTCCCGCTCGCCTCCCCAATCTATATGAAACAAGTGCACCACCTCCCTTATTGAGTCAGTGCAAGCTGTAATTTGGCCGTGGGAATCGAGCGCCGCCGATCGGCGTGGCACCTTGATCGTGCGCTCACGCTGCCGGGACAAAGAAAGGGAGAGAAGGAGAGAGAGAGAGGGGAACACAGAAAAGCGATATAAGAGAAGAAGGAGTGAGAGAGAGGTAAATATAGAGAGAGAGCGAGAAAGAAAGAGAGAGAGAGAGAGAGAACAAACAAAAACGAAGGTGACAGAGAAAAGGAGGATAAAAAGAGAGAGAGAGAGAGAGAGAGAGAAGAACAAAAAACAAAAAAAACATACTAGAAAGGAGAACAGAGAGAGAGAGAGAGAGAAAGAAAGAAAGAAAGAGAGAGAGAGAGGGAGATAACAACAAACATGTGAGATAGGGGAAGGGGGAAGACATAGGGAGATAAACATATATAGAGAGAGAGAGAGGAGAGAGAGAGAGAGAGAGGAGAGAGAAACAGAGGGAGAGAGAGAGAGAAACACAGAGAGACACAGAGAGAGAGAGAGAGATAGAGGGAGAGAGAGATTGGAGGGCAAGCTGGGTGCGCTCGCGTCAGATCTGACATCCTACCCCTCCCTCCCATCCCTTACCATGGCGTAGATCCCCTCTCTACTCGCACAACCGGATGTCGAGCAGGGCAATGATCCCGAAAGGGTACGCGATGCATTGTACAGCATGGCAAAACATGGCGTAGAAGAACACCGCAACGCGTAGTATGTCACAGCATGGCATGGCGTGGCGTAGTGAAGAATTGCATCGCAAAACTTTGCAACGCAAGGCATGGCATCGCACAGCGGCCCCGAACATAACATTGCATAGCATGGCGTTGAAAATCAAATCGTAGCATGGCATAGCACGACGTGGCACTTAAGCACTGCATATCGCAGCTTCAGCTGAGAGCGTGGCATCGCGCAACGGAGCGCAACCAGGCCGGCGCCTCAGCGAAAGCAGCACTTGTGGGAAAAATGCGGGCGAAAACCCGATTCCGGGGAATCCGTTTTTTTTTTTTATATATATATATATATATATATATATATAAAAAAAAAAAAAAAAAAAATCGCCGGGGGGGGGGGAAGAGGGGGGGGGGGGCGAACACTCCCAACCCGTCATTTGGGGAAGGAGGAGAATTCATATCAAGCTAGGTGCGCTCGCGTCATATCTGACATCCTACACCTCCCTCCCATCCCTTACCATGGCGCAGATCCCCTCTCTACACGCTCACTCGGATGTCGAGCAGGGCAATGATCCCGAAAGGGTACGCGATGCATTGTAGAACACGGCATGGCATGGCGTAAAAGAACACCGCAAAACGTAGCATGAACCTAGCATTGCATTGCATGCCAAGGCATGGCACGGGAAATGGCGCCAGCGCTGCAGCGGGAACACGAGTCGAAACGAGCGGAAGCGCGGAAATGAAGCCAACGCTGGAGCGGGAGCACGATTCGGAACGGGCGGAAACACGGAAATGAAGCCAGCACTGCAGCGGGAGCACGATTCGGAACGAACGGGGCCCGAAAATGAGCCCGGCGCATCAGCGAGAGCAGCATTTTGGAAACAAGCGCAGGCGAAAACCCAAGTCCGGAGAAACCTGCGGGGGGGAAAAAAACCATGCGGTGGGTCGAGCACGTTCAAACCGTCATCACGGGAAGAGGGAAAATAGTATTCATGTTGAGTAATTGTAAATAGGGGGAGGGGGGAAGCAGGAGAGAGGAGGGAAAAGGGAGAAGGGAGAGGAGGGAGAGGGGATAGGGCAGAGAGGCATAAGGATGATGGGAAGAGAGGAGGGAGGAAGCAAAGAGGAGATGGGGGGGGGATGGAGAGGGAGGAGGAGCCGGAAGGTAAGAGCGCGAACGTTCGAGCAAGTCCTAGGCGAAGGCGCCAGAGTCTCGGGCGGGGGCCCACGATGGGCGGGCGATCCCCTGACGGGCGGGTCGGACGGGCGGGGGATTCACGCGGGGTGCTCGACTGTGGCGAGAGCGCGTGTCCCGAGCGTCGAAAGCGCGATTTCTGAATAAATTGCGCGGGAGTCGATGGCGGGAGCGCAATTCCTGACTAGAACGCACGGGGCTCTCTGGCGGGAGCGGGGGTCTCGATTCAACGACGAAGAACCCTTGACTCAATTGCGGGGAAGTCTCAAGCGGGAGCGCCGTTCCCAATATTGCGAGGAAGTCTCAGATGGGACGGGGGCCCCGACCAAATTGCGAGGAAGTCACGAGCAGGTGCACCGATCCCGAATAGATTGCGAGCAAGTCTCAGGAGCGGCAATTTCGGAAAAAACTCTCAGGCGGGAGCCGCTGACGTTGCAATCCGGGGGGCCGGGGGCCCAGTTTGAGCAGGGGGGCGTCCCCCGTCGAAAAACGGCGAGCGAGCGTCGAGGGGGCGCGCTTTGATTGAAGGGAACAATGTGCACCGGTGAGGGGGGGGTCAACCACATATATTTTTCAGCAATGAGAGTTCAAAGGGAACATCTGACTAGGACGCGAGCGCGGCAAAGCAATGCGGTCAGCCCGCCATAGGCTGCAATGGCAGGAGAAGGTTGGCGACGACGAGGACGAGGGCTCAACGGGCGGAGGCCGACGGCGGTGAGAAGGGGGGAAACAACGCCAGCTAACACCAGCTAGCACCAGGTAACATTCAGCTAGCGCCAGCTAGCATCAAACTAACACCAGCTAACAGGTTATGGGTGTTAGCTGGATGTTAGTTGGCTGGGTGTTAGCTGGTGTTGGCAGACGTCTGCCAACGCCGGCTCACACCCGACTGACATCTGGCAACGCCAGCTAACACCAGCCAACACCCAGCTAACACCCAGCTAACATCCAGCTAACAGCCGCCCAAATCAGCCAGCACCCAGCCAACGCCCAGCCAACGCCCAGCCAACATCCAGCCAACATTCAACCGACATCCAACGCGGAGACATGGGGGAAGCACGGGAGGGACATTGGGTAGGCCTTGGAGAGACATCGGAAATGCACAGGAGAGACGGAGGGGGGGCAGGAGGGCAGAGGGTGCATTCTGTTGTTCCCACGACGCTGCAAGTGCCGAGGGCGCGGCTCCCCCTCGCTGCAGGCGCCTCGAGCAGACTGGTTGGTGGCGCCCGACGGGCGCGACCAGGGGCGTCTGCGCGCGCCCGCGGGGCGCTCGCATGAGCGCCGGATAGTCTTGATATCGACGCAAACAGGCGCTCTCATGCATCTCTGCAGCGTTGCATTGAGAACGCGCGGAGGAAGATCGATAGTGAGATGGCGATGGTCTGTTCCGTGGATGGCGACGGCGCGGGTGAGAATGAACGCTGGCGAGAGACTACCCCGCTGCAGATGCGATGCCGCCGCGCAGCCCTCGCCCAGAACGGACCGAGTGCAGGTGCGCCCCCGCGTTGGCTCCGATGACCTGCGCGATCGTCTCGTCGGCCGCGTTGAGCGTCGCCATCTCGCTCGCGAACGCCGCCCCGGCGCCTTGCAAGTAGCGAGCGATCTGCGACGCAGCGCGGGCGCAGCGCTTGATGTCGCCCTGGGTCGCCTTGAGCTCGCCGAGCGATATCGAGACGCGCTGGGCGTTGCCCACCGAAGTCGAAGAAGCACAGCCCAGGCTCACAAGCGGAAGGGCCCCTGTCGAAGGCGGCGGGCGATCGGCACTGAGCCTCTCGGCCACCTCGTCGGCAATCTGCGCCTGCTGATCCTGCGCAATGCCCCCTGAGCCACTGCTGCGCTGGCCGCCGCCGCCGCTGCCGCGACTGCGTTCGCGGCCGCCGCCGCGCTGGCGACGGTCGACATCTTCGGCAGCAAGGCGCTTGTTGTTGGCCTTCTCCTGATCCCATTTCACCCACTTGATGCACTCCCCATCGTTCTCGCTGAGCGCCCGAGTTTCAATGGAATGACCATTGACGATATCCCCGACCCCGTCGCCGCCAGGAACCCCGGCGTCATCCTCGCGCTCTTTGCGCCACCTCAAGTGCATGAAGAGCCCCTCGCAAGCATCCTCCTCCGAAGTCCACGACTGGCAGCGATGCGCCTTCCCCGTCCAGACCCGCTTGTCGCGGGCGCCCGCATAGGGGCCCTCGTGGAACCGCCGCCAGGCGATGCCTGCACCCTCAGGCGCGCTGGCGGCTCTGGCGGCGACTGCGGCCATCGCAGCAGGCCGAGCGCTCGAACCGCCGAGAAGGCCGGAGAAGGGGGCCTCGGAACCCTCCAGCCTCGGAAGCTGCAGCCGCCTGCTTAAGCTGAGACGCAATGCTAATATGCCTGGGGCGCGCGCGCAATTGCGAAGCAGGCGCCCCGCCGAGCGGTCGGGCCCCCGTTGAAGCAAAGTGGTTGGACCGCCAGGGCGAGGCTTAACCAGTGCAAAGCTGAAGGGCGATGGCAGGACGCAAAGCGGTCTGGCCGCTGCACCTCATGCTCTACGCTCGGGCCCCCGGGAAAAAGGGGTAGAGGTGGTGGCTCAGGAGCTGGCGTAAGATCGGGGGCAGGAGTCGGATCCACCTCGCACTGCTCGTGATATGTCTGGAACCTGCGCCTTTCTGGATGCACCCGTTGGCGACTGTGTTTCTGACGGGCAAAGTCTGGCGCAACGGCAAATTCATCTCCTATCTCCTTGCAATGCACAATCCAGAGATCTTCGACCAGAGCTGGGCCAGGGTCCTCTGCGTCCACGTCGCATTCAGTAGGTGAGGCATACTGGGACTGGATCGTATATGCAATAGCTGAGGCAATGTGCCTGCACATGCTTGTCGGATATGTTTTCTTTCGACTCGTATGAAACTTCCCTCGTCCGCCCTTTCCGCGCAGCGAGAGATGAGATCCCCCGGGGCGATTGCAACGTCCACGAGCACCAGCGCTGAGCAGGTCGGGGGCCAACGCGGGCATGCGGAACCCGAGGAGCCTTGTGGGGGGCCTTGCCGATGATCTCTGGGCTACAGTCGTGATGGGCGCATTGGTCGAAGTCGGCGGTGTAGCACGCTGGACTGGATTGCAAGGCCTCCAGGGGTCCCCAGTAGAAGCTTTTTTTTTCTACGACAAACCTTCAAATCATCAAAAAACACACGATGCATAAATTCTCTCGGCGGCGTCAGCCCGGGCGGAAAATTCGAGACCACTCATGGCTGCCAGTCGCGGCAGCATCCCTGGCCAGACGCTGCAGCGAACGTTGGAAACCTTTGACAGACCTGGCGCGCACCACGATGCCAGGCAAGCGGTTGAATATAGCAATCAGACCACAGATTGACCGATGAAGCATTCGAGGATGGCCGGGCTGGAGAGGTTCGCGCAACGCCTTGCTGTGCAAACGCGGATCTGATGAGAAACCGTACCTTGCAAGTTGGCCTCTGAACGGTTCAAACAGAGAAGCCAACGATGGCGGTGCTTTCCCATGAGCAACCTTGTATAGAAGACCAAGCATTGCCATGTCACGCCGCGACCCCAGTGGGCCCAGATTGTGTTCAAGTAGTGCTTCCTCGGGTGTCAAGCCCACGCCTTCCAGAAATGCGTCTTGCAGCCCGTCGAGATGGCGGAGAGTGGCTTCAGCAGCATGGTAAATTGCCGGGGTAGCGCCCTCAATGTACGACAGCACGTGGCACTTGTTCAATCGAACCAGCTCAGCAGTGGAGTAAAACCACTTTGTTCGAAGTAGCGCCTGGAGCCTCCAGGAGCCTTCTGCCGCGAAGTGGGACACCGCCTTGTACATGCTCAATCTGGTGTCGAACAGCACGCCGAGCATCTTGAACGTTTCGCCGTCTGGCGAGGCGGTGTCCAAAATATGGAAGCATTCCTTGTCCGGCTCGAAGAGGACCTGGTTGGCAGCCCCCCACCTGCGGAGAGCTGCCTGGCATGCGGCCGAATCGCGGTTGATGCCTGCATTGCCACACGCTCCGGGGTAAGTGCGAAAACGGTCTCAACGAATCCCGTGGCATTGCTTGCTGCGCGAGCGTCAGAATAATATATGTTCCAAAGTGGAGGTCCGAGCACGGTCCCTTGATACACTTGATGCTGAATCTCCAGATCCCTGGCGAAAGAACCGTCGACGCAGACTTTGGCGATCCGGGAATCCAAACAAGACTTGATAACCTTCAGAAGGGCATCGCAAACGCCACGTGCTTCTAGCTTCTCCACCAAACGACTGGCGTTTACCCGGTCGAAGGCTGCAGAGACGTCGGAGCAGTAGAGAGCAACCGCCGGCCAGAGCCAAGAGCCCAAATCCATTGGAAGACGTTGAAGGCCAGAGCGCCCCTGTAACCCCTGCTCCTGTGGCACGCGAACTGGTTGTTCCCGCACGAGCCAGACTCCTCGAAGAATGGAAGCATGAATCGAGCGAGAATTCGTTCAACAACTTTGGACACATTGGATGTTAGGTGTATTCCCCTGTAGTTCGCGGGTTTGGACTTGGCGCCGCGCTTGAATAGCGGGAATAACCAGTGGATTTTCCAACAAGACGGCCAAGTTCTAGATGACAAGACAAGCCGGGTCAGCATTCCCGGGGGAACAGACAATGGACGCCAACATCGCTTCAATATCATTGCCGGCACACCATCAGGGCCGGCGCCGCAATTCTCCCGGAGCCCCTTGAGGACAGCTTTCGCCCAGCGTGCGAGCACAGGCAGGAAGCCGGACATCCTCTGACCCGCAGGGCCCTGCATCGCAGAATACTCGTTTGGAGCGGGCTCTGGCAAACCGTACTTCGAGGAAAAACTCGTTCGAAATAGATCGGCCTTGCCGGATGCTGTGGAAGCCCACTCGCCGTCGGGACCAAGCAGGGGAGGTATGGAAGAGACCTGGCCAGCTCGTAACATCAACGAGTTGCACAATGTCCACCACCTCTTGAACGACGAACTCAAGGACATAATCTTATGCCTCACCCGGCGCGTGTACTTAGCGCGCTCTTCCAACAAGCCCCGCGAGCAAGCTTTTGCGGCATAATCAATATCACGAGTACCAGATGCACGAACTTTGGCTTCAATGAGTTGCCGGCTCCGTTCGTTCAGCCATGGGTGGGACGATTTACTAAATGTTCTACGTGATATTGGGATGTACTTTCTGGCTCGCTCAAGAATCGCACGCGTGAACTTGTTAGCAGCCTCATCGGGGCCACATCCACCAAACACGCCGTTCCACGCGATGCTGTTGAAAGAGTCGCAGAGACTATTCCAATCCGCTCGCCTGTAATCCCAACAATCTCGTTCAATAGGAGGCGAATGCTGCACGGCCAGCTCCACTTTTGCCAAGACAACAATGTGGTCGGCAATTTGGGGAAGCACTTTGCATGCGACCCCGGCGTTGATGTCTGTCAGGACCAAGTCAAGCAAGTACGCTCCGCGAGTCGGCTGCCCGACTCTCTGCACCAGGCCCATCCGCGAACATGCCATTTGCAAGGTACGGCCTACTGTGGAATTGCTGTGCGGATGCTTCGACCAAGAAGTTGAATGCGCATTCATGTCGCCCACGACGAGGGTACCAAGTGCAAGATGCCGGTGCTGCTCCCATTCCCTCTCGAATTCTAACATCGACTCCACCTCTCCGTGGCAAGGTGGCCGGTACCAGACACTGAATCATAGAGGACCGTGGTTCGCGCGAACGATGCGCCAAGAGCGCTCGCACTCAGGCTAATCACCCACGCGAACAACATTCTGGGCAAAACTCAACTTGGAGAACACAGCAACACCCCCGCACTTCCGCCCATCACGACGATCAAGACGGGAAATCTGGCAATAACCTTCCAAGTCAACTTCAGAGACTGATTTGTCCAAAGAAGTCTGGGTCACAGCTACAATATCTGGAAAATCTGCCAAAGCAAGTCTGCGGTGAAGTTCAGCTGCGCGGCTAAGAAAACCGCCGAGGTTCACGTTGAAAACGGAGAAATGCTGATTGGAGTCCGACGGCTCAAGCCCGGATTTTCGCGGACCGCCGTCGGGAGGGCGACAATGCCCTGAATTATGCTTCCACTGCTGGAGTCTATGTGCATATGCTTGTGCAGATTGTGGGCCACGGCGTCGAAGACGACGATGGGGCACTGTCTGCTGGGGCCGCTCATCTGCCTCAGGGAGGCGGGCGTGCCGGTGATAAACATTGGCTGTATATGGATGTGAGTGTTGATGATCGGCCCCGGGAACACCCTATTCGATGACTAAGCTGTCAAACTCTGCCTCGAACGAGCCATGCGGGCCATCTCTGCTCTGACATAAGGCAACGACGTCGTTGACGACAACCTGCCTCTCCTTAGACCCCTCCGCCTTCCACAAAATCTTCACCTCCTTCCGGTTGACTGCGGACTCTCTTTGATGAGCGAGTCGGCTTTGCGAATCGCCCAGTTCCGCTGCTTCTGCATTTTCGCGCGGGCCATCTTGACTACGACGTGCTTGCCGCCGTGCTCGCACCTGACGCCGGGGGACCCCAAGACACCAAGACAGGATTTCGCGACGTCATTGCTGCAGAACTCAACCCACGAAGCTTTAGAAAACTTCCTGTTGGAATATGGGCCGGAATATTCATGTCCAAACCCAGTGGGGCAAAACTGTGGAACATGAGAGCGGCAGAACTGCCCCATCATTTGGGCCCTGGTGTCCTCGGTAGCGTCATCTTGCCAACCGACAAACGCGATACGACGAAGAGCAGGATCGAGACGATTGACGGCGCCTTGAAGATCGGCGATGACCTTGCTAGACGCTGCTGCTGTAGGTGCCTGATCTAGTTTGGAAGTGCGCTGCTTTAAATCATGCATATCCGACTTCAGGGGGCCAACCGCCTCAGACACGGAGAGTTTAATCTGAGCCTGCAGGTCTTTCTTCATGTCCTCCACGTCTGACTTTAAGGCCACATTGCCCGTCTGACTTTAAGGCGCGGGGCCACCCTGCGAGGAAGCTCCTGGCGCCGGAGACGTCAAGGACTCCTTCAAGCGCTGGATCTTCTCAAGCTTCTCCTTCACTGCAGACGCTGACGGTCCTCGTTTGGCGGTCGACGCAAAGGCTCCTGAGAGATTTGCCTGGACTTTCTGAGAAGCCATGCTGGAAGTATGAAGGTATGGGTCTTGAGCCAATACTCCTTGAGCCAAAATGGTGCTTGAGAACGCCTCCACGCTGGTTCTGGGTGCTCTATCCAAGGGCTCGCGCCGGCCTTCGCATGGCAGGCGATCGAATGAACGGTGCTCCATAGAAGACTGCTACTCACATCGAACTGCTGGGATTGTCGGTCGGTCACGGCAGGCAGCCCCCACGCCCAGGCATGTGTTCTGGGAGGGGGGGGGGCATCCAGCCATCTGGCTGCGCTCCATATGTCGCATGCCCCCCCCCCCCGTATTCCACGTTCCCCTGGCCAGGATACGCTCTGCCCATGTGTCAATTGTGGTCTGTCCACGCTGAGCATGACAGCTTCATATTGTGTCGTTGTGCAGCGACCTTCCATCCACGTCTGGATGTCACCTTGTCGTCGCTGGCCTGAGAACAAATTGGGAATGAAGATGGTGGTGTGATGGGCACGACAAGGGAACTGTTCCTTCGCCCATCCTATGTAGTCCTGGGTCGTTCTCTCCAGTATATGTATGCATATTGTGGTCATACTGGCGTGGTCTCCTCGGAATCTGCAACCAGTGCTTGATGCTGGGAGAGAGCCTCCTGGGTAAATTCATAGCATGCTCCTGGAGTACGTAGAATATCTCGCTTCTTTGTCCGCGCAGTGGGAGGCCACTAGCATTGCGGAGGTGCATGAGCCGTCAGGCGGTATGATCACTCGTGCAGGGTAGGAACTCCCCCAGCGCCCGAGACTAGTTTTTTTTTGTCGTGCGAGGTCCTTGACCTCTTGCTGCTTGAGCTCCTCGGCTCTGCCGGCACTGAGCACCGCGCCGTGACAAGAATAAGCGCGGCAACAGCGTGGGGCGTCGCATGCAAGATGATTGCGTAGGGCCCGCCTGTTGGAGAAAGATGCGGAGCATGACATGCATAATATCATTATCCCATAAGTCTTGATACTATATCAACAAAGCTGTAGTGTGTGCGTATGATACTTTGTCGGAGTCCCTTAGCAGTGGTAGCTTGATAACCTCATGCCCGCGAGAATAAGCACTAGGGGATAATAAAGTTCGGGGTTCAGGGAGAGATAATAAAAGTAGCCCAGCAGACCTCAGCATAATCTCGAAGTAAGAAGTGATCAAGAGGAGACCAAGCCGAGCACGTTTTGAGACATCCTTGGCGTCTAGTTTTCATAGAAATATCCTCAACAATGGCTGATCTCTCATGAAAATTGTTTGTTGTAAGTGCTCGTGTAGGGTAGCTCATGTGCCTCAATTTCCATGGGCAATCAACCCCAGAGATAAAAAAAGTTCAGGCGAGCGCGTGGACAGAGAGAAATATAAAAGAAGAAGAATACAGTAGAAGAATAATAAGAAAGAAGAAAAAGAGGATAATAAGAAGAGGACGAAGAAAATAAAAATCCAAAGTTCCAAATCTATCAATTTTAATTGCCAAACGCTTTATGAACATTAATTGTTTTAAGTGCTCGTGTAGGGTAGCTCATGTGCTTCATTTTCCATGGCTAATCATCCCCAGGGATAAAAAAGTTCAGGCAAGCGTGAGGACAGATAGAAACATAAAAGAAGAAGAGGAAAGTAGAATAATAATAAGAACATTGCTCGTTTCGTTTGAGTCTGCCTCCCAAAATTATTGGTTTCGCTTGACACATCCTGAAAAAGTGTGATCGCTTCGCTTGATGTTGCTATATCAACATCGCTGGATGTTGCTATCTCAACATAGCGTTTCGAGGTGATAATGAAGTTCGGCCTCAGCGCTCGCCGCCCAATTTGAATTTTGTATAGGGCGACGATAATCAGCTCTAAACACTGAAGGGGGGTCCCTTTATTATCATCGGCATGCGGTTAACTACACCACGCACATAGTAACTCGGGAGTCGGAGCAGGAGTAGGGAAGAGGGCATGTGTCGGATCTGCGATTGGCACTGGTACCCCAGCTGTCCGTACCATCTGGAAAAAAGTGTCTGAGGCTTTCTGTGCCAGGGCAGCTCGTGCCTGGGCCTTCGCCTCAGCTCTCGTGGCGGCGTTCAGCGTGCGCCAACATGCTGATAGGGAGCACAAAATGTGCTGTTGCCACCGGGCAAAGTCGCCCTTTGGACTGGGCGTGTTGCGCACCTGAACGTGTACTTTGAGCAGCCAGTCCATGTCATCAAAGACTCGATGCAACCATGATGCCCCATTGCGCTCGTGCGTCGTACGGTGCACATGCGCCACAAGCCCGCGTAGCGCGTTAGTACCGCAATGTATGAGACGTCCTAGCAGTCGGAGCCTGTGAATCCTCAACACTGTGGTGAGCGTAGCTCGTTGCGAACGTGCTAACACTTACATGTCGCCCTCCGTGCGGTCCGCGCTTTGTCGTAAGCGCAAGACTTGTCGATACTTGATGATCATCGCATGCTGTAGGTGGGCGTGCTGCGCTGCTGTAAGTTGCGGCCATGTCCCTGCATTGAATTACGCGCCTGAGAACAGCAGTGTGTCCGCGAGGTGCAGGGCCGCCGCCATTGGTAGGGTATGATTCGCTGCGAAGATGCGTCTTCTCAGCTGTTGGGATGATTGTTGCATGGAAGCTTCTCTGTGTGCGAGCTCGAGGCTTATGGAGGCGAGCTCGTCGAGGTCGGTACCTCAATGCGGGCATCGGCGTACAGCCTTCAAGGTACATGATCCCAGCAACGGTGAGTCGATGTTGAATTGACCCTGCAAGTCGCGCCGCAATAGATGCTTGGCAGCACGGGAACCTTCACCCCTCATTTGAAACAGCACCTCCGTTTTCCCCTCTGCAAAGTAAAGCTTCAGCCCTCGGCAACTATGTCTACCACTTTCGGCGCCGCCTG
Organism: Prorocentrum cordatum; assembly: GCA_963575745.1. Classification (NCBI taxonomy): domain Eukaryota; class Dinophyceae; order Prorocentrales; family Prorocentraceae; genus Prorocentrum; species Prorocentrum cordatum. Next base: position 57,054 of record CAUYUJ010020177.1, read on the forward strand.
GGTCAGATGCATGGCTGGTCGCAGTAGTGCGAAGGCCCCGCCGTCAAAGAAACATATGTGCAGGTCACCGTGCATCCCGTCGGGGTCTCGCGGAGCACCTGCGAGAGGCTGCAGCGGAGGCCGATGGGGATCTTGATTACCAGCTCGAACCCCCTTAGGCCAGCTTGGGCCTCTTTGGCACACGCTAACATAACGCAATTGAAGATAACGCCCCCCCAGTCGTTGCCCAGATACGGCGCCCGACAGAATGACAGCAACAGGCGTGGCCCCTGGGCCGCAAAACCAAGTGCAGTTGTAGCTGTCCGCGACGAGGGCCCTCACATGCTGAGGCACTCCCGCAGCCTCAAGTAGAGGTGTGTAGCTATGTGTTTCTTGGGGTCCTCCACTGCCGCACCTGGTAGGCCTGCCGCGCGTAAGATGTGGCGAAGCTCTGGGCCGCTGGCGCCCAGCTGCAAGACCAGCTCCCGAACGGCACGATAGAAGGCTGAGACGGCATCGATCATGGCAAAAAGAGCGGGGGTGCACGTGGCAAGCGCTAGCTCTTGAAACATCCGCAGTGCGAGCTCTGCTAGGTCAACTCCCCCCGCCCCCCCCCTCGGCCCCTCCATGCTGTGCCTCAGCCTCAGCCTCAGCCTGCCTCAGCCTCAGCCTCAGCCTGCCCCAGCCTCAGCCTCAGCCTGCCTTCAGGCGCGGCCCTCAGCCTCAGCCTGCCTCAGCCTCAGCCTGTATCAGCCTCAGCCTCAGCCTCCTCCTGCCTCAGCATCAGCCTGCCTCAGCCTCAGCCTCAGCCTCAGCCTCAGCCTCAGCCTCAGCCTCAGCCTGCTTCAGCCTCAGCCTCAGTCTGCCTTCAGCCTCGGCCTCGGCCTCAGCCTGCCTCAGCCTCAGCCTGCATCAGCATCAGCCTCAGCCTCAGCCTCAGCCTCAGCCTCAGCCTGCCCCAGCATCAGCCTGCCTCAGCCTGCTTCAGCCTCAGCCTGTCTGCCGTCGGCCTCGGCTTCAGCTTCAGCCTGCCTCAGCATCAGCCTGCTACAGCTTCGGCATCAGCCTGCCTCAGCAGTCAAAATGTGGCCCGGGAGTGTAATTCTGGGAACTCGAAGAACACGAAGTGGCCTAAAGTTGGCTCCGGGCATTCAAAATCATGCCCAGGAATGTAATTCTGGGAACTCGAAGACCACGAAGTGGCCTACAGTTGGCTCGGGGTATTCAAAATCATGCCCAGGAATGGAGTTCTGGGACCTCGAAGACTACGAAGTGGCATACAGTTGGCTCCGGGCATTCAACATCATGCCCAGGAATGGAGTTCTGGGAACTCGAAGAACACGAAGTGGCCTACGGTTGGCTCCGGGCATTCAAAATCATGCCCAGGAACGGAGTTCTGGGAACTCGAAGACCACGAAGTGCGTTACTGTTTGCTAAAAAAGGAATCCCCGGCATCCTCCCTCGGATCGCGCCCAGACCCCCCTGGGGCGTCATGATGCTCTCCTTTGACCCTACTAGAAACCTATCAGTCTTCGCTGTTAGGAAAATATGCGTCGAGGGAAGTATGAGATGGGTGCCTCGGCGGATCCAACGCGCTACTTATAACTGCCCAAAGGGCGGGGGGCGCCCGCGACCCCCCCCCCCCCCCCCCCCCCCTCTCGAACGTGGAATGCCTAAGGCGCGCGCGGGCACTGCGCGCGCGCCTCCCCATGTAGGCAAGCCAGAACCCCTTTGTTTTCCAGGCGCAGGAACTCCCCCATGGCACCCGTTGCCCCAGGGGGGGCCGCTCGCGCCGCGCGCAGCCGAGGGCCGCGCAAGCGGCTTGCCGCGTGAGCGGCCAGGCCGCTGAAGCGAGAACGCAAGCGGAAAACGCAAAACGGCCAGGCCGTTATCACAAGCAAAGCCGGCAAACCCGTTGCGCCAATCATACAGAAGTAGCGGGCGAAGCGGCCAGGCCGCCGTAGAAAACGCGAGTCGCGCGAGATGACGCAAGCGCGCCTGCAGTCGTTTGCGCGCAGCGACGACTGCGGCCGCGCAATCGCAGCGACGCGGGCTCGGGCCCCGACGCTTCCCACTCGAAAGGAAGTCGTGGCCACTGGGCACGTCCACGTTGTTCTTCTTGCACGTGTCTCTGCAGAGCTTGACTGCCTGCTTGGGCGCGCCCGCGCCGTCGACGCTCCTCCTCCGCCACCTCCTTCTCCCTCCCCCTCTCCTCCTCATCATCTCCCTCCTCCTCATCATTTTCCCCCTCCTCATGATTGTCCTCCCCCTCCTCCTGCCGTCCATTCTTCCACCCCTCCCCCTTGTCTTGCTGCTGCCCCTCCGCCACCCCCTCCTCCTCCGCGAAGTGCCCCCGCGCGCCCCCCTCCGATGGAAGCGCTAATGGCCTCCTTCCGCGCGGCCTCCTTTGTCTTCGCGCTGCAAGGAAATCTTTGGCTCTTCTGGAACGGCGTTTCCACAAATCGGATTAGGAAATTGCCCCCGGTGGTTCTCGTCGCGCAAGCGCGGCAGCTTCGCGGGGGCAGCAGCAGCAGGCCTCTTGCATTCAGGGGCCTCGCCATGCCCACCCGCTGACATCTTAGCCCCCTTGCGTTCATGGGCATCGCCACGCTCGCCTTCTGCCTGCGTGGCCTTTTTGCGTTCCGACTTCAGGCTGTCGTAAGTCTCTGTGATCATTTTCGCAGCTTCCTCCACGCTGTCTTGCTCGGCTGCCATGCTGGGCGTCAATGGTCGCTGCTGCTGCGCGCGGGGCTGCTACTGCTGCTGCTGCCGCCGATGGCCCGTCTGCCGCTGCTGCTGCAGCGGCAATTGCCAGCGCACTTGGCGGCGGGGCTGCTGCTGCTGCAACTGGCCCGTCTGCCGCCGCTGCTGCAGCGGTAATTGCCAGCGCACCCAGCTGCGCAAGTGGCTGCAGCTTGGGGGATGCACCTGGCTGCGGGGCTGCGCCTGGCTGCGGGGCTGCCAGCGCACCTGTCTGCGCACCCGGCGACGCCCCTGGCGATGCGCCATACCGCAGCGGCGGATGCGCCGCTGCAGATCCCTGGCCAGCCACTGCGCTCTGGACTGCAGCGCTAGCCGCATCGAACAAGCATGGATGTGGCGCTGCCGCTGCCGAGGGTTGCCCACTGGGCTGCCCGGCGAAATGCAACCTAAAAGTTGACGGCGTTGTGGCCAACAGCTGGATCTGCAACAACATCGGCGCATGGCTCGGCGTCGTCGATGTTACCGCTTGCGAGACCAGCGCGGGCGTCGAGCACTGGCTCGGCGGCTGTCGCTGCTGGCGAGGGGAAGGCCAGGCTGCTGCCGCAGTCGACGCAGTCGACAGCCGCCCGCCGCTCTTCGCGTCGCAAGGAATCGCAGGCCCAGACCGTTGCGAGAAAGGCGCGCGATGGCGAATCTCGGTGTTCTGCTTCAGGAAATACCAGCCGACGATGTCGATATCGAACGGCTTCGGCGGGCGCAAACTACACATGCGCACGCGTGGAGCGTGGCGGTCGATATGCAAGCTGCCCGGCTTCATCGGCTACTCCACGATGATAGGCATGGGGTCGGGCGAGATACTGCGGTCACCCTCTGCGCATACAAGGTTCCGACGGCTAGCGTGTTGAAATTCGAGCAACACGTTCGGACCCCCTAAAGGCATGGAGTCCCATGCTGACTGGGGCAAGAACTCGCGGAGCGCCTCCCAGTCCGGAGTGCCGACGACATAATTCAGGGATTCGCCATCAAAAACAATCGACGAGATGGCGGCGTTCAGGGATGCCTGATCGCCTTCGGGAAACCTTGATCCAGCGATCGCAGCCAGAATTGGCTGCAAGTCCTCTGGCGACAGCCTTGTCCTCTTGAGTTCTTTCGCCAACTGGCTCGCCTGGCCGCGCGAGGCTGCAGCTGCCTGAACGGGGTCAACGGTCGACTCCAAAATGGAGCCGGCTGCGGCGGTTCGCCGCAGATTCGCTTCAACGCCCACCCAGCTGACTTACTCGAGCCTTCGCGGGCCACGGCCATGGATGAAAACATGAACGGCAAGGGGGCTGTTGCGGCGCAGCGCACGAGAGAGGCCACGAAGCGGTCAGACCGCTGAAAAGAGGACCCAGAGCAATAACCACATTGCGGCATATTCAAGAAACAGTGCAGGGCAAAGCGGACAGGCCGCGGCAACGCCCAAGGGCAATGCACAAGTTGCGCGAATCACCTAACAATTCATAAGTAAAGTGCTCAGGCCGCTGGAACGCGCCAGAGCGACATACAAGTTGCGTGCATCGGACAGTAATGATAATCAAAGCGGCCAAGCAGCTGTTACGAGCAAGGGCGCTGCGCACATTACATGAGTCTGACCAGAAATGGGCGAAGCGGTTAGACCGTTGGGGTGTTAGGAACATTGCGCGGCTCAGACAAATGCAGGAGCGGTCCAGCCGCTGTAAGGCGATAGTGCGTGAGAAACAAGCAAATAATATGCAAAGCGGTCTGGCCGCTGTGGAAAGTAATGGTAGGAGGAGGAGGGAGAGATCGAAGAGAGCAATCCCCCCCCCGCGGGCGGCTCGCAGCTCAGGATGTGGAAGCCGACCAAGACCAGGAACACGAACGCCGCCTCCTCCTCCTCCTCCTCCTCCTACTCCTCCTCCTCCTCCTACTCCTCCTCCTCTTCCTCCTCCTCCTCCTCCTCCTCCCCCCCTCCTCGCAACATTCTGCCGGCGGCGGCTACATTTGTGCAGGCTATACTTTTGTAGCTGTTTTGAGCGCTTTTGTTTCTGGGAGAATCAAACAAATCTGATGACTACAACCTCACGCACGTTGGTGTTATATTATAAAAAATGAAAAGGTTTTTAACTGATGAAAGCAATGCAGAGTAGTGGACCATACTAAACGTAATAAAAAGTAATACAACTATTGAACATGAGAGTGTAAAGTAATGAAAACTGAAAAATACAAAACACTACAATACCGACCGAGTTCGCAAGTATCGATGCAAATAGGCATCTATGAGCGATATAGAATTTCGCAATGAAAGGGATAGGCACTAAAAACGCAGGCATCCTATAGGATAGCATAACCCAGCATAGCCCTGCCTAACCTATCCCAGCGAACACTAAAATAGCATCATATAGCAACACCATATATGTATATATATTGGCTCGCAAGCATCTAAGCACGGGGGCGCGACATTAAGAACCCCATTACATTATCTTTGTTCGATGGCCTCAAGATGGCCCCAAGAGGCCCCCAAGAGGCGGGCCTCAAGATAGCCCCAAACGCTTCCAAAATGGCCCCCAAAAGACCCCAACAGGGCCTCAAGAAGGCCCCACGATGGCCCCAAGATGCCTCTCAGGAGCCCCCAGAACGTGACTGTGTGCTGCTGCATCCCTGATCAGGGCAATTCGCCTGATGACTGTTTCTTGGACGGGCTGGTAGGGATACGCGAAGCGTCAGAACTGCAACATCGCGAGAGACGGTAGAGGGAAACGATTACTGAACACTCCCCCTCCCCCAAAACTCAACGTTGGCACGCGCGGGGGAGACGGCGGTCGAAGTGCATCTCATCAGACCCACCGCCAACTTTGAACATTGGGGGGAGGGGGAGGCGTTGACGGATAAATGTGGCATGTGTTCGCTAATTTGTTCCGAGGCCTGGATCACGACCAAACCCATGGACTCTAAACCCCATCTTTCGGCTGCATTTTTCAAGCGGGATCGAGCCTCGCAGGCCCGAAGCTGAGCGGAAAAACGCCCCGTGCGAAAAAAAATGCAACACCAGGATCTCAGGGGGAACGCCTTCGGTCCCAGACACCCGGCCACTCCAATTTTGTCGGTGCGTGGGCCCTGGAGGTCTGGACCACTTCCCAGGGGCTGGTTTTCGTCCTAAGTCGTTGTTTGACAATCCCGAGACCCAGCGAGGGCCCCCGGAGGCCGAAAAAAGCAAAAACATCCCGTCGTGACTTGTTCACGACGCGAGAGGGTCCGAAGAATCGGAAATCAGAAATCAGGAAAACGGCCCAAAAACCGGCCGCTCCCATTTTCTGTCGGATAAGTATCGGGGTCGTGACCTCTCCGCGACGCGAGGAGGCCCTATGAGGCCTGTGCTGCCCCTGCCCGGCCCCGTGGTGCCCGTGCCCAGGAGCGCCCGGAATCGCATCGGCAAGCTGGATCGTCGAAACGAATCGGATCGGCGGAACCCAGACCTCCTCGCGTTGTGGAAAAAATCACGACAGGAGGTTCTTCGCTGTTTTCGGCCTCTAGGGTCCCTTCCCGGGCCTGGGGGCCGTCAAAAATTTCACTCGGGATGAAAAACCAATCCTTGGGGAAGGGTCCAGATCTCGGGGCATCGATTTTGTGAAAAAAGTCACGACGTCGGGGGTCTGGGGAAATCGGCAGCCAAGTCGGGAGAAGTCGAATCAGCGCAGACCGGCGGGCGAAACCAGAAGACCCTCAGCTTGAGAAGCCGAATCGAAGCGGAATCCGGGTCGATTAGAATCGAGTCGGAAGAGTCGTGGCGAGCCCTGCGTGCCCCGGCCACGAGCGGCCGTTCCTGGGCGGCGGCGGTGGCCCAGGCTGGACGCGGTCTGGCGCCGGCGACGTGGAACCCAGGCGCGCGGCACCGGACGCCGGCGGCGCTGGGCCTGCCCGCGCGGAGCTGCGGGGCAGCGGCGTGGCGCCAAGCCGCAGGTGGTCCGGCGCGGGCGCCGGCGCGCCGGGCCGCGAGGAGGACCGCAGGGGCGGCGCCGGCCCTGGGTGCGCACGGTCCGGCGCGGGCGGCGCTGGGCCACAGCGCCCCAGGCCAGAGGGCGGCGGCGGCGGGCCGGCGCGCGTGGGGCTGCGCGGCGGGGGCGCGGGGCCCGAGTGCAGGGGGTCGGGCGCGGGCGCAGTGGGGCCAGGCCGCGCCGGTGACCGCGGCGGCAGAGGCGAGCCTGGGTGCGTGAGCTCCGTCGCCGGCGGCGAGGACACGGGGCCAGGGCGCGCCAGGCCGGACGGTGGCACCGTCGGCCCCATCCGCGCGGGGCAGCGCGGCGGCGCTGGCGGGCCCGGGTGGAGGTGGTCGGGCGCTGGCGCGGGCGCGCCCAGGCGTGCCAGCGACCTTGGCGGCGCAGGCGAGCCAGGCGCCGCGAGGTCCAGCGCCAGTGGCGTCGGGCCCGGGCGGGCCGTGCCAGACAGCAGCGGCGCAGGCCCAGCGCGGCAGAGTCCCCGAGGCAGCGGCGGAGGGCCTGCGCGCGGGGCGGCGAGGCGGCGGCGAAGCGGCGGAGCGGCGGAGCGGCGGCGGAGTGGCGGCGGGGGCGGCGAACGAGAGGCGGCGAACGCGAGACGGCGGCGAAAGCGAGGCGGCGGCGGCGAGGAGGCGGCGGCGGCGGAGGCGGCGGCGGCGCTGGAGGCTAGGCCAGGCGGCGGAGGCGAGGAGGTGGCGACGGCCAGCCGCGGCCGAAACGGCAGCGGGGAAGAGTCGGGGGCCGAGGGCGCTGACACTGCTGGCCGAACGTCAGACAGCCACGCGCAACACCATCTCGGTGAACACCTGTGATGCGGAATGGCATCGGGCATCTCCGCGAGACAAGCTCGCATGGCTGGTCTGACAACTATTCGCAGCGCAAGAGCTCAATTGAAAGTGCTTACCGTAGAACACCTCAGGTGCCGTCTGAATCGCTGCCAGCCGAGCCGAACTTCGATTGGTGACGAAACCATGCACTTCAAATGCGCACGCCGCTCGGAACCGAAAACCCGCTCGTTCTTCCACCCCCGCCAGGATTTCCCACCAATCCAGCAAGGGAGGAGAAAGGGGGGGGACGAAAAACAGTTCGGGGTGCAGGCTGGGACGGACCTTCCGATCAAGAAGACGCTGCGAGGCGGCCCTCTCGATCTACCCAGGGCCATCGGCCAGCCAGAGGCACGTGGCGAGCAGGAGGCCGAAACAGCAGCGGGGTGCGCACGGCTTCGGGCGCGACGTGAGCCAGCGCGGGGAGGGAGGGGGGGGGGGGGGCAGCGGGCAGGGGGCCCAAACGTTCGTGGAGCTGCGGGCGGGAGGCCCAGGAGATGAGGAGCACCGCTCGCCCTAGGGCACGCAGAGACCCTGAGGCCCGAGATCCGACCTCGTGAGAGAGATCGTTCCCCCGGCAACGCACCCTGGTATTGGAGGCTTGGAAATGGGCACCAACACCAACACCAACACAGGGGGTTGCCTCCACCAGGGGAATATGATCCTAGATTATGGTGTTGGTGCTAATATTTCGGCCACCTAGGAAACCTGAATATTGCCACCACACCCGAGATCGGGATCATCTTTTCTCGGTGGAGGCACGCCGCCGATATTGGTGTTGGTGCCAACCTCTAGGCATGCGATAATGGCAGCAACACACAGCAAGGTGCACCTCAATGCATGCGTTTCCAAGATCGTGGCCGTCAGGACCAAGAATACGCATCAAAAAACGAGAACTCGATTCCTGAGTAAAGTTCGGGCGTTGAAGGACTGGACCTGGTTTAGTGATGCGCACCAGGGGACGACCCCCCGCCCTATTCCATTAACCCAGAACTGCCGTCACCCGAACAATGCCAGCTACGGCAGACTTGGTTTAGTGATTAAAATACTTTTACGTCGGTTTCGGGGCCCAATCACTAACAGGCTTCCCTTACCGAGAGTCCTGGCTGTTTTGGCACTCGACCATGCCAACACACTCACGCCACGGCCCGTCGTCAGCGGCTGCGCGCTGAGACAGGCGAAAACGAACACACGCAAAGACAAGAAGACCGTTAGGCAATGCTGCTGGCATGCCACACAAAGCAGCGGTCCGGAATTGCGGTACAAGGCAGTGCACAGAGTGGCTAGGCAGCGGCACCGACAACGGAAGCCAACTCAGGGTCCTGGCTATGTCGGGAAATTGTGGAGGTCTCTGGCGAGACGGCTGCCGGTTCGGGCGTGCTCGGGCATCCCGTCCCTCCCGTAGGGGCTCTTCTGAGGTCCTTTTCTATGCTAGCACGAAAGCTGTCTGACGACACGCTTGTAGGGAACAATCAGAGCCCCAGACTCGGTGGTTCACAGATGGGGTCCTAAGAGATGGGGCCAAATGCAGGAAGGGATCCAAGGGTGGATTTACATTGTTTGAGGCACCTTGTCCTGAGGTCCCCATCCCTCGGGGCCCCATCTTTTAACCACCGATACATCATATCATTCTGCGGCAACTTCTGAGGATCGGATCGATCAGTGATAGCCCCGCGGCCCGAAACCCGGCGACAAAACCCGGCGTGAAAGGCTCGCAACGCCCTGATCTCAAGGGCGGAAAACCGCGTATGGCACAGAGAGGGCCCAGGAGCTGGTTGGCACTGCGCGAGACACCAGAGGCAGGAGAGCCCAGAATCGAATCGATAAGTCGGATCGGAGATCGAAATGGATCGGATCGGCGGAAATCGGCAGCCGAGTCGGAAACAGTCGAATCCGCAGAAATCGGCAGAGTAGCAAGTCTCCGTTGAGAAATGGGAGCCCAAATCGGAACCCGAAGCCGAATCGAATCGTAATCGGAAGCCATCGAAGTCGAATCGAATCGAACCAGAGGAATCGAAACGAGCCCTGGCCAGTGGTTCGACCGCGGCAGGCGAGGGACGAAGAGGAGGGCGGACGTACTGGCAAGCAGCGGGCCAGAAGGTGGGAGCTGCCTCGCCGCGGAGGCGCAGCTGCGGCAAGAGGGACGCTCACGAGCGGCGAACGCGTCCACGCCCACGCACTCGCAGTCCGGCTTCCGGGGCGCGATCCCGTGGACACGCGGTCGCACAGAGGCGTTCCGCGCGGGGCACCCGCGGAAACACTCTCGCCTCTCACGGGTCGCGGTCCAGGAGCCTGTGGATACCAGAGACCGCAAGGGGGGGCCTGTCGAGAGGTGAAGCTGGTGCCGAACACACAAGAAGTCACACGGCGCGGGCGCCTGGGCCCAGGAGGTCCAGCGCAGGCGGGCTGCTGCCAGTGCGCGAGGAGGCCTGGCGCGCGGGGGGGGGGCTGGAGGGCATGGTGCCCTCGCCTCACTCCCATCGTTGAGGGCTTGACGACTCCTGCTGTCCCTCGACTCGCGCTGAAACGTCTGCGAGGCCCCAAGATCTTCCAGGAGACCTCTGGATTCGCGTCGATGTGAGCGACGGAAAGGAACGGGTCTTCCGCCTTACGAGAGATGGCATAGCGACGCGGCCCTGCGCAGTGACTTACGCGGGCCGCCATCGTGGCACGCAACATTGGAGACGAGGGCGCTCACGCGCGACCCTGCGCGGGCAGCTTGCGCGCCAATGTCGGCGCAGGCGCCTCCATCTTCTTCCGTCGCTCACGTGGCTTTCCCTCGGTGTACCCACGCTTTCCCCGATGCGTACGCTTTGCGCCGCAAGTAGATGGGAAACTTCTTCTAACCCGGGTCAATCCAGACCCGGGTCAGTCAGCCCTTGCAGAATCCTGCAAGATCCTGCAAGGTTCTGCACCCAAATCCGGGTCAGTGCGAAGGATCCCGCACGATCCTGCAGGATCCTGCACCCAAACCCAGGTCAATGCGACCCTGGCCCTGCAGGATCCTGCAAGATCGGGCGCTCTGGCTGACCCCCGTTTGCCTTGACCCCCGTCTCTGAATATCGTTTATCCGATCCCCATCCCCAGCGGCGTGGCCTGGGCCCCACTGGCCGAGTTACCCCCCTGGACGGGCATATAGGCCGTCCCCTTCGGGTTTCGAGGGGTGTATCCCCAACAGGGGCGGTAATTTGGTGAGGGTCTGATAGGGGATGGGGATGGGGATGGGGATGGGGGTCGGATAAACGATACTGAGTCTCAAGGCTCCCGAGGGAGACGAGTCGCTCAGCTCCCAAGGGGCCCCGCGCCATCCGACGAAGAGTTGCGAGCGGCACCAGCGTCGACCTTCCAGAGGCCCGCGCGGATTTCCAGAGGTCTGGCGCTGGACCCCCGTCCCCGGGCGAGCGCGAGACGCGCAGAGGGCAGTGCTGGAGGGCATACTCAAATAATTCGCCGGCCCAACGGGCCAGAGGCGTGCTAAGATCTCCGGTAACTGGTAAACAGTATTTCTGGTTCGCGCGCGCGGGGCGGCCCCTGGGGGTCCCTGTATCAAAAGTAACCCGAGAGGAGCCCGGGACACGCCCAGGACACGCCCGGGACATTCCCCCGGATCCTCCAGGATCGCCCCAAGAGGGCCCCAAGAGGCCCCCAACACAATCCAAGAGAGGTCCGAGACGCCGAAGATCGCTCCACGGCGCCCAAGATGGCCTCCAGACGGCCCAAGAGGTCTCCAAGATGACCCAACAAGCCTCCAAGATGCCCCAAGAGGCCTCCAGGAGAACTCCCAAGAGGGCCCCTAAGAGGCAACAATCAATGCTTTTTCTTAGGTGTTGGACAGATTTGGGCGTTTCAACCTTTTCGGTTCCCCGACGCCCCTAAACGGCTCAAGAGGCCTCCAAGATCGCCCCAAGAGGGCCCAAGAGGCCTTCAAAAGGGCCCCAAGACGGCCCAAGACGGCTCCAAGACGGCCCCAGAGGCCTCCAAGACGGCCCAAGAGGGCCCCAAGAACGCCCCCAACACGGTCCAAGAGAGGTCCGAGACGCCCGAAGATCGCTCCACGACGCCTAAGATGGCCTCCGGACGGCCCAAGAGGTCTCCAAGATGGCCCAAGAAGCCTCCAAGATGCCCCAAGAGGCCTCCAAGAGAACTCCCAAGAGGGCCCCAAGAGGCAAAAAACTGTGTTTTTCCTTTGGTGTTGGACAGATTTGGGCGTTTTAACCTTTTCGGTTCCCCGACGCCCCTAAACGGCTCAAGAGGCCTCCAAGATCACCCCAAGAGGGCCCAAGAGGCCCCCAAGAGCCCCCTAAGAGGCCCCAGGGGAGCCCAAGACGCCGCCAAGGAGCCCCAAAACGCTCCCAAGAAGCCCCCAAGAGGCCCCCAAGACGGCCCCAAGAGGCCCCAAATAGCGCTCCGGGGACGGCGGAATGAGCGAAGCGATTAAATAACCAAATTATCCCGGCAAAGCAACCTAACATCGATGTGTAGGAGCATATCTGGAAGCATTCCCCTTAAGATTCGGATGAGAATCCAGTTGTAGAATTCTGCTGTTCTCGCAGTCGTAGTCGTAGTTCTGTTCAGCCTCAGCCTGCTTCAGCCTCAGCATCAGTCTGCCTTCAGCCTCGGCCTCAGCCTCAGCCTGCCTCAGCCTCAGCCTGCATCAGCCTCAGCCTCAGCCTCAGCCTGCCTCAGCATCAGCCTGCCTCAGCCTCAGCCTGCTTCAGCCTCAGCCTCAGCCTCAGCCTCAGCCTCAGCCTCAGCCTCAGCCTCAGTCTGCCTTCAGCCTCGGCCTCAGCCTCAGCCTGCCTCAGCCTCAGCCTGCATCCTCAGCCTCAGCCTCAGCCTGCCTCAGCATCAGCCTGCCTCAGCCTCAGCCTCAGCCTGCCTCAGCCTCAGCCTCAGCCTGCTTCAGCCTCAGCCTCAGTCTGCCTTCAGCCTCGGCCTCGCCTCAGCCTGCCTCAGCCTCAGCCTGCATCAGCCTCAGCCTCAGCCTCAGCCTCAGCCTCAGCCTCAGCCTGCCTCAGCCAGCCTGCCTCAGCCTCAGCCTCAGCCTGCCTCAGCCTCAGCCTCAGCCTGCTTCAGCCTCAGCCTCAGTCTGCCTTCAGCCTCGGCCTCAGCCTCAGCCTGCCTCAGCCTCAGCCTGCATCAGCCTCAGCCTCAGCCTCAGCCTGCCTCAGCATCAGCCTGCCTCAGCCTCAGCCTCAGCCTGCCTCAGCCTCAGCCTGCTCAGCCTCAGCCTCAGTCTGCCTTCAGCCTCGGCCTCAGCCTGCCTCAGCCTCAGCCTGCATCAGCCTCAGCCTCAGCCTCAGCCTGCCTCAGCCTCAGCCTCAGCCTCAGCCTCAGCCTCAGCCTCAGCCTCAGCCTGCAGCCTCAGCCTCAGCCTCAGCCTCAGCCTCAGCCTCAGCCTCAGCCTCAGCCTCAGCCTCAGCCTCAGCCTCAGCCTTCAGCCTCAGCCTCAGCCTGCCTCAGCCTCAGCCTGCATCAGCCTCAGCCTCAGCCTCAGCCTGCATCAGCCTGCCTCAGCCTCAGCCTCAGCCTGCCTCAGCCTCAGCCTCAGCCTGCTTCAGCCTCAGCCTCAGCCTGCAGCCTTCAGCCTCAGCCTCGCCTCAGCCTCAGCCTGCCTCAGCCTCAGCCTGCATCAGCCTCAGCCTCAGCCTCAGCCTGCCTCAGCATCAGCCTGCCTCAGCCTCAGCCTCAGCCTGCCTCAGCCTCAGCCTCAGCCTCAGCCTCAGCCTCAGCCTCAGCCAAAGCCTCAGTCTGCCTTCAGCCTTGGCCTCAGCCTCAGCCTCAGCCTGCCTCAGCCTCAGCCTGCATCAGCCTCAGCCTCAGCCTCAGCCTGCCTCAGCATCAGCCTGCCTCAGCCTCAGCCTCAGCCTGCCTCAGCCTCAGCCTCAGCCTGCTTCAGCCTCAGCCTCAGTCTGCCTTCAGCCTCGGCCTCAGCCTCAGCCTGCCTCAGCCTCAGCCTGCCTCAGCCTCAGCATCAGCCTGCCTCAGCATTCAAAATGTGGCCCGGGAATGGAGTTCTGGGAACTCGAAGAACACGAAGTGGCCTACAGTTGGCTCCGGGCATTCAAAATCATGCCCAGGAATGGAGTTCTGGGAACTCGAAGATCACGAAGTGGCCTACAGTTGGCTCGGGCATTCAAAATGTGGCCCGGGAATGGAGTTCTGGGAACTCGAAGAGCACGAAGTGGCCTACAGTTGGCTCCGGGCATCCAAAATGTGGCCCGGGAATGGAGTTCTGGGAAGTCGAAGAGCACGAAGTGGCCTACAGTTGGCTCCGGGCATCCAAAATGTGGCCCGGGAATGGAGTTCTGGGGTGTCAAGTACGAGGAATTGTATGACTGTTGCGTCCGGCTATTCCGAATGTGGCCCGGGAATGGCGTTCTGGGAGGTCAAGGAGCACCAAGTGTGTGACTGTTGCATCCGGTTATTCAGAATGTGGCCTGGGAATGGGGTTCTGAGAGGTCGACGAGCACGAAGTGTGTGACTGTTGGTGAAAAACGAGCCCGGCACAGGCCCGGCCGGCAACTCCCAACGCCTGCCCGGACCCCCCTGTGGAGTGATCTGTGAGCTCTTTTGAGTCAACTAGAAAACTATCAGTCTACGCTGTTAGGTAAAAATGTGACGAACAAAAAAATCGTCCCCAGGCTATATTCTCAGTATTTTGGAATGTTCCTCCTGTAGAGGGACAGGCCAGGCTTGAACCTGGCTCCCCGACCCAACGCCGACAGCCGACCGTCCTCGGGCGCACTCTGGCCAGGACCTCGAGGCGGATCCGGCCGCGGCGGCGAGCATGCCTCGAGAGGCCCCCAACAAGGCATCAAAGCGCCCACCAAGGGCCGCGAACCTGGATAAGGCCAACGACGGGGGAGGACCCGCCCAGGGTGAGGACATGGACCCGGACGTCCGGCCGCTCCGATTTTTTCGGCGCGCGGGCCCCATGCCAAGAGGTCTGGACCACTTCCCCTGGGCCGGCGTGTCGTCCTACCGGCCGCTCCCACTTTTTCGGAGCGCCGGATGTCTGGGAGCTCGACACGGCGATGCTTCGCCGATCGATCGGCGATGGGCCCCTTGATGGCGCCACGCCGCTGCGTCCACGAGCAGAAGCGCCAAGCGCCGAGCGCCGACAGCGGCGAGCCGCCGGCGCCGTATCGGGTGCGCCGAGGAGGGGGGCCGGGAAGAGGGACGCACGCCAGCGCGCGCGCCCGCACGCCAGGGTCCTCACCCGCGGGCAGCAGCGCCCTCCTCTTCGGCGCACCCGATACGGCCCACCCGAAGTCAGCGGCGGATACGACCCACCCGAAGATCGCAGGGTACACCGGTGCGGACGCACGCCAGCGCGCGCGCCCGCACGCGCGCCCGCACATTTTAAGTCAGCGGCGCAAGGGGTACTCAAGCGCGGGCAGCAGATGAAGGTGCTGATTTAGAGGCCTCCCAAATGGGGTCCGAGTAAGTGGGGGGGGTCGGAGGATTCGCTGCATCGCCGATACATCGGAGGTACATCGCCGATGCATCGGCGATGCATCGGCGGCACGTCGGCGTCGTCGGCGTGGAGATGGGGCTTCACATCGAGCCGCATCGCCGTGCATCGGCGATGCGGCGCGATCCTCCGACCCCATGTACTCCGACCCCACCTATACCTGGACCATTGCGATCAAGCACTGTCGACGGCAAAGTGTACGAGACGGCGAACACTGTAAAGTGCACGAGACGGCAAAGTGCACGAGACGGCGCACACTGTAAACTGCACGCGCGCGCCCGCACACGCAAGCGCGCGTGGGCTCGCGCAGGCGGGCGCGGTGGCGCGCGGGCGCGCGCGCGCTTGCGCGCGCGTGGGGGTTGTCGCGTGCGTCGTGGCCCGAGGCAGGCGCGCGGACGAGGCGGGGCACCGGAGACGCGCTGGAAGAAGAAGGCCCAGACGTGCAACGTTCAGACAGAAACCACGACGAAAGGTTCTTGGCCGTGCTCGGCCCCTGGAGGCCCTTACGGGGCCCCAGCACCGTCAAAAAACGACTCGGACCGAAAAGCCGGCCTTGAGGAGGGGGAGGTCGGGACTTCCGCAGAGTCCGCACTAAGAGGTGAGAACCTCGCCTGTCTGGGGAGGGGACAGTGACATCCGGGGAGGCTTCGTGGCCCGGCCATGGCATCCCCCCATCGAGTCATCAACCCCCTCGAACACAAAGACGACGACGACGCCGACGACGACGACGACAGACGACAGACGACGGACGACAGGCGACGGACGACAGGCGACAAACGACAGACGACGACGACGACGACGACAGACGCCAGACGACAGACGACAGACGATGACAACGACGACGATGACATTAGGGAACCCACGAAAGGACACACGCGCCCAACCACGTACATGAAAACGGCCCACCAGGCCGCGAGACCAACCTCGTGTTACGAACGCTCGCGCAATGCGAACCTTCGAAGCCAGCGCGGATCCATGTACGTGTACGTCCTTCTTTCGCTCCTGGGACAAACTCGGGGATCTACTGACCCAGGTCAATCCAGACCCGGATCAGTCAGGCCTTGCAAGATCCTGCAAGATCCTGCAGGATCCTGCACCCAAAACCGGGTCAGTCCACCCCTGGCCCTGCAGGATCTTGCCAGATCCGGCGCTCGGGCTCACCCCCGTTTACATTGACCCCAGTCTCCAGACCCTCGACGTCATGATTATTTAAGACCAGAGGTCTCGACCCCCATTCCCTGGGGCCGCTCTCTCTCGTCCTGGGTCGTTTTCTGACGGTCCCGAGGCTCAGCGAGGTCCTCCAGAGGCCCCCCCCCAAAAAAATACCGTCGTGATTTCTTAAGCCCCGACAGACGGCGCCCCCTCCTCCTCCTCCTCCTCCTCCTCCTCCCCCTCCCCCTCCCCCTCCCACTCCGCCTCCTCCTCCTTCTCCTCCTCCTCCTCCTCCTCCTCCTCCACAATTATTCAATATGAATACTACTTCCTTCCCCTGATGACGGAATGGGAGTAGCCGACCCCCCCGCGTACTTCTTTTTAGACACAGGTTTCCCCGGAGTTGGGTTTTCGCCTGCATTTGTTTCAAAACTCTCGCTGAGGCGCCGGCCTCATTTTCGGGCCGCGTTCGTTCCGAATCGTGCTCCCGCTGCAGCGCTGGCCTCATTTCCGCCGGCGCCTGGGCTGCACGCCCGAGCCGGCGCCCAGGCAAGCGCTCGGGCCGCTGGGTCCAGAGCCGGTTCCGGCCGCCCCCGGAAAATGGAGTTCCGAGGCGGCGCACAAAAAAAAGCCATTCTAGTACAGATTTTTCTTTTGAAAATGCTAAATTTCTGCTTCTGGCGCCCGGGAGGGCCGATTCCGACGCCCGGGCCGGCGCCCGAGCCGGCGCCCGGGCCGGACGCCCGAGCTGGCGCCCGGGCTGGCGCCCGGGCCGGGTCCGGAGCTGGTTCCGGCCGGCGCCGGAAAATCGAGTTCCGAGGCGGCGCCGAAAAAAGGCCATTCTAATATACATTTTTCTTTTGAGAATTTTCAAATTCTGCTTCCGGCGCCCGGGGGCCTCCCGGGCCGATTCCGACGCCCGGGCCGGCGCCCGAGCCGGCGCCCGGGCCAGACGCCCGACCCTAGTGTACGTAACCAAATCATATGGTTACGCTCGAAACTGTTGCGCGTAACCAAAACGCGAAGAATTTGGTGACGATCGCCCCCTCACACACTTGAGCCATCAAAATGCATTCAACATCCCCGTAACCAAAATCTTCCCGGAAAAATGTTCGCATAACCAAATCGTAACCATATTTTCAATTTTCGTAACCAAATAATAACCAAATTGCACAAATCGTAACCAAAGCATGACGAAATCGTAACCAACTCATACAAAAAAAAATAACCAAACCGTAAGTATATCGAAACGACCATGTTCGACATTGCCGATGGGGCTGAAGATGGGGACGGGCGGAGCAGGGGGGAGTCTGCCAAACTGGTAGAGCAGGAGAAGGAGGAATAGGAGGAGGAGGAGGAGGAGGAGGAAGAGAAGGAGGACGGAAGCACGGTGAGAGCACGACGGCTCAGGAGTAATGTTGACGCATTGATGGTTCGACGCGGGGTTTGAAGATCAGAGGGAGGAGGCTTGGAAGAAGAATTTGAGGGAGGCCGAAGCAGACGGGGGACAGAATGAGGCTTGCAGGAAGTATCACAGGAATGGCAGGGCAGGAGGAGGCTTGGAGGGGAGGGGGCAGCTTGGAGAGGGAGGCTCTGAAGAAGGACTAGGTGCGGGGATACATGATTGAAACTTGGCGGTGCTAGGGGGGAGAAAGAAGAATATGAGGAGTGTGGATTTCAAAGAGGCGACTTACGCGGGGGGTCTGCACGGAAGAGGCATAAGATATGATGGAGGGCTCTGTTTGGGTGGGTGTTAGACCCGTGGGGACAAGCTCGGATCAATGTTTGACGAGAGGGCTCTGGCACGGGGTAGGGGCGGCGAGACATCGGAGAGGTTCGGAGGGAGGAAGGAGGGAATCACGATGTAAGACGGCGTGTGTACGGACAGGCCCACCAGGGATAGGCTCCACCAGGGATGGGCCATGGGCTGGTCAAGCCATGGGCCACGACGGACCGCGTTAAGCCAAATCGTAACCAAATCGTAACCAAATCGTAACCTCATGGAAACGTAACCAAATCGTAACCAAATTTGATATAGCGTAACCAAATCGTAACCAAATTTAATGTTTTCATCACCGAATCATAACCAAATCACACTTCGTAATCAAATTGCGCGCAACCAAATCAAAACAATGCACCCCTCTCATACAAACTTGCCTCAATAAGAAGTCGATTTGGTTACGCACGTGCACGCAACAAACCATGGTAAATTACAATACTTTGGGCGCGTGATTTGGTTACGATGTCTTGTCTTCTAGGGGAGCCGGCGCCCGGAACGGCGCCCGGGCCGGGTCCGGAGCCGGTTCCGGCCGTCGCTGGAAAATCGAGTTCCGAGGCGGCGCCGAAAAAAGGCCATTCCAATACACATTTTTCTTTTGAAAATGCTGAATTTCTGCTTCTGGCGCCCGGGAAGCCTCCCGGGCCGATTCTGGCGTGCTTCCGCTCGTTCCGAATCGTGCTCCCCCCGCTGCAGCGCTGGCCTCATTTCCGCGCTTCCGCTCGTTTCGACTCGTGCTCCCGCTGCAGCGCAGGCGTCATTTCCCGTGCCATGCCACCGCATGCAATGCAATGCTAGGTTGATACTACTCTTCGCGGTGCTCGTCTACGCCATGCCATGCCGTGCTCTACAATGCAACGCGTACCCTTTCGGGATCATTGGCCTGCTCGACATCCGACTGTGCGAGTAGAGAGGGGATCTGCGCCATGGTAAGGGATGGGAGGGAGGGGTAGGATGTCAGATATGACGCGAGCGCACCTAGCTTGTCCCCCTCCCCCTCCCCCATTTCCCTCCTCCCCCTCCTCCTTCTCCTCCTCCTCCCCCTCCTCCTTCTCCTCCTCTGCCTCCTCCTCCGCCTCCTCGGCATCGATCCGTCACCGACGGCCGCGGCCCCCCGCCGCGGGGGGCGCCCGGGCGGCGCTCCTTCGGCGGCGTCGGGGCGCCCAGGTGTACCGCGTCCGGCGCCGAGGTCGGCGGGCTCGGCCGCGAGGGGCTCCGCGGCTGGGCGTCGCGGGGGGCGGCGGCGGCCGCCGCCGCCGCCGCTGCAACGTCGCAGCTGCCGCAGTCAAACGCACAGCGTCGGCGACGACGTCGACGACGACGACGAGGACAAGGAGGAGGACGAGGACGAGGAGAAGAAGGACGAGGACTAGGACGAGGACGACGACGACAACGACGACGACGACGAAGACGACGACGACGGCGGCGACGGCGGCGGCGGCGGCAGCGGCGGCGGCGGCGGCGGCGGCCTCCCCCCTCGTCGCGACCCAAATCACTAGAGGCCTCCCAGATGGGGTCGGAGTAGGTGCATCGGCAACGTCGGAGGTGCATCGGCGACGCTGACGTGGAGAGACCCTGGCTCCAAATCGAGCCGCGTGGGCGATGCAACGGCGATGCATCGGCGATGCGGCGCGATCCTCCGACCCCATCTACTCCGATCCCATCTGGGAGGCCTAGAATCAGGGCCGTCGCTGCCACCGTCGGCACTTGCACGACGACACGGGCTCCTTTGTCTCGACCAGAATCACGACGGGGATCTCTTGGCGATCTTCGGTCTGCGAAGCCGTCGAAAAAACAGCACGGGATGAAACATCGGTCCCGGGCAAGGGGGTTCAGACCTCGGGACACGATTTTGCCCAACATCAGGGCAGCCTCGAACTGGTGCGTACATAAGAATATGTAATCCCTGGCTACTCAAGCCTCCGTCCCTCAGTCGCCCTCCTCCGTTTCCTTCGACATTCAATAACGCCTCTCACACTTCCCTGCTCCCTCTGACAGTTCGGCACGCAAGTTCGCGAACCCAACGCACCGAAGGCGGCGGGCCGAGTTGAACGTAATCCAGCACCAGCGGCGAGGGACCTTCGCGGGAGGGCCCCCACTGCTCCGCTGTTTTCCTGCTAGGATAAGGAACTGGGTGAGGGGACGATGGTGAGCACATGAGCAACAAAAGAAACGGGCCCCACGCGAGAAGAACTAGCGACGTTACGCCGCGGCTTCCGCGGGCCGCCAGCGCGGCAAGCTACAGTGAAAACGAGAGGGCGCTTGCGCGCCATCTTACGCAGGCAACTTACGCGCGGATGTCCACATGCTATCCCGTTGCGCACTTGCAGGTCAACGACGACGGCCCTGGTGAATGACTCGCCCTGGAAGAATGGGTGGCCCCAGTCGATGCTTTTCGCCGGGCACTTGCCGCAACACAGCTGCGGGTAGGAGGGGAGGAGGAGAGGGGAGGAGAGGAGACGGCCGAGACGGCGGAGGAGGCGAGGGGAGGAGGAGAGGGGAGGAGGAGAGGAGATGGGAAGGGGGGGAGGGGGAGAGGGGAG
>CAUYUJ010020177.1:82500-162576 GCA_963575745.1 Prorocentrum cordatum
AAGGGCAGCGAGGGGGCCACGAAGGGCTGCAACGGGGTCATGACGGGCAGCGTGGGGGCCACGAAGGGCTGCAACGGGGCCACCACGGGCTGCAACGGGGCCACGAAGGGCAGCGAGGGGGCTACGAAAGGCTGCAACGGGGCCACGAAGGGCAGCGAGGGGGCCACGAAGGGCTGCAACGGGGTCGCGAAGGGCAGCGAGGGGGCCACGAAGGGGCCCGCGAAAGGCAGCGAGGGGGCCATAAAGGGTGCAACGGGACCACGAAGGGCAGCGAGGGGGCCACGAAGGACTGCAACGGGGCCACGAAGGGCAGCGAGGGGGCCATGAAGGGTGAAACGGGGCCACGAAGGGCAGCGAGGGGGCCACGAAGGGCTTCAACGGGCCACGACGCAGAGAGGGGCCACGAAACGGGCCAGCGAGGAGGCCACGAAGGGCTGCAACGGGGTCACGACGGGCAGCGAGGGGGCCACGAAGGGCTGCAACGGGGCCACCACGGGCTGCAACGGGGCCACGAAGGGCAGCGAGGGGGCTACGAAAGGCTGCAACGGGGCCACGAAGGGCAGCGAGGGGGCAACGAAGGGCTGCAACGGGGTCGCGAAGGGCAGCGAGGGGGCCACGAAGGGGCCCGCGAAAGGCAGCGATGGGGCCATAAAGGTACAACGGGACCACGAAGGGCAGCGAGGGGGCAACGAAGGGCTGCAACGGGGTCGCGAAGGGCAGCGAGGGGGCTACGAAGGGCTGCAACGGGGCCACGAAGGGCAGCGAGGGGGCCACGAAGGGCTGCAACGGGGTCACGAAGGGCAGCGAGGGGGCCACGAAGGGCAACGAGGGGACCACGAAGGGCTGCAACGGGGCCACGAAGGGCAGCGAGGGGCCACGAATCGTAGCGAGGGGGCCACGAAGGGCTGCAACGGGGCCACGGAGGGCAGCAAGATCCCGATTCCCAAGTCAGCTGTGAGGGAGTTAAAAAACGTGGGCGCGACTCATGGGTACCCGAGTGTCGGGAGGGCGGCGCTTGAGTGAACCGCAGGAAATTCCAACGCAAGAGCGCGATTCTCAGCGAGAGCGTCATTCCAGAGCGCCGAGAGAGCGATTCATGAATACATTGTAAGGAAGTCCCCAGCGAGAGCACGATTCCTCCGTAAAATACAAGGAAATCTGCGGCGGGAGCGGGGGTCCTGGCTAAATTGTGAGGACGTATCAGGCGGGAACCGTCGTTGTTGTTGTTGTTGTTGAACATTATTAATTCTAAAGAATAATTATTGTTGGGCCCCCTGGTGCACGCCCCCCCCGCCGCGCCTAGGCCGCAGCTACATTTTCATCATTTTCGTGAGGAAGCCTCAAGTAAAACGATGTCATCCAGATCCGGTTGTTTTGTTTCCCCCCGCTTTCCCTTGCAAAAAACACTATAAAATGAAATTTCTTGTTCAAATGTAATCAAATTTCAAGAATCCCTTGCAAAAAATAAGGTAAAGTGGACATTCGCGCGTGCAAGACGAAATCCTTCCAAAAGCTTAGTGTTCGGAACGATTTCAACATAAAAACATCAAAAAACCAATGGTTTTTCAACAAAAAAATGTCAAAATCTCATCCCGCGCGCTCTTGCGGATTCGTAGGAAACCCAACTCTTTTTCAACATTTCTGTCAAACGGGCTTTTGCGAGCAACTTTTTCGAACTTCTGCGACAACGGTTGCGCACCTGCCAGGGCCATCATCCTTGTCAAATAATACCATGCGGGACACATTCGTTTTTTCTTCGCGCGCGCACGCCGAAATCTCCAAAAACCATTGGGTTCTTAAGAATTTTAGCACCGCGCATCATAAAATCACACGAATCGCACCGTAGGTCCTCGAAAAACACCTGCACGACTTTTCAAAATTTCCACCCGCGCGCGCTGTCCGAATCCTAAAACAACCAATGGTTTTCCAACATTTATGTTACATGAGCTCGCGCGAGCTACTTTCGCACGCTCTTGCAACGGGGTTCGCGCGCCTGCCAGGGGCCATGATCCCTTGCGGTTGCGCCATAGGTTGCGCCCTCGGCCGCCGAGAATAAAACGCCCCCCTATTGGTTGCGCCATAGGTTGCGCCGCTCTCTCTGTCTCTCTCTCTGTCTGCTCTCTGTCTCTCTCTCTGTCTCTCTGTATTATGTATTGTATGGCACAATTGCACCATGCTGGGCACATGCGCGCCCCGAATAAGTGACCAAGTTCTGTGGGTGTGTACCCCACGCCAGTGTAGTAGCCACGGTCGTCCGCACGCCACGAAGTGAAGTGTCCCAACGTCATAGGGCGGGAAGCTGGGTTTGGGTGGTCGCGAAGAGTCGTTTGGATATTTGGTAGAGCTTGTAATGCCCCCCCACGAAGTGGGGGTATTGCCTGGTGTCGTATGAAAACCCTGGCACTGGGGAGAACACCACGCGTTCGGGTAAAATGATTGTTGTTGTTGTTGTTGTTGTTGTTGTCGTTGTCGTTGGTGTTGTTGTCGGTGTTGTTGTTGTTGCTGTTGCTGCTGATGTTGTTGTTGTTGTTGTAGTCGTTGGTGTTGTTGTTGTTGCTGCTGCTGCTGTTGTTGTTGGTGTTGTTGTTGTTGTTGTTGCTGCTGCTGCTGCTGTTGTTGTTGTTGTTGTTGGTGTTGTTGTTGTCGTTGTCGTTGTTGTTGTTGTTGGTGGTGGTGTTGTTGTTGTTGCTGTCGTTGTTGTTGTTGATGTTGTTGTTGTTGATGTTGTTGCTGTTGTTGTTGTTGTTGTTGTTGTAATCCGGGGGGGCAACACCGCAATTTGACCCTGGTGACTTTTCCTGATTCTAAAAAATCAAGGAGCGAGCCCTTGGAGAACCACTTTAATTAAAACAACACTGTGGTCACCGGGGCGGATCAACAATAATCCCACCAGCCCTTTGGGGCGTAGGTGGTTTAGGATGTTTCCTTTCCATCCCCATTTTCCCCTTCGGGGAGGGGTTTACCCCTCCCCTGGACCTGGACGGGGGGTTCCGCGAGCGGTCAGAGTGTCCAAAACGGCCTCGGCGAGGAAGCCAAAATCATTGATTTTACTACGGTGCTGGTCCCATACTGGCCTCTTGGGGGGGGGGGCGGCGCTAATTAAGACCCCCCTCTTCTTTGATCGATCTCCTCCGAGATGGCCCCACGAGCGCTCCCAAGGCTCCAAAGGGCGCCCCAAGAGGGCCTCAAGAGGTGGCCAGGAGGCCCCAAGAGGCCCCCAGGAGGCCCCCAGGATACCCCCGAGAGGCTCCCAAGAGACCCCCAAGAGGCCCCCAGAGGCACCCAAGACGCTCCAAGAGGCCTCGGCGACAATGCCAAAATCATTGATGTTACTAAGGTTTTGGCCACGTTCTGCCCTGCTGGGGAGGGGGCACTGCTTAAGATGACTTCAGCAGCGACTGGGAGAGCCCCAAATGACCTCCAAGATATCCCAAGATCCAACGATGCTCCAAGAGGCCCCAACACCGCTCCAAGACGGCTCCAAGTGACCAAAGAGCTCCCGTAGGAGGCCCCGAAGAGGCCGAAATCCTTCCAACACCTACGGCAAAAAAAAAGAACTATGTGTTTGGCTGTCTCGCCTTTTCGCTTCCGATGGCCATCCGAGGCCTCAATATGGCTTCAAGATGGCCCAAGAGGGTTCCAAGAGCGCTCCCAAGACTCCCAAGAGCGTCCCAAGGGGGCCCCAAGAGGCGCCAAGACGGCCCCAAGAGTCCCCAACAAGCGCCCAAGAGGTCTCCAAGAGGCTCCCCAGAGACCCCCACGAGGCCCCAAGAAGCTCTCCGAGGCACCCAAGACGCTCTAAGAGGCGTTCGGGACCAGCCCCCAAGTTACCCACTTCCCTGATCGAGGCAATTCCTCTGGGCATCGTTTCTGGATGGGCTGGTGGAGTTACGCGAAGCGTCTAGAATTACTCTTCAGTAGTGGGAGAACAACAACAACAACACCAACAACAACAACGACAACGACAACGACAACGACAACGACAACAACAACAACAAAAACAAAAACAACAACAACAACAACAACAACAACAACAACAACAACAACAACAACAACAACAACAACAATCATTTTACCCGAACGCGTGGTGTTCTCCCCAGTGCCAGGGTTTTCATACGACACCAGGCAATACCCCCACTTCGTGGGGGGGCATTACAAGCTCTACCAAATATCCAAACGACTCTTCGCGACCACCCAAACCCAGCTTCCCGCCCTATGACGTTGGGACACTTCACTTCGTGGCGTGCGGACGACCGTGGCTACTACACTGGCGTGGGGTACACACCCACAGAACTTGGTCACTTATTCGGGGCGCGCATGTGCCCAGCATGGTGCAATTGTGCCATACAATACATAATACAGAGAGACGAATGTGTCCCGCATGGTATTATTTGACAGGGATGATGGCCCTGGCAGGTGCGCAACCGTTGTCGCAGAAGTTCGAAAAAGTTGCTCGCAAAAGCCCGTTTGACAGAAATGTTTAAAAAGTGTTGGGTTTCCTACGAATCCGCAAGAGCGCGCGGGATGAGATTTTGACATTTTTTTGTTGAAAAACCATTGGTTTTTTGATGTTTTTATGTTAAAATCGCTCCGAACACTAAGCTTTTGGAAGGATTTCGTCTTGCGCGCGCGAATGTCCACTTTACCTTATTTTTTGCAAGGGATTCTTGAAATTTGATTATATTAGAACAAGAAATTTCATTTTATAGTGTTTTTTGCAAGGGAAAGCGGGGGGGAACAAAACAACCGGATCTGGATCACATCGTTTTACCTGAGGCTTCCTCACGAAAATGATGAAAATGTAGCTGCGGCCTAGGCGCGGCGGGGGGGGCGTGCACCAGGGGGCCCAACAATAATTATTCTTTAGAATTAATAATGTTCAACAACAACAACAACAACAAACAACAACAACAACAACAACAACAACAACGACAACAACAACAACAACAACAACAACAACAACAACAACAACAACAACAACAACAACAACAACAACAACAACAACAACAACAACAACAACAACAACAACAACAACAACAACAACAACAACAACAACAACAATCATTTTACCCGAACGCGTGGTGTTCTCCCCAGTGCCAGGGTTTTCATACGACACCAGGCAATACCCCCACTTCGTGGGGGGGCATTACAAGCTCTACCAAATATCCAAACGACTCTTCGCGACCACCCAAACCCAGCTTCCCGCCCTATGACGTTGGGACACTTCACTTCGTGGCGTGCGGACGACCGTGGCTACTACACTGGCGTGGGGTACACACCCACAGAACCCAATGGTTTTTGGAGATTTCGGCGTGCGCGCGCGAAGAAAAAACGAATGTGTCCCGCATGGTATTATTTGACAGGGATGATGGCCCTGGCAGGTGCGCAACCGTTGTCGCAGAAGTTCGAAAAAGTTGCTCGCAAAAGCCCGTTTGACAGAAATGTTTAAAAAGTGTTGGGTTTCCTACGAATCCGCAAGAGCGCGCGGGATGAGATTTTGACATTTTTTTGTTGAAAAACCATTGGTTTTTTGATGTTTTTATGTTAAAATCGCTCCGAACACTAAGCTTTTGGAAGGATTTCGTCTTGCGCGCGCGAATGTCCACTTTACCTTATTTTTTGCAAGGGATTCTTGAAATTTGATTATATTTGAACAAGAAATTTCATTTTATAGTGTTTTTTGCAAGGGAAAGCGGGGGGGAACAAAACAACCAGATCTGGATGACATCGTTTTACCTGAGGCTTCCTCACGAAAATGATGAAAACGCGGCTGCGGCCTAGGCGCGGCGGGGGGGGTGCACCAGGGGGCCCAACAATAATTATTCTTTAGAATTAATAATGTTCAACAAGTTTATGACTGTTCGCCCTGATATGCTCGAGTGTCCAATAACGCGGATTTCCCAAACCCTCGATACCCGCCCTCTTCGTCTTCGATCGAACCCCTTTTGGGGGGTATACCTTTCTTCCCTGCACGCCGGGCCCCGGCAAACGGCGGGGCGGCCGCGGACCGTCGGCCTGGCCAGCGGCAGCGCTGATCGGCGGGGCGGCCGCGGACCGTCGACCCGACCCCAAGAGGGACGGACAGGGGACCGACCACGACGACGAGGACGACGACGACGACGACGACGACGTCGAAGACGACGGCGACGACGACGACGACGGCGACGACGAGCGAAAGCGAGAGCGAGAGAGAACGACAGCAGAGCCACGAAGGATACGAAGGAGGCCACGAAGGGCGACAGCGGGGACACGAAGGGAATGCGTATGGGGCCACGAAGAGCGCGAACGAGCGGGGGCCACGAAGTGCAGATAATGCGGGGCCACAGAAGGCACTATGGGGCCACTGAGGGTAGCAACAGGGCCACGTAGGACAGTGAGGGGGACACAAATGGCGACAGCGGGGCCCCGAAGGGCATGCACATGGGGCCACAACGGGCGCGACTCCTGGGTGCCTGGGTGCCTGGGTGCCTTGGGCAAATTGCAGGAAATACCAACGAAAGGCCATTCTTCAGTAAGTCGCAGCGAGAGCGCGACTCGAGAGCGCCGGGAGAGCGATTCCTGAACTTTTTAGGAAGTCCCAAGCGAGAGCGCGATTCCTGAATAAAATGCGAGGAAGTCTCGGGCGGGAGCGGGGGTCCTGGCTAAATTGTAAGGGAGTCTCAAGCGGGAACCGTTGTTGTTGTAACCCGGGGGCCAGGGGCCCGGTTTGACCAGGAAGACTTTCCCTGTCAAAAAGCAGGGTGCGAACGTCGATGGAGCACACTTTGATTAAGAAAAAACAGTGTGCACCGGCGGGGGGATCAACAATAATTATCATGCAGACATGAGAATTCAACAACAATAACAACAACAACAACAACAACAACAACAACAACAACAACAACAACAATCATTACAAGACTGTTAGCTCCTACGGGCCCCCGTGTTATCCACCATGCATAACCCGAACCCCGGATACCCGCCCTCTTCGTCTTCGATCGTACCCTCTTCTGGGGATTTATATTCCTTCCTGGCCACGTGTAATTTGAAAAGCCCCTCAACAGGGAAACGAAAGGGAAAATACAAAAAGAGAGGACGAACGGATCGGAGGAAGGGAGGGGTAAGAGGGGCATGAGGGAGGGACGACGATGGTTTGTGCCGTGAGTTGCGGTTCAGCCTGCGCCATGGCTTGCGAAAGCCATTCCAACACAGGTTAACAAAGACTTCGCCATGGGTCGCGCCATAAACAACGCCATGTAACACCTCTGGTGCTGCTCGGCGAGGTGATGGAGTCGAATGTGGTGCCCGATGCCATCTCCTAGAGCGCTGCAGGGCCAGGGTGGGTGAGAGGAACCAGCAGGGGCCGCGGGGCGAGCGTCGAGGGGCGCACTTCGACTGAGAAAAAACAATGCGCACCAGTGGGGGGGACCAACAGAAATCATTCTTCAGGAATGAAAGGTCAACATCAGCTGACGTGCGAGGGAGAGGGAATCGGAAGGAGGGGGGAGGCGGCCCAGAAGGAGGGAGGAGCAGGAAAGTAACAGTGCGAACGCTCGAAAGAAGTCTCTGGCGGCAGCCCACGACGGGCGGGCGATCCTCTGACGGGCGGGTCGGGCGGGTGGGACATTCAAGCGGGATGCCTGAGTAGGTCGAGAGCGCGATTCCTAAGTAAAGTGTGACGACGTCCTTGGCGCGAGCGTGGTGCCTGAGCGTAGATAGCGCGATGTCTGAATAAACTGCGAAAAAGTCACATGCGAGAGCGCAATTCCTGAAAAAGGGATGTCTGGCGGGAGCGGGGGTCTAGACTAAAGCGCAAGGAAATCTTAAGCGTGAGCGCCTTTCTTGAGCAAGTTATGAGGACGCCTCAGACGGAAGGGGGGGTCCTGACAAAATTGCGAGGAAGTCACAGGCGGGAGCACCGATCCTGAGTAAATTGGGAGGAAGTCTCAGGCGGGAGCGGGCGTCCTGAGTAAAGTTGGAGGATGTCTCAAGCGGGAGCCATTGTTGTTGTAACCCGGGGAGGCAACAACGCAACTTGACCCGGACTAACTTGTGAGGAAGTCTCAAGCGGGAGCGCCGTTCCTGAGTAAATTGGGAGGAAGTCTCAGACGGGAGGGGGCCGCTCCCCCCCCCCAGTTACGTCCCCTTAGCTCAGCGTTGCTGATCTCATCTTAGCTTATTTCATCTTAGCTTAGCTTAGCTTCATCGTGGTTCAGGTTTATCTTAGCTTAGCTTACATTCATCTTAGCTTCGCTGAGCTTTAGCATAGCAGAGCACAGCATAGCATAGCGTAGCATATCATAGCGCAGCACAGCATATCGTAACATAGCCCAGAGCTTAGCTTAGTTTAGCTTAGCTCAGCCTAGGCTAAACTTAGCGTAGCTTAGCTTAGCCTATCCTAGCCTAGCTTAGCTTAACTTAGTTTAGCTCAACTTAGCTTAGCTCAGCTTAGCGCAGCATTATCATAGCATATCATCGCATAGCATTGCATAGCATAGCATGGCGCAACATATCATAGCGCAGCATAGCATAGCAGAACATAGCATAGCGCAGCATATCATATCACATCATGTCATAACTTAGTTTAGCATAGCACAGCGCAGCATAGCATAGCATAACATAGCATATCATATCATGCATACATAGGTGTAGATGTAGGTGTAGATGCATATGTAATTGTGAGTATCGCTGTTGATGTTGATGTAGATGCAGGTGTAGATGTTAATGTAGCTGTCGGTGTAGATGTAGATGCTGCTTTCCTAGATGCTCCAACTCCTAGGTAGGGTCGCACTGGGATAATTTGTGCGTCAGAAGCGTATGCAGGAGTGGAGTTCTGACAACACGGCGAGCCGCAAGTGCGGTGGGGCGTGCTCTTTAAAAACCAGAAGGTACGCGGGAATGAAATTCTGGCGACACGAAGAGCAGGAAGAGCACGGAAAGCACAGCCATGTGCACCCTAGTGCACTTTCACAAAAAGGGTCGTCGCTGTCTGGAGCAAACATGTATGAGTATCGCTTAACCGATCCCCATCCCCAGCGGCGTGGCCTGGGCCCCACTGGCCGACGTACCCCCCTGGATGGGGATGTAGGCCGTTCCCTTCGGGTTTCGAGGGGCCTAACCCCGATTGGGATGGGGATCGTTTAAGGGATACTGAAAAAAGGAGGAGGAGGTGGAAGGACTGGGACGAACAGCAGCAGCGGGAACCAGAGTGGAAGGAGCGGAACAGGGGGACCTGGGGAAGGCGGAGGAGGGGAAAGGAGGGGGTCGACAACGAGGGGGCAGGACTCGGATCCGGAAAAGTATCCCGCGCTGGGGCGAGTGTGCCTGTGAACGACGGGGGTAAAGCGCCGATCCTGAAATGAGACCAACGATGTAGCGGCAGCATCATTCAGACACCGAAAACGCTCCGAATTAACAGAAAACGCTGAACACATATAACAATACAGTCAGCTCGTATCATGAGGATGCGCGGTAAGGATGCAAGGGCCTTGGAGGGCCATGTGAACGTTGTTCGAACGAGGTTGGCCAACGAAGGTGGCCAAGGATGCACCGAGGAGGCAAGGATGCAAGGGTACCCTTGGGAAGTTTGCCCATCCTTCTGTAGAATCAGATGTGTGAGGAGCAGTACGCGGACGGAGGTGAGCCATTCCCTCGCCATCCTCGGGGGAGGCAGGATAGTAGTACTGTGAGGACGCGGCCGCAAGAAGCCCCGTCTTGGAAATCCAAACAGTTTCTTGCCCAGGGTCTCGGATTCTTAGCCATGGGCTGCCATCGGAGAAACCCTGGGTACCCTGGCCCCAGAAGTTCCCCGGGCGTGATAAGGAAATGCGCGAGGTGCGGTTGGGGGATAAACCCGGGGTACTCCGGGGGCAGCAGTTTCTTAACGATGGGGGGAAATAACCGAGCATCGCTGAGAGTGAATAAACCCTGGGCACCCTGCTAAAAAACAATATGGCTTCTTGGTGCGCGTCCCCACTGCGCTCGTATTGACCAAGTACTTGTAAAGGAGAGGAGGGGGAGGGGGAGCAGGACGGACCCCCCCCTTGCCGAAGTTCATACAGATCCACCGCGTGAAGAACCAATGTGCCAGGGCTCCGGGGGGCAGTGTCTCGGGCCCCCCGGTAGCCCAAGGATACCCATAGCCACTGCCTCATAGGGGTACAGGGACATCCGTTCAGCTCCTGGGAGCTTTTCGTCATCACCCGTGTGGCCGCAGTGCCCCCCAGTGGCCTCCGGCAGTCCCCCACGCACCTCCAGCGGCCTCAAGTGATTCTGGAGGCGCAGGAAAGCCAAACTAATTGAAAAAATACAGGTTCCCCGGATTGCCTTCTGAACATCCGCTCGCCACGCGGTGGGTACAGTGGGAGCCCGACCACAAGAAACCTTCCACAAGGGGCGTCCATTGATTTTTGGTGTGGGAGCGTCCCGCTTTCCATTGCAAACCATCGAAACCCAAGAAACCCAGGGCACCCTGGAGGCGAGCAGGGTGTTTCTTGGCATGGGCCCCCACTGTATGCACAAACTCTGGCCTCGGAGGACGGAGTCTGCGACATTCGGCTGCCCCACGGCACCCCCAGCCGCAGGTGGTCCAGCGCCAGCGCCGAAGGGCCAGGACGCGCGAGGCTCCTCGGCGGCGCGGCTGGCCCGGGCAGGGCGAGGTCTGGGGCTGGCGGGGGAGGGCCCGTCCGCGACACGCCAGACGAGGGCGGCGGAGGTCCCGAACAGCCGAAACTCCGCGGAGGCGGCGGCGAGCCCGTGTTCACCGTGTCCGGGAACGAGGTCGATGGCCCCGTTCTGCAGAGGTGCCGGGTCGGCGGAGCGGGCCCCGGGGCCACCATGTCCAGCACCGGCGGCGGCGGCCCGGGGCGAGTCTGCCCGGAGGTGGGCAAGGGGGGGCCAGAGCGCGAGGGGCTGCGAGGGGGCGGCGGGGGCCCCAGGTGCAGGGGGTCGGTCGCGGGCGCGGCCGGGCCAGGGCGAGAAAAGCTCCGCGGCGGCGGCAAGGGCCCCGGGTGCAGGGAATCGGGGGCTGGCGGCGGGGAGCCAGGTCGGCACACGCCGGGGGGCGAAGCAGACGCGCCAGCGCGAGCAGGGCTGCGGACCAGCGGCGGCGGGCCGGGCTCTACGAGGTCAGGCGCGGGCGTCGCGGGCCCCGAGCGCGCACGGCTGCGGAGTGCCAGGGGCGGGCCCAGGTGGACGGGGTCTGGGGCTGCAGGCGGCAGGCCTGGGCGGCAGACGCCCGAGGGCGGCGGCGGCGCGCCGGGTCGGGAGGCGCTGCGCGGGGGCGGCGAGGGCCCAGGGTGCAGGAGGTCCAGGGCCAGCGTCGGAGCCCCTGTGCGCGACGTGGACCTGAGCGGCGGAGGCGGGCCTGGGTGCGTGGACTCCGTCGCCGGCAGCGGGGACACGGGGCCCGGGCGTGCCAGGCCGGAGGGCGGGGCCGTTGAGCCAGGGCGAGCCGGGGCGCGCAGAGGCAGCGGCGGTCCCGAGTTCAGGGGGTCGAGCGCGGGCGTCGAAAGGCCCGAGCGCGCAGTGCTTCTCGGTGGCACAGCAGGCCCCGGCGCCGCGGGGTCCGGCGCAGGCGGCACCAGGCCAGGGCGCGAAATGCCCACGAGAGATATCGGCAATCCTGAGCGCCCAGGGCTCCGCGCTGGCGAGGCAGGTCCGGGCATCACGAAGTCAGTGGTTGGCACCGGCAGCCCAGGACGTGCGCGAGACCTCGGAGGCATCAACGAGCCAGTGTGCACGAGGTCCAGAGCGGGCAGCGCCGACCCAGCGTGGGCGGACGACCGAAGCGAGGCTGAGCTGCCAGGCTGCACGGAGTCCAGCACCGACAGCGCGGGTCCCGGGCGAGCGAAGCTGCGAAGAGGCAGGACCGACTCCAAGTGCGTGTGCTCCATGGCTGACGGCGGGAACACGAAGCCAAGGCGTGCCAGGCCCAGTAGCGACACCGCCGGCCCCGGGCGCGAGTAGCTGCGCGATGGCGGCAGGGAGCCCAGCGTGAGGAGGTCCAGGGCAAGCGGCGGAGAGCCTGTGTGAGCGGGGCTGCGGGTCAGCGTCGAAGGCCCCAATTGCGCATGGTCTGGAGCTGGCGGCAGCGACCCCGAGCGCGACATGCCGAACAACGGGGAAGCCGCGCCCGACCGCGCAGAGCTGCGGGCTGGCGGCGCGGGGCCAGGGCAGAGAAGATCGAAGGCTGGCGCCAAGGGGCCGGGGCGCGCCATGCTGCGGGGTGGCGGCGACAGTCCTATCTGCACGGGGTCTGTCGCTGGCAGGGTCGCGCCTGGCCGCGCCGAGCTCCGTGCCAACACGGCAGGGCCCAGCTGCACGAGGTCTGGGGCAGGAAAGGACAGGCCGAGTCTCAAACAGCCAGAGGCTGGCAGCGACGGCCCAGTCAGCCCAAACGACCGGAGAGGCAGGGAGGGCCCTGGCTGCGCCATGTCTGGCGCTGACAACGTCGCACCGGGCCTGCCGGTGCCGAGCGATGAGGGCGTGGGGCCAGCACGAGCGGAGCTACGAGGCAGTAGAGTCGGGCCAGGTGTCAGGTGGTCGAGAACAAGGGGTGCGCTGCCTGGGCAGCTCGTGCTCCGTGGCGGCAGCGGGGAGCCGAAGCTGACGTGCTCCAGCGAAGGCGGTGGCGCGCCAACCCTTAACTGCCCAGAGAGCGAGGTCGCCGGCCCAGCCTGCGAGAGGCTCCGCGACAGCGGCGCTGGGCCAGGGTGCAGGGAGTCCAGGACTGATGTTGGCGAACCCAACCTCGAGGTGCTGCGGAGCGGTGTCGGCGGACCCAGGTGCAAGGGGTCGGGCGCCAACGGCGGCGCGCCCAGGTGGGCCGCACTCCGCAGCAACGGCGGCGGGCCGGGCTGTACGTGGTCCAGCGCGGGCGGGGTCGAACCCGTCCGAGCGGTCCCAAAAAGCGGGAAGGCTGGGC
Source organism: Prorocentrum cordatum (assembly GCA_963575745.1). NCBI lineage: Eukaryota > Dinophyceae > Prorocentrales > Prorocentraceae > Prorocentrum > Prorocentrum cordatum. Next base: position 95,405 of record CAUYUJ010020177.1, read on the forward strand.
CAACTCTCGCAGAGGACCGCGGCGGCGGAGGCGGCCCGAGGACCAAGGAGTCAGACGCCGGCAGCGGGCTACCCGACCGAGTCAGCCCATATGATGGCGCTGACGGCCCAGGCTGTGAAGGGCTCCTGGGCGGCGCGGTCGGGCCCGTGTGCACGAGGTCGGGCGCCGGCGAGGGAGGCCCCAGGCGGTTCAGGCCGTACGAGGAGGTGGGCGAGCCGGGGCGCGCAGCACTCCGCGGCGGCGGCGGCGGGCCGGGCGACGTGGGATCTGGCGCCGAGGTGGTCGGCCCGAGGCGCATGGTGCTGGAGGCCGAGGAGGTCGAGCCCGTCCTCGCCGAGCAGCGCGCCGGCGGCGCCGGGCCGGAATAGAGGTGGTCGGATGACGGCGACGGCGGACCGGGCCGCACGCAGCCGTACGCGGAGGTGGGCGGGCCTGGGCGCATGGGCGACCTCAGCGGCACCGGGGGGCCCGTGGCCGCGAAGTCCAGCGCGGGCAGGGGCGGGCCTAACCTCTGCAGGCCGTACAGGGGGGTCGGGCTTCCCGACCGCGCGGGGCTCCGCGAGGGCGGCGGGCTGCCAGGGCTCACGGGGTCCAGGGCTGGCGGCGTCGGCCCGAGGTACGACGTCTGGAAGGTTGAGGAGGTCGGCCCAGGCCGCGCGTGGCTCCGCAAGGGCGGGCAAGGGCCTGGGTGCCCGTAGTCAGACGCCAACGACGACGAGCCCAGACGCGCGTGGCTTCGCGCGGAGGTGGCCGGGCCAGAGTTGGTGGAGTCCAGTGCCAGCAGGCATGAGCCCAAGCGAGAATCGCTGGAGGCCGGGGAGTACGGCCCAAGGCGCACGTGGCTCCGCACCAACAGGCTGGAGGCTAGGCTGACCATGTCCAGTGCCAACAGGGAAAGACCAGACCTGATGATGCCGGAAGCCGGCGCAGTGGGCCCAGAGCGGCTGTGGGACCGCATGGGCGGCAAAAGGCCAGAGCGAGCGGGGTCGGGAACCAGCGCCGGGGAGCCCGGGCGCGTGGAGCTCCGAGCTGGCGCAGCGGGCCCCATGTGCGTGAGGTCGGGCGCCAGCGGCGGCGCTTCAGAGCGGGAGATGCCAGAGGGCAGCGCAGTGGAGCCTGGGCGTGCGAGGCTGCGCACCAGCGGCGCTGGGCCGAACAGCGTGGGGTCTGTCGCTGGGGGTGGAGGCCCCGGCCGCCCGGGGCTGCGGAGCGGGGGCGCGGACCCCAAGGCCAGGTGGTCCAGCGCCAGCGCCGAGGGGCCAGGGCGGGCGGGCGACTGCAGCGACGGGGAGGGACCTGTGGTGACGGCATCCGGCGATGGCGGTGGCGGCCCTGGGCGGGTGCTGCCAGAGGCCGAGGAGGTGGGGCCCAGCCGCGAAAGCGCCCGTGGGGGCGGCGAGGCCCCCGGGTGCAGCGTGTCCAGGGCTGGCGGGGGGCTGCCGCAGCGCGAAGACCCGGAGGCGGACAGCATCGGCCCCGAGGCCGCGGAGCTACGCAGCGGCAGACTCGGCCCTGGCAGGAGTTTGAAACGACTTGGGCGACAAAATAATAGTCTCACGCAAGACAGAAATAGCAACCTTACGCCGCGGCTTGCGCGGGCCGCCGGCGTGGCACACCGCGTGGCGAAGACGGCGCTCATGCGCGACCTTACGCGGCAAATTTAGGCGCGAGTGTCAGCCCAAACTATAAGAAACGAATCAGTCCAGGGGGGGGTCCAGTGAAGCTCAGAGGCTACTGCCTAAACTGTACGCAGTGCGACTTCCCAACAGCACGTCGCCCCACAAGCCATTGCGACTTTACGATATAAGACCTAACATGTAATGAAAAATACGCAGATGCATACATTATGATTATATCTATGTAATCCGCCGATCCGGCGTGTGAGTTACAAGGAGTCTCAGCTACAGCCTCGAGGCTGAGCCTCAGCCTCCGGGGGGTTGCCGGGGTGGCTCTGCCGGGGAAGGGGGGGTGGGGGGTGGGGGGGGGGCGGGGTGCGAGTTTCCGGCGGATGCGTTTTTTGACATCCCCTCACAAGGATCGTGGCCTCCGAGGGGGGTCCGAACTCGAGTGCCACCCCTCCCGCACCAAGAGGCTCCGAAGAAGCCTCCAAGAGGCCCCAAGGGGCCCAGAAGAGGCCCCCAAGAAGCCCCAAGAGACTCCCAAGAGACCCCCAAGAGGCCTCCAAGTGGCCCCAAGAGGCCCACGAGGCCCCCAAGAAGCCCCAAGAGGCCTCCAAGAGGCCCCCAGAGGTCCCGGCCAACCACGATATCCCTACCAGCGTCCATGAGGCCTCTGACCCACCACCCACGCACGGTGGTGGGATAGGCCGACGGCCACAGGATCCGCCGCCCCCTGCTTGCAGGGGTGCACGGCGTGCTGGATGATTCAGTTTTGGTTTTGGTTCTTTTTCTAAAAGAACTCCCCAGTGGGCTTCGGCCCGTCCCGCCGGGGTCCCGGGAAGAAGCCGAAAAGACCTCAATCCGGAAAACAATCCTCCACAAAACGGCCGTTTCGCTCGGGACATCCTCAACAAATCGCGAAGATGGCCCAAGATGGCCTCCAAGTCCGCCCGAGATGGTCCAAGACGGCCTCCAAAACGGCCCAAGAGAGTCCAAGACGGCCCAAGACGGCCCAAGAGGCCCCCCAGAGGCCTCCCAGACGGCCCAAGAGGCCTCCAAGAGGTCCTCCAGGAGAGTCCGAAGAGGCCAAAATCATTGATTTTTCTTGGTTTTTGAAGGATTCTGGCATTTGCGCCTTTTCGGCTCTCCGACGGCTCGAGACGGCCCAAGAAGCCCCCAAGATCGCCCAAGAGGCCCCCAAGAGAGCCCCATGATGGCCCAAGTGGCCTCCAAGATGGCCCCTAGAGGGCCCCAAGAGGGCCCAAGAGGCCTCCAACACGCCCAAGATGGCCTCCCAGACGCCCAAGATGGCCTCCAAGACGGCCCTGGAGCATTCCAAGCGGGCCCCAAGTCGGCCCATAGAGGCCCCCCAAACGGCTTCCGACGGCTTCAGACGTGCCAGGAACCCACCAAGATGGCCGAAGTTGGCTCGAAGCTGGCCCGAGACGGCCCAAAAAGCCCCAAAGATCGTTGCCCAAGAGGCCTCCAAGACGGCCAAGATGACCTTCAAGATGCCCACGTGTTCCCCGAAGGCTTTCCAAACCGATTCGGGGAACACGTGGTCCGATAGCTTGGCAGGTCTGGCCTCAACGTTCGGCCACATAGGCGCTTCCAAAAAGGCAGGGGGCGGCGGTGATTCGCCGTAGGCGTCTTCGATAAATGCGGAATGAAAGGGGGAAGGAAGGGAAAAGAGAGGAGGGACGAGGGCGAAGGAGGATCACATCAGTCGGAGCGCCCTGGATCGGCGGCACTGGCCGAAGGCCACTACAATATATGTATGTATGTATGTATGTATATATATATATATACATACATATATATATATGTGTGTACCCATACATATGCATCAATATAGGAATGTGTACACATATACGCACGCAGACGCCACTGGGCCGTGGACACTGATTGAAGTGTCCTCAAGTCTTTTCGAGCTCTCTGCGTTAAGTATTGCAAAAACTCGTTAAAGGAGCCCAGACCCCAGAGTTCTGGGCGCTCCTTTGCGTTCTCGCATGCTCTGGGGGGCTACTATCCAGGCGTATCGCGTGACTTGCTCAAAGGCCTCAGGAGCGTGGCTGGAATTCCATACCTCTAACATGGCATCAGGATGGTCTCAGGGCCCGTCCTGGAGCCCCCTTGGGCGCATCTTGGTCCGCTTTGTGAGCCCTTGGGGCTGGCCGAAGAGGCCGAAAATATCAAAGACGCATCGGCTGCAGTAGTATCTAAGCAAACTCGGCTTCTTGAAAGTCCTCAGATCGCCACAATCCACCAAGAGGCCCCCCAAGCGGGGCCAAAGAGGGGAACATCCGAAAAGCCCTTTTCCCTAAGATGTCCCCCCGGATCGCCGTGAGGCCACCAAGAGGTCTTCAGAGGCCCCCAAGACCCCCTCAGGAGACCCAGGAAGCCTCCAGGGGGCCCCTAAGGCAATTCTAAGATGCCCCCGAGATGCCCCCGCAGAGACCCAAAGATGTAGATTAGGAGCCCGTTATCCACGACTCATGAACGTGGCGGGATGAGCCAAAGGCCTCTCTCTCTCTCTCTCTCTCTCTATATATATATATATCTGTGTACGTATCTCTATATGTCTATGGCAGTGTCCCTTTCTCTCTCCCCAGATATACACCCAGCATGTATATATGTGTATATATATACATATATATACGAATATATATATATATATATATAATATATATATATATATGTATATATACACTATATATATATATAAATGTATATATGTACGTGTATATAGAGAGATAGATAGATAAATATATATATAGATAGATAGATAGATAGACATATATATATATATATATATATACATAGATATATATATATATATATATATATTGATATATAGGTATATATATATATATATATCGATAGACATGTACATATATAGATAGATGTGTGTACAGATGTATCCTCTCCCTCTCCCTCTCTCCCTCTCTCTCGCTCTCTCTATATCGCTGCCTCCCTCGTTGTATGTTTCTCCCTCTCTCTCTCTTTCTCTCTCTCCCTGTCCAGAATGATACGTTCATCTTGATACAGACATATGCACATACGCACATACACAAACGTGTGCTGATGATCTGACCGTCGCCGAACTAGTGTTGCGAGTGGGCCCGTCCTGTGTCTCTCGCGGCCATTGTGAAGCCGTCGGGGGTGCGCCTGCCGAGTCGTCTCGTGGCCCTCTTGGCCCGTCTTGAGTCCCCCTGGGCTGTCTTTGGAATAGTGGGGCGGTCTGGAAGTCGGGAGTCTCCCAGGTAGACTCCTTGGGAGTCTTGGGCCCAGCCCCTCCTGAACCCCGTTTGGGGCCCTCTTGGACGCCTTCTGGGCCGTACTGGGGCGAGTTTGGGGTCCTCTTTGGCTGTCGTAGACGCTCTGAAGACCGAAAAGGCCAGCGCCCCGATTCCGAAATCGTAACACTAAACATGGTACCATGTGTACGTTGTCTCTTCGAGGCCTCTCGGGTGTCTTCTTTGGGCCCCCTGGGGCCGTCCAAGGAGCCTGTTGCTGGGCTTTGCTGCCATCTTGGGCCGTCTTGGGGCCGTCTTGGGGCCGTCGTTAGGCCGTGTGCTACTGCTACCGGTGTGCTACCCCGAAGACCCGAATTTCGGGTTGGGGGGGGGTACGGGTTCCATAAGTGTTTTTCCAATGTTCCCCGACCCCCCCACCCCACTGGAAATGGAAGGCAGATTGAAGCCTTCGGGTTGGGTTGGGGTGGTTTGGTGGGTGGTGAGACAGCTCACGTAACTGACTTTCCCGGCGCCTCCCGGCGCCGAAGGCGGCCATGTATCAAGGAATGGGCCCCTCGGTGGGGCCGAAACCAGCTACATGCTACAAATGTCCTAACCCCCCCTTTCCCTATCACCCCTTTCGTCCGGCCCGAGTGTGCTACTGCGACCCGTGTGCTACTGCGACCCGTTCCCCGATTCGTGAAAAGCTGCTCCGCCCGAGTCGAGACCCGACTGGTGGCCACGTCGGTCGGTGGCGCCCAGGGACGGTATAAGGCGGCCCCAAGAGGGCCCAAAAAGGCCCCAGAAGGCCACGAGGCGTCGCCCCCGATGCGATCAAAACGGCCTACAGTCGGACTTCATTGGACAGGACACGCGAGAGGACAAAAGACCCTTCCGAGGGCCACATTGCCATAGGAATGCAGGAGGCATTGGTCGCGAGACACAAGACACAAGGGTACCCTTGATTTGGCAGGGTCGACCTACTAATCTGGGCCGGCTGTACGACGGCCCCAAGAAGGCCACCTGATGGCCCAAGATGGCCCCAAGGCGCCAGAGAGGACCTCAAGACGACCCAAGGGCCCCAAGAGAAGCACCGAAGGGAACCACGAACCGACATTTCGAGCCCTCTGCCCCAAGACGACTTGCGAGACCTCCCACAGGCCCCCAAAACCCCCCCAGGTGCTCCAGAACGCCCCATGAGATGCCCAAATTAGGCACTGAGAGGCCCCAAAGACAATCCAAAAACGCATCCTAGGCACGGTGGCGGGGTGGGTGGTGAGTCGAAGGCCACTAGATCCGCCGCCCCCTGTGGTCTTGCCACAGCGGTGCCTGGCGTGCTGAACCCTACTGGTTTTGTTATGGTTCTTGTTAAAAAAACTTCCCCTGGGGCTCTGGCCCAGCGCGCGAGCCAACCGGAATGGCCCGCCCGCTGCGCCACCAACGACTCAAACACGGCCTCGATGGCCTCCAAGCTCGCATAAGGTTGTCCAACGTGGCCTTCACTACGTCCAAGAAGATCCAAGATGCCTCCAAGTCCATTGAAGAAGCCTCCAAGAGGGCGCACGATGGCCTCAAGATGGCCGAAGACGGCCCAAGATGCCTCCAAGACGGCCCAAGAGGCTATGTGCCTCTTTTCGGCCTTCCGATGGCCCAATAATTACGGCCCAAGAGGTCCCCAAGATTGCCCAAGAGGCCTCAAATATGGCCTGGCAACGGCCCTAGAGGCCCCTCAAGCAGCCCCAAGATGGCGCCAAGACGGCCCAAGGCCAAGACGCCCAATATAACCTTCTTTGTATCTCTCTAGCTCATGGGGACCAGGTCCGAAGGAGAGCACGCGCACCGCAGCATCGCAACGATTAGCGAGGCACTTTTAGCTGCCCACGGGGGTGTTCCCTGAGGAGGCTTAACCTGCGCAGCCGACGTAAACTGCGTAAAAGATACGATCCACACTCGGCCAGCAGCCGCACGGGCCCCGCCAGTGCCAGCCCGATGCGCGCAGCACCCCGAAGGCTAGGCGCCTTCGAACTTCTTCTTGTCCCTGGTGGCGCCGTCCTTCAGGTCGCCCCCCTAGATGCCCGTGCCTCCTCCGACGGCGATGGACAGGTTGCGCCGCGACGGCATGGCAAGCTTCGGCTCTTGCCCCATCGCCTCGGGCATATCTGCTGGCTGGGAGACTCCCTGGCGTCGGCCCAATCGCCCCTGGAAGGTGGCTCGGCGCGAGATGGCTGCAGAGATCATCCAGGATACCTCCTTCATATTCGCAACGCAGGCATTGCAACGAGCGGGGCTGTTTAAGAGAAAGTAGAGTACAAGCTGTTTCACGCTGACAGCGCCCGCGTTTAAGTGCGCGAGATATGCGCTGTGCTGCCGCGCGCTGGGTAGCAAATGTTTGGCGACAGTTGATGCACGTATTCGTCGGAGTGATAACGAAGTAGAGGTTTCGAACATGATGCGCCGACTTCACGCGTGATAGATACGCTGGCCTCGTAGGGAAACTGGCTCCACATTCAACTCCGTTTTTACTGTGCCTGCATGTGAAGGCGTCCGAAGGGCCCCGCTCGGGTGGCGGATCAACCGATGGCGAGGCCACCGCGCGGAATCCTGGGTGCGGGATCCGCCTGCCGAGCTCTCGGCCCCTCAACTCTGTGAAATCAATCAAACTGAAATCCTTCATCGCATCCTTATCCGCGAAGTGTGCTAAATTCGAAGCTATCGGCTCAATCATGCAATCGGGCAATAATTCTACTGCTTGGTCCAAGTCCGCGGCCATCTGGCGCAGTGAGGCGCATTGGGATGGACGTCCTAGTATAAGCTGGGGCCCGTTGTCAAACTCAAACGCGCCGAACAAGGCCACCAGCACCTGGGCATGATGTTCCGGGCGCCGACCCCAAGTTTGACACATCTTAAGGCGCCTAATCCTCATCTCCTTGCTAAGGTTCCAAAACCATGGGGTTTCTTTGTTGGTGGGGATCGTGATATGCTCCCCCTCGTAATCCGCCGCCTTCCCACGCATCGCCGCTCTCCCCAATCGGCTCAAACACGAGTCCACGATGTCGTCATCCTATTTAGATAAGGTGAAACTTTCCAAGCCAAACAAAAAAAACCTCCCCCACCTCCTCGCAAGCCCAGTCAGCTTCCACATTCCACTAGGGGGGGAAACCCAGTTCGAGCTGCTAAGCACCTACGGACAACTTCATTCCTAACCAAATCCCGCATGATAATGAATGGCCCCAAATACCGTGCCTCCTCCCGTACCGGTCCCTTCAACGCAAGATCGCCTGCTCGTATCCTAGCGCGCCCTAAATGACCCCGCTGAGCAAAGCGCACAAGGAACTCCTGCTTTGCGGCATTCTCCGCGACCCTTTGCTGGGAAAGGCCGCATCAAGGCCCCAGTCAACGTGCGCTAGCTTATCCAGGAGAGAGGCCAACGAGTCTCCTGGACCAGCAATGACGAGCTTATTCAAATCATCAGCATATTTCTGAAGCGACACGTCTGCCTTCCATCCCTTCCATTCCCCCGCCAATAATTTTAATCGGTTATCCCATGTCATCAACCCCCCCCCCCCCCCCCCCACGATAGAACCGGAAAGTTCAGGGCGCCCACAAAGGCCGAGACAATAGACGGGTCGCCCACGCAGCCTCCATGCCTGACTTGAAGAGGGCCATCAGCGGCGTCAAATTGAATGAGGCTCTGCCAAACCGCTGCTTGCAAATCTGACGGTCCTCGGGCTTCGCGCGAAGCTCAACGACTTGGCCCTATGTGTTGTGATGCGTACTGCCCGATGCATTACCTGAGTCTTTCCAACATGCTGCATGCCTAAACCCACCCCCCCGAAGTCGACGACTCATAAGTTGCGAGCACAAGACCGCCTCCTCCCGACGACGTCCCTTGACGAACCCGCAATCCATGACCGTTGGCCCCCCACGAAGACGACGAACGAAGTAGCCCTTACTGATGGTTGGTTGGATATGCACTACTCGTCGCCCTCGTGGCCCCTCGAGGCCTGCCTTCCGCAACCCACATGCTGAGCTAGTATGCCGGCGCGGCGGGGCCTGCTGGTGCATCCTGATCTTCGCCGGGCCCGCATTCACCAAGAACTGGAAAGTTAAAGTACTAGGAGGTTCGGTCGAAGCACCGGCCCCCCCCACTTGCGGGGCGCCCTTTCTTGGCTTAGGCAGAAAACGCATGCGCCACTGCTCCGGGGGCGCGGCCCCAGTGGGGGCCACCTTTCGTTTGCTCGCTCGGATCGTGCGCCACAGAATAGCTGAGTTCTCTGCCTTCGCCAATTCAAAAAGTTCAGCGTCAGGGGGCCACTGAAAATGCCCATCCTGTTCTTCACGGAGGGCTGCCCAATCCACTTGCTGCGCGGCCCTGCCACCTTCATGGCCTGGCAAGGCCCATACTCCCAACCTCTGGTGGGCAGGAAGAGGGCCTGGTCGAATCAGTGCTCCATCTCTCTTCTTCGGCCCTATCCGTGTCCGCGCTGCCGAACGCGTTATCCCCATGGCTTCCGCCGGGCGCCGCTGCTTCCACATCTCGCTGGCCTCGTCCAAGAGCCGCTTCTGTCTGCGCCGCTGGAACTGCCTTCTCCCGATCTTCAACTGCTTGGTTAGGCCGGCCTGTTCCATGTCGATCCGCTCCGCTCCCCGCCCCGTTGCAAGCGAAATTGCCCGCTCGGATCTCGGCGCGCAGCTGAAGCGACCGTCGTCGGTCCGCACGGCGCCAGGGGCATTCTTCACAAATGGGTGGTCGCGCAGCCGTCGAACAAAAAAAAAGCCTGCTTCAATGAGGCGCGCCCCCAGCGCCTCGAAGACGTCGTCAGGCGAGGCGCTGTTATTGATGAGGTTGGGGTCCACCGCTTGAAGAGAATCACGTACGTGTTCAAGAAATTCTCGCTTGCGCGTGCCCTTCTTGAGGGCCATCATCAAAGCATCTCGGTCCCATCGCAAAGTGGGTTCCTGCCGAACTTCGGGAGAGTACTTAGCATAGTTCATTACGCACACCAGCGGTAGATGGTCCGTTGGCGCGGCACCTCGCTGTAGTTGCAGCTTGGCTCCTAGCTTAGGGATGGTGCAACATGTAATGACCAACGCGTCCATGTCCGCTGGATAACCAAATAATCAATGCTAGAACTGTAAGCGTCGCCGTAGAAGGTCGGTGAGTTTCTCCCACTCGCTGTGTTGCCCGCATACGGTCGATGCTCCTCCAGTACAGCTCGGAACAACGCACCTGCACCTTCGTCTGCGCGCTCCATGGTGGGGGCGCCGATGGCCCCTGAACGCAAGTCCACACTGCCCGAGCCTCTCTTTTGGAGCCCCATCCCATCAGTCAAGTCACAAAAAATAGCGTAGAACGTGTCGGCACCTGTGATAAAATCTCTCGAAGCCAGTCTCGTAGAACCCGTACTGTTCGGAAATATGCTTCTTCTATATCCGTAGATCCCGAGGCGGAAAATACAGAGAAGCTAGCGTTAGGTCTTGGCGTCCTCGCTGGACTCGAACTGCAATGGCCATCCCACGGGCCTCCTGCGGAAAACACCAGCTGGCCACAATGTGGTATTCCTTCAAGCCCCCGCCAAGCACGATAGCACATCCACAACTTGGGTTCGCGTGCGGGCTGGGGCCGAAAGGAGCCTCGAGAAGTAATCGTCCTTGGTTGCATGCATGGTTCCGGCGGTAGTCGACGGACTGCGTTCCAGCCATGAGCACCGCGTCGAAATTCCGCAACTCCGTGACAATATCCTCCTGTCTCGCCTGTGCAACTCTGCGGGCTCCAGCCCAAGATTCGCAATCTATGCATCCGCGCTGAACCGCATCATACGTATCTGGTCAAAAATTACGCTCTGGCAGGAGGCAATTCAAGGTGAGCAACTGACCCACTTGGAATCATGAACTTGAGCCGACAGAGCTCCCTGGAGTACCCCAAGAGGGCCCCAAGTCCGCCCAGAGAGGCCCCCAAGACGGCTTCCGACAGAGAAAGACGGCAAGAAGGCCATCAAGACGGCCCAAGATGGCTCTAAGATGGCCCCAAACGGCCCAAGCGGACCCCAAGAGGTCCCAAGACGGCCCAAGAGGCCTCCAAGAGGGCCTCGAGGAAGGCCTGAAGAGGCCAAAATCATTTATGTTCCATCGGTTCTTGCGGGATTTTGGCGTTTGCTGCTTTTCGGCCTTCCGATGGCCCGAGACGGCCCAAGAGCCCCTAACGATCGCCCCAGGATCACCCAAGAGGCCTCCCCGATGACCCAAGAACGGCCCAAGAGGCCCCTAAGACGGCCCCAAGAGGGCGCCAGACGGCCCAAGAGGCCTCCAAGCCTCCAAGACAACCCTGGAGCACCCTAGGAGGGCCCCAAGTCGGCCCAGAGAGGCCCCCAAGACGGCTTCCGACAGCGTCAGACGAGCCAGGAATGTCCTGAGACGGCCAAAGAGGCCCCCGAAAGCCCCCCAAGGCTCCCAAGAGGCTCAAGGAGGCCCACAAGATGCCCCCTCCTTTTTCCTCCTCCTCCTCCTCCTCCTCCTCCTCCTCCTCCTCCTCCTCCTCCTCCTCCTCCTCCTCCATCCTCCCCCAAAGGTTCCCCAAACGGTTTCCACAACGGGTGGGGGAATACATGATCCGATAGCTTGGCAGAGCTCTTGCCACAACGCTCGGCCACATGGGCGATTCTGACAGGCAGGGGGCGGCAGTGATTCGCCGTAGGCGTCTTCGATATGTATACACATCCATACGCACACGTGTATGCACTAGTTCCACAAATGGGAAATCGATTTCCGAAAGACACCGCGCTCTCCAGAGATCCGACATCTCGATCGTTTCAACCCGGGGCCCCTGGAACTCTCGACCACTTCCCTAGGGCCAGCTTATCGCACTGGACCGTCGCTTGACGGCCCCGGAACCCGAAACACTGCCCCCCCCCCCCGAGACTGAACAAAAAACAGCAACGAAAGCTCTCGCCCTGATCTTTTGGCAAGGACGTCGGAGGACGGAGGGCACTGGGTGCAGGCGCGAAGCACCAGCACCTGACGCTTGGGCCAAATCCCCGCGCCTGGGTGCAAGGAGTCGAGCGCAAACGCCCCCAAGCCAGAGCGCGTCATGCCGAAGAGCGACGGGCTGCTGCCCGGCCGCGCGAGGCTCCGCGGCGGCGGAGGCGGGCCCAAATGCGCGCTGTCCGAGGCTGGCGTCGTGGGCCCGGGTCGCAGCATGCTGCGCACCGGCGGAGCCGCGCCCGGGTGCACGCGGTCCGGGGCGGGCGGCGGCGGGGCCGGGCTGGTCACGCCCGAGGCCGGGGTGGACGGGCCAGGCCTCGCGGAGCTGCGCGGCGGAGACAGCGGGCCGGACTCGACGGCGTCCGGCGCCGAAAGGGAGGAGCCTGGTCGGCTCATGCCGGAGGCTGGGGAGCTCGGCCCAGGGCGCGAGGGGCCCCTGGGCGGCGGCGGCGCTCCCGGCGACGAGCGGTCCGAGGCCAGCAATGTCGGACCCGGGCGCGCGGCGCCGGACGCTGGGGAGGCCGGCCCCAGCCGGCCGACGTCCCTGGCCGCAGGCGAGGAGCCCAGGTGCGCGAGGTCCATGGCCAGCGCAGGCGGGCCAGCACGGCCCATGCCGGACGTCGAGGGCGGCGACCCGGGGCGCGCCGCGGCGCGGGGCGGGGGCGGGGCGCCCACATTCACGCGGTCGGTCGCTGGCAAAACAGGCCCTGGGCGCGCTGCGCTGCGCAGCGGGGCTGGGGGGCCAGGATGCAGGAGGTCCAGCGCCAGCATCGGCGCGCCCAGGCGGCCGGCGCCCGTCGCGGACGCCTTCGACCCTGGCCTGCTGGGGCTCCTCAAGGGCGTGGGCGGGCCTGGAGCCAGGGGGTCTGGCGCGGGCGGAGAGGCGCCGGCCCTCGCGGGGCCCCTGGGAGACAGCGCCGAGCCAGCTATGGCAAGGTCCGGCGCCAGCGGGGGAGGTCCGAGACGAGCCAATCCGGCGGCGGGCGGGGTGGGGCCGGTTCGCGCGGGCTGGCGTGCTGGCGGCGATGAGCCAGTGTGCACGGGGTCCAGCGCTGGCGGCGGCGGGCCGAACCTGGACAGGCCGAGGGTGGACGGGGGCGAAGCCACGCGCAGGGAGTTTTGCGATGGAGGCGGGGGGCCCGTCTCCACGCAGCTGGGGATTGGCGGTGGCGGTCCCAGCCTGCTCTCACCGAAGGCCGAGGACGTGGGCCCCAGGCGCCCCGGCTGCCGCGGCGGCGGCGGCGGCCCGAGGTGCAGGGAGTCGGGCGCCGACAGCGGCGGCCCAGCCCGGGCCAAGCCAGAAGGCGGCGGCGTGGGCCCCGCGCGCAGCGGGCTACGCGAGGGCGGCGGCGGGCCCGTGCCGCTGGCATCGGGCGCAGGCGGCGGGGGCCCGGTGCGCATCGCTCCAGAGACTGGCAACGTGGGACCAGGCCTTCCCCGATTGCGCGTGGAGGACGGCGGCCCCAGGGACGTGGGGTCGGCTGCTGGCGGCGGCGCGCCAGGCCGCACGGGCGACCGCGCTGGCGGCGAGGGGCCCGCGTCCACCCAGCCCAGCGGTGGCGTGGGCAGTCCAGAGCGACAGTTGCCCGAGGCCGGGGAGGGCGGCCCTGGACGGCTGTGGCTCCTCGGGGGCGGGCTCGGCCCTGGGTGCAGGAGGTCCGTGGCCGGCGGCGCCAGCCCGAGGCGCGCGGGGCCGCGAATCGGCGAGGGCGCGCCTGGGTGCGTGGGGTCCAGCGCCGATGAGGTCGGCCCGAGCCGCGAAGCGCCCAGCAGCGGCGTGGAGGGCCCAGGGCGCCCGGCGCACCTCAGCGGAGGCGCCGCGCCCGCGTGGAAGGGGTCCAGGGCCGGCGGCGACGGCGATGGGCGCACGTGGCTCCTCGCGGAGGGCGGCGAGCCGGAGTTGGCGAGGTCCGGGAGCGGCGGCGCGGGGCCGAATCTGGCCTCGGCGGCGGCCGAGAACGTGGGCCCCGTGCGCAGGTGGCTGCGCGGCGGAGGCGGCGGCCCTGGCTGCAAGGGGTCCGGCGCCGGCGGGGGCGGGCCGGTCCGCGCCTGGCACGAAATTATCGATACCGCTACTCCCTGAACCTCCTCTCCTGGGGTCCGTTCCGACCAAGATCCTGAAGCGAATCCAGCCGTGGCGGCGACCCTGAGATCCAGCGTTACTAAGAAATTGCATCGTGGCGAGCATCACTACCAAAGCCCTAGACCTCATTATTCTGCGCCTTCTTTCGAGCCGCGTCGATTGGTGAGGGACCCCTGGGGCCCAAAGCCGTGCGAAAACGCTCGGTGGAAAAATCGCATCGCCAAGATCTGCAGGCCCAAACATGCGATGTCCAGATTTTTTCCTTACGGGATGCCCGAAGTCCCGACCCCTTCCGCAGGGCCGGCCGGCCGCTCCAATCTGTTCGATGCATGATGCATGGGCCTCCGAAGCCTGGACCACTTCCCTGGGGCCGGTCATTCGTCCTGGGCCGTTGTTTGACGGCCTCGCGAGGCCCCTGGAGGCCGAGAAGGCGGCCCCACATCGGCCGCTCCAACGTCTGTGTCGGAGCGGCGGATCTCTCTGGGAATGCAACGCCAAGATCTGCAGGGCTCTTCCTACTCTGCGCGCCGTGCTCCGGGTCGGCGGCGGCGGGCCGAGGAGCACGTCGTCCAGTGCGGGCGGCGGCGGGCCCGGGCGGGCCGGGCCAGACGGCGGAGACGCCGGGCCGGACCTGCCGGCGCTCCGCGAGGAGGGCGTCGGGCCCGCGTGGCAGGCGTCCGGCGCCGGCAGGGGCGGCCCGAGGCGCGCGGGGCTCCTGGTCGGCGCCCCCACGCCGCTCTCTCTCTCTCTCTCTCTTTCTCTGCCCTGAAATCCAGGCGCTGCAGTGTTTTCACACCGGGCATTCTCGCCCAGATTCTGGCCGCGGGGCCCTCAAAGATCAATCCAGCCCGAAGAATTCTTTGCGCAGAACGATGGGGTTCAGGACTCCAGTTGGGCGACGATCACAAAAGGGTCTTGCGCGAGATGGCATAGCGACCTTACGCGATGGTTCACGCCGGCCGCCGGCGCGGCACGCCTCTTACGCGGGCAGCTTACGCGCTGGCGTCGGCATAGACGACCCCATTGTTCTGCGTCGCCCAATAATGATGTTTCACGATGCTTCAACGTCGTGTGATTTATGTCGCAACGCGGGCCCCCAGAGGTCTGGGCCACTTTTCTGGGAGCGCAGCCACATTCCCCGCCCCCTTCCCCTCCCCCCACTGCACTCACCCACCAATCCTCCGATCCCCTTCCTGGGGGGACGAAAGATATCCATGCTGCTACTCCCCGGACCTTTCCAGGGGTGGGTCCTGACTTGCATTTCGCGGCGAACAACCATGGCGACGAGGGAAGGGTGGCGGTATTGCTATACAGCGTGGGAATTTCTCCCCTGGCGTCCTCCTCCTCCTCCTCCTCCTGCTCCTCCTGCTCCTCCTCCTCCTCCTCCTCATCCTCCTGTTCCGCCCCTCCTGCCTCCCGCCCCGCCCCTGCCGCACAAGGCCCACCCCCGTCCTCAGAGGGGCCGTCGAGCCGGAGAGCGCGAGGTCCGGCGCGGGCGGCGGCAAGCCAGGGCTGGTGACCTTGCACGCCGAGGATGCCGAGCCCACGAGTGCCATGCTCCTCGCACGCGCGCGGGGGGAGCGGCGGCGTGGGGCAGCGGGAGGCCCAAATCTCGGCGACACGGTTTCTGCTTCAGTCCGGGCGTGGTTCCTCGGTTCCCGGCCCCACGGGGCCCGTCGGCACCCTCAGGAAAACAGGTCGTGGGCGCGGAACTGCCTACGGGGAAGGGGTCAAAATCTCAGGGACAGCGGGTTGAGGAGGAGGAGGAAGAAGAAGAAGAAGAGGAACAAGAGGAGGAGGAGGAGGAGGAGGCGACGGAGGAGTTATAGCACCGTCAAGCAGCTTGCGATCGACCTTCCAGGAGAGACCGAGCGTCTACAGCACGCCCTAGAGATCATGTCCATCCCTCCCCTCTTGCTTGAAGGGTTCAAGGCACAATTGACCCAGGACCCCTTGCTACATTGTTCTGAGAACGACATTCATCAACATCTACATAAGTTGATCCAGGAAACCCAGAGGGGATCCTTCTGGCAGGTCCGTGGGGCTCGGGACTTTGGTGCACCCTCGGTGGGATCCAGACCAACACGCTTTTTGCCACCGACACCTTCAACGCAGTCTTTCGCAAAGTTCATCTAGAGGTGCAAAAAAGAAGCTCGAGACAATGAGCTAACGGTACAGAGCACGCTCACAGCACTCCCTATGCTAGTGGCCAGAGAAGACGACTGGCAAAACGCCAGCAGTTATCTCTCCTTTGTCGACGACTGAACCATCCTGCCCCCCATAGACAGGACCGACCATGTACCAGCCAAGGTTCTTGCCTTATCGGAGATTGTATATTGTGCCTCGTGCCGTGCAGGATTTACCCCTCACAACTTAAAGACCAAAGTCTTGGCGGCCTTTAGAGGCCCTGGGGCCCGCAAAATTCCAGGGTTGCTGCCAGGTGGGAGTTACAGCTCTGTTCACTCAGCTAAGTGGGGGTTTACTTTCCCAGTTGTCCGTATGCACAACATCCTAGGCAAATTCGTCGATGTTCAAGGTGTCCTGGGACCCGATTTGTCTGCCAGATGTAACATGGCACGCGCAGCCCTCAAACCCATCAAGGCTACCGTTTCCCCAAAGACCACCCTTTCTGTTAAAACTAAAACCACCCTCTCGGAAGCGCTCAGCTCCTCGGTTTTATTGTTCGGTTCAGTTACCTGGACCAAACTCACCGATTCCCAGGAACGAATGATTCGGAAAGCACATGCGGGAGTTTACAAGACGGCGTTAGCATGATCCATCAGTAACCATCCGGAAGCCCACACGTCGCATGCCCAGTGAATCGCCTACCTCATCAGGTGATCATGACAGTTGCCAGGCTCCGCTTCTTTGTCAGAATTTTGATGCGTAGCCCTCCGAGCTTGCGCATACTCATCGATGCGACGCAGGAGGACCCCCTCGGCTGGTTTGTCCTCCTCAGGTCAGGTTTTGCGTACCTGCATTTTCATTCAGGCGACCCAGCTCTACCAGAGCCAGACGAGAAGGAATGGGTTGAGCTCGCAGGGAATCGTCCCAAGTTCGTTCTTGCCAAGGTACAGGCTGCTGTAATGCATGCCAGACCGCACTATCATGATGCGGACCATTTCGAGATTTGGAGACACGACCTTGCCAAGTTATGCCAAGGGACCCCGTTAGACAACAGAGACCCCCAACCCCCCAACTTTTTGTGTTTACAGTGTGGCCACACAGCCAGGTCCGCTCAGGCACTGGCAGCTCACACTGGCAGACAACACAAGTCTATTAATTCCGCCTCCTCGTTAGCCACGAGCGGTCGCTGGCAGAGTTGCCTACAAAATTTTGGCCAAGTAGGAAGGCTCGTTAAGCACCTAGCCAACGCACCAAGTTGCTGGGCCTCTTGGACCGCCACGGCATTTCGACCCACCCAGGAGGAGCTGGACGCAACAAAAAAGGAAGACAGGGAGGAGGTCACCCGCAACAAAGCACAGGGGCGGGGACCCATCTTTGCAGGTCAGGCTTGGGTTCAGTGCTATGCTCCCCCTATTGGCCCCAGGGTCCGACTCACCAGAAAAGAAGCTAAGGCCCAACGCACCGTACCATTGTAAGCGCCCCCCCCCCGCGCCTGCTGCGGCTTCTTGGCTCCCCCCCAGGCTTCCCACTCGGGGCATCATGTATGTGCTTCACTGTTTCTCGGGACAGCGTTGCGAGGGGGTTGTGCAGGGCTGCATGGAGCATCTCATTCGGGAACACCCCACCAACTTGTTCGTCCTCAGCGTGGACATAGTTCATGACCCCACATTGGCAGACCTTTCAGCACCACAGGGGATTGAGCTTTGGCTAAGCATGGTGCGTTCAGGCAGAGTCGCGGGGCTAATCATGAGACCCCCGAGAGGGACCTGGTCGGCAGCAAGGTTCAGACCAGCGCCGAACGCTCGGCGTCCGCTAAGGCCGCTTCGCTCTGAGTTGCATCCCTGGGGGTTAGGACATATCAGCAGGAAGGAGAGAGAGCAGGTAGCGACAGCCAACTTGCTCCCACGCACGGCTGCAGCAGATTCCCGCCATAATGGAACATCCAGACCAGTGCAAGTGGATTCAGGAGGCTCCCAGCATCCGGAAACTAAGAGAGGTAAGAGCGTTGGCTGCCCGCCCTCATGTCGTCTCGCATGTGATCCACCAATGCAGGTTTGGAGCCCGTGTAAGAAGACCGACAGTTCTCCTCGCAGTCCATCTCCCAGCACTTTCAAGGTGGCTGAGAGACATGCCTGAAGGAGCCCTCTGTAACCATGCGCACGGGCATAGGGCCCTCGGGGGCCTCCCCTCTGTGGGTACTGAGGACCCTACTAGGACCAGGAGCTATCCCAGGGGGCTTTGTCGCATGTTGTCCGCCACCCTACTGCAGGAGGCCAGACAACGCTGGCCACTACTGTCTCAAGATTTGGTCAGACCTCAGACCCCCAACCCCCCAATCTGTGAACCGATGCGTTGGAATCTCCACCTCGAGCGCAGGCTGAGAGAGCTGGTGAAATTGGGTTTCTCAGGCGACGACTGGCTACTACCAATGGGCTTGCGCAGATTTCACACCCCACGGGATCCCTACGTACAGACTATTGCAGAGTCGGACTGTGCCGTACACCAGAGGAGGTAAGTATCCTGTGCCGGCTAGAGGACGTGCCTCTCTCTCCATCACTCCGACTGCTGCCCAAGCTTTGGGGAAGGGCCTGGGTGGGAAGGTGCCGCCGAGCATCTGTGCTCCGCCAATGTCCGTTCTCTTTTTTTTTTAAAAAAAAAAAAGTACCATCCAGGTGTTGCTCTCTAAGACAGCATCTCGTCTCTGACAGTACCCTGCTGCACGGATGAAGGACTCTCCTCACCGAACCACCACCTTTTTCCCAGGCCTGAAATCCCATCTCTCGCGCCGTAGGCAATACTCCGTGCCTCCCCTGCAGCCACCCGCTGCCGCTGTTCCACTCTGTTCTCTATCCTGTTGTCTAGGCATCGAGCGTTTCTGCCTTAGCATGAATGAATGAATGAGCAGGAGGAGGAGATGGAGGAGGCGGAGGAAGACAAGGAGGAGCGAGGGAGGCGCGTCGAGGGAGAGGGCATATGATAGAAATGGGCACGATCGATCGCGAAGCGAGGCAACGTTACCGAAGCACACCAGCACAAGCACTCGGCTCGGCAGGACAGCGGGGAGAGGGTGAGGGAAATAGAGGCCGACGGAGGGGGGAGGACGGTGACCGGGGGACCAGGCACCAGGAAACCCGCTGCTGGCTTTCCTGGCGCGGGGGGTCGCTGGGAGCGGCCATGCAATTCTCGAGGAAGCTGCCCGGCACCAGCTGGGTTCAGCGGCTCGCGCAGCCCCCCTTTCCCACCCATCGCATCTCGTCTCGTCCACCCCAAGAATAAGTGGCGCTATTCGAAACCTACCCCCACCAACCCTCGATTCCCCTGAATCGATGGGAGGCAAGGGTAGGGCTCGGATTTCACAACGTGTTCGACGAAGTCCGAGCCCCATCCTGGATACCGGCCGCCCTTCGAGTCGTCTGAACCGTTGATCGGCGAGTGCAGCGTTCGGATTTCTCCTCCGAGAGAAGGGACATACATGAGAACAAAAAATCATTCGAGAACGAGCCTGCATCAAGTGGTGGAGATACAGGCAGGGGGAGAGGGGAAGGGACCGGGTACAGTCGGACCTGGGCCAGAAGAACATCCCTCAAGATCATGAGACTCTCCGCCGACCAAAATACACAGAACATCCAAGGGTACCCTCTCAAGGATGCGCAGGAGCATCTCCAACAAACACGAAGAACCTCAGTGTACCCTCCCCGAACTGACCTCGATCTTATATCTCGGACTGACTGCACTTCAGATGGACTGATCTCTTCAACCCGCGTGCCCCACCCCCTCCCTGAAGGGCAAAGTTTCGTCCTGGATCCACCTCTGCTGGTCCCAGGGGCCAGAGGAAAACGCTCCTGGAGGCGGACACGGACTAGAAACTCCAGGAACTGAACATCCTTTCCGCCCAACATGTTTGTTGGTGGTCTCAGAGGTCCCGGCCCCTTCTCGAGGAGCAGCTTTTTGTCCCCGAGCCACGCCTGCTGGTCTCAGGGGCCAGAGTTGTGGATGCCACGACAGTGGACACCCTAACAGTCCTATCATTGACTTTAACATGTGTTTAACATGTCGGAAACATGTTCTAAACATATTTTAAACATTTTTTCATGACAACACAGTTGAAGCATGTTGTAGACACCTGGAAATTATTTGGCAGCATGCCTCCTCTCCATTGAGAGTCTTCCACAAGGCCAGAGAAGCCTCCCGGAGGCCGAACACGGCCCAGAGCGCTGCAGGAGTGGAGCGTCGAGCCCGCCCGCAGTCTGGGAAGGAGAGGCGGCCAGTCGAGGCGCCCGGGGAGGCGCGTAAGGGGGGGGGGCGGCGGGGAGGCGCGCAAGGGGCGCGGGAGGCGCATCGAGGAGCGCGGGACCCAGCATTGAAAAAAATCAAGACGGCAATTTTGCTAAGTTTTTGGCCCTCGCTGGGCCCCCGGACCGTCAAAAAAACCAGTCCTGGGGAAAGGGTCGGGACTTCCAGGGAGCCCGCATTGAAAAAATCAAGACATGGGATGTCCGCGCGGGGGAGGGAGGAGCTGCGGCGCCCGCGCGGGGGAGGGGGAGCGGCAGGGAGCAGGAGCGGGGCGGAGCGGCAAGGGCAGGGCAAGGGCCAGGCAGGGCGGCGGGGCAGTCGACCGCTCGAGGCTCGGGCGCGGGGGGCGGGCCGGGCGCCGGGGAGTCGCTGACGCCGCGGCGCCCGCGCACGGCCTCCGCCCAACCGGCTCGCGAGCCCCCTCCTCGCACAGCGGGCCGCGCCTGCAGAGGCAGGCGCGCCGGGCCGGGCGCGGAGGAGGGCCTAGAGGTAGTGCTTCCGCACCACCTGGAGCGCGGCGAAAACCCCGCCGCACAGCAGCGCGGCGCGGGCCGCCGGGTGCCGCCCCATGCCCCGCACCACCTGGACGTTGGCGTCGCTCCTGGACCAGCCGGAGATCTCCGCGTGGGCGCCCGCGACCCCGCCCCCCGCCACGGCGCCGACCAGGAAGCCGACGACCGGTGGCGCGTCCACAGGGGGAGGAAGGCGGAGCCCCGAGATCCTGGCGCCTCGACTTGCTCGAGCCGGTCGCCATCGTCGGGTGTCGTGCCCAGGGACCCTCACAGATCGATGCGGCCCGAAGACTGCCGCAGAAAGAGGTCGTCGTCGAAGGGTGAAGGAGGAGTGAGCCCCGTTCGGGGCTGCTACGCTGGATCTGGCCGCGGATGAAGAGGGATGAAGCTCTGGTCGTGATTTCTTACGATGCTCCAAGCTATTCGCGCCGTCGGATCTCGGGGGGAGGGGGCGAGCCCTCTCAGAAGAGGCTCAGAAAGCCCAGGGGGGTCTTCTCCACAATTTGCCATCGCTCGGACGTCCATTCCACGTGCATCCGTTCGATCTCGCGAGTGTTTTTCTCTTGCTCGATGATCAAAGATGCTCCTCGCTGGTCCCCGCCACGAAATGCACACGCCCGAGCGATGCCAAGCCAAAGGACGCGGGGGCTTCTTCGAAGCCCCGTCGCCCTCCGAGAAGGCATGCCCCCTCTCACTGCCCTCATCGGCGCGCCGCCGAGACGAAGGCGTCGGCCGCCTTGGACGACTTGTTGTACCCGTCCTTCTTGTCCACGGCGCGGGGGGGGGGAGTTGGCCCCCGGCTGGCACCGCCAGGCTCCCCAAAAAAGCGCCCCGCGTCGTGGGGGCCCAGGTTCGTGAGCATCGCTTTACCTTGGCCGGCTTGCCCACCTGCGGCAGGCTCGCGCGGCGTCGGCGCGTGCAAAGGTTTTTGACACCGCGTCGATCGTTCAACTATGAACCGATCGCGGCCCCGATCGTTCAAGGTTTACCGTGCCCCTTAATGCTTCCGCGTCGTTCTATCATGCGGAGTTCAACCATGAACGCCTTCGCCGGCGTCGACTAGGTGGGGATGTGTGCCTGTTCCGTCGGGTCTCGCGGGGCCTAGCACGACCTCGGGGGGTTGGCTGGTGGGGCTTCGGGGATGCGGATGGGTTAGACGATGTTGAGTCTGGCGGAGGACGACTCACCCTGATCGGGGCCGAAAGTGAGCCTGGTGGACCCAGCCTTGGAGGTCCCAAGGAGGTGCGGTGGCAAACCGTAGCGGTGACCTGGAAATCTCTGGAGACCTCACCGCACGGACCGTCACCGCACTGTTTTGGGACCCGAGTCGCCCGAGACGTTCCCAAAGAACGACACAGGTCCCAAGACCGGGCGGCCACCCCGAACTCCGCACCGACCCACCACACGGTGTCGTCACCACGCCGTTTGGGGGTCCGCGACAGGCTCCCCTGACGTTCGGGCATTTTCACAGACGTGGCCCCCCAGAGGTCTTTCGCACGGGGGAAGCGGGTCGTGGGGGGAACGGGTCCTGGACCCTTGGGCCTTACCCCAGGACGAGATCTTCATCCTGAGTCGCTTCCTGACGGTCCCAGGACCCGAGGAGGGCCCCGAGGGCCCGAAAACGGCGGAAAACCTCAGGACCCGTTTCCCTCAGGACCCGTCGTTGTCGTCGTCGTCGTCGTCGTCGTCGTCGCCGCCGCCGCCGCCGCCGCCGCCGCCGCCGCCGCCGCCGCCGCCGTCGTCGTCGTCGTCGTCGTCGTCGTCGTCGTCGTCGTCGTCATCGTCGTCGTTTCCTTCACGACCCCTTTCCCTTGGCGAGGGTCTCGACCCCTCCCCAGGGGCTGGCGGTCCCTCCCGAGTCGTTCCTTGCAGGCCCCCATAGGGCATGGGGCGGGCCCTCACGGGCCAAAAACCAGCCACAAACCTGCCGTCGGGCTTTGGCTGCTCGCGACGCGAGGGGGTCTAGGATTGGGCCTCCAGAGGCTCTGGGTTGTGGCCCTCAAGATCGTCCCCTGGACTTTTCCCAGGGTGCGTTCCGACCACACTGTCCACGCGGACCCAACCGTGGCGACGTGGAGACCCAGGAAAGGCCAGCAACGCCCCGGACACTTCGATCCTCGAACCTCGAACCTCCCCCTGTGGAGGCATGGCGGGGCTGGCCAGTTTCCCCCTCCCCAGATGGACAGGGAGGCCACCCAGTCCTCGGAGCGGGCCCTCTCGTACCTAGAGGCCGCCCGGATGGGGTCAGCGCAGATGAGGTCGGAGGATCAAACACCATCGCCGATGCATCGCCGATGCATCGGCGGTGCACCCGCGACGTCGGCGATGCACTGGCGACGTCGGCGTGGAGAAAATCGGGCTCCACATCGAGCCGCATCGCTGATGCATCGGCGATGCGGCGCGAGCCTCCGACCCCATCTGCTCGGACCCATCGGGGAGGCCCAGAGCACCGCGCCCCGTGCGGCGTGCTCGCCATGCGCACGCCAGGGGGGCGAGACTGGGAGGGGGCGGGGGAGGGCGCCCCGCGCGCGCGCGCCAGGCCGAGCGCGGCCCTCGCGGAAAACCTGGGCCAAAACGATAACAGGTGGTGGTGAGGTTCCCCTGCTTGGAACCTAAATCCCCTCGAGACGTAAAAAAACGACGCACGGCTTTGACGTACGGCTTTTCGCTGTCGGCCTCTGGGGGCCCCTACTGGGCCTCGGGACCGCGAAAAACGACTCGGGATGAAAAGCTGGTCCAGGGCAAGGGGTCGAGATCTCTGAGGGTCGATGTTATGAAAAAAACCGTGTCGGGGGTCTGGGAAGCTCGAAGGCCGAGGGCTTTGGCAGCGCTTCAACCTCCACGGGCCTCCCGGAGCGCCCTCGTCGCCACGGCTGGACCCGCCTCGAAAGCACGGCCAGAGCAAATCCCAGGAGGAGGTCCGAGGGTCGAGCCCTGACCCGCAGAAGGCACCGAATCACACCCACGATCAGGTCTGGCCGGGGGCCTTCTGCGGCGGGGGCGGGCGGGCGGGGGGGAGGGGCGGCCTGAACAACAACAAGTAATTAAGGATGACCGGGTATGGGCAGCGGTGGCGTCCCGCTTCCAACGTCTCGCACAAGTCCAGACGAAGATGTTTCCCGTTTGCAAGCCCCCGAGGCCGTTTCCCAGCTCCCGGGACCGTGGGAAAAACAGTTGGGGACGAAGAGGCTGGCCCCTCGGAGGGGTCGAGAGGCCCAAGAGCCCGCGAAGACGAGGGCAGAAATGACCAGGGAGAGGAGGCGAGGAGGCGAGGGCGACGAGGCAGAGCCGTCGCCGAGGCGGGCGGCGATGTCTCACCGCCGCTGGATGGGACGCACAAAGACATAATATTATATGTCCTCCTTGGAGGCGCGCGCCCGACCCGAACCTGTAGTATACACATCTTGTAGTCAATCGCTTCCCGAGCGGTTTGGCCAGAGAGCGCCCGCTTAACGACGCATGTACTATAAGATTTCTTGGTGCGCATGTCGCCCCGGGGGGGCGACGCACACATAGTATTAGGATGTTTCGCGGTGACCCGAAAGGGGGTCCAGCTGAAAGAGGGTGGTGCAATAGATTTGGGGAAATTGCATCGCAAATGTACTGCGCCGGAGAATTGTATTGCATTGTACTGCAAGTAATGCATTGCGCGCGAAAATCCATCGACACATCTGCGACCCGGAAATGTACTGCACGCCCCATATGTACTGCAACCCCACAAATCTACTGCACCAAATCTATTGCACCACCCCCTCGTCGCCGGACCCCCCCCGGGCCAACCCGAACGTCGGGGTGACGCCGATACCGCCACTCCCCGGACCCCTCCCGGAGTAGGTTCTGACTAGAGTTTCGAGGTGAATCCAGCGGTGGCGACGAGGGCCGCCCAGGAGGCCCAAAAAGGGAAAAACGGCCGAAGGGTAGAGGTATGGGTACCTTTTCCCCTCTGAATTAAAGTATTGGGATGACGCCGACCCGAAGAGGGGGTCCTGGTGGACGGCGTCGAGCCGGGCTTCAGGGGGTCCGGCACGGGCGGTGGCAGGCCCGGTCGGGCAAGCGACCTGGGAGGCAGCGCTGGGCCCGCCTGGCAAGGGGGCGCTTGGCTCCCCTCCTTCCCCCTCCTGCTGCCGGTGCTCCGCTCCCCTCCCTCCATGCCCTCCTTCCCTATGTGATCCCTCCTCGCGTCTTCCGTCGCCATCGTCGTCCTCCACACTCCTTCGTCATCGTCATCGTCATCGCCAACAGCAAAAACAGCCACAACTACAACAACAAGAACAACAACAACAACAACAACAACAACAGCAACAACAACAACAACAACAACAACAACAACAACAACAACAACAACAACAACCATAACAAGAACGACGAGCACAACAACAGCGACAACAATCAGTTTAATACTGTTCGCTCTTATCTGCTCGCGTGCCAGTCAACACGTATCCCCCAAACCCTAGATACCCACCCCTTTCGTCTTCGATCGTACCCCAGCAGGGGGATATCTTTCGTACCTGCAACGTGTATTTCGCGCAGCCCCTAAGGCAGGGGAAAAGAGGACGGATGGAAGGAAGGGACAAGGGGCGGGCGGGCTGCTGGAGCGTGCGTCCTGCATGAATCGCGAGGACGTCTCGAGCGATAGCGCGATTCCCATATCAATCGTGAGGAAATGCACGGCGAGAGCTTGCTTCCTGAGTGTCGACGGCGCGGCGTCTGAATAAATCCCACCAGCCCTCTGGGCGTGAGTGGTTTAGGGAGCCCTCTCTGTCCTGAACCCCTTTCTTCCCCTTCGGGGAGGGGTTTATCACTGTTCCCTATTAATAAACACCCCCTCCCCCAGGCGACTGGGGGCCAACCCAGATCCATGCCAACACCCCCCCACAATCCCTTGTAAAAAACAAAACGAAACACACTCAGCCTCCAAATTCGGAACATGCGCAGCCAACCCGATGCGCCCCCCCCCCCACCATCCTTGTCAAAAAACAATACAGAGTACACTTGGCGGAGGCGGCGGCGGCTGCGGCGGCGGCGGCTGCGGCGGCGGCGGCGGCTGCGGCGGCTGCGGCGGCGGGGGCGGCGGCGGCGGCGGCGGCGGCGGCGGCGGCGGCGGCGGTGGCGGCGGTGGCGGCGGCGGCGGTGCGGTAGCGGCAGCGGCTGCGGCGACGGCGGCAGCGGCGGCGGCGGCGGCGGCGGCGGAGGCGGCGGTGGCGGCAGCGGATTGGCCCCCAGTAGCTACCCATCCAAAGACGACTGCTGAATATGCTGAGGCTCGGGCCAGACTCGGGTGCTACGTATGTGTTGGGAGGGCGGGTGGGAGTGAGCGAGACGGCTTGCGGGCGGGGGGGGTATCTTGACCCCTCCCCCTGTCCCCTCCCCCTGGACCTGGAGAGGCCGTTCTGCGGGTCGTCAGGGCGTCCAAGATGGGCAGCCGAAAAGGCGCCGCATGCTGTAATTTCATAGGGTTTCGGGGCCCGACGGGGGGACAGAGAAAAGTGCTCGCCCCTGTTTTGATCGATCGCCTCCAAGATGGCCCCAAGAGACCTCCCAGACCCCCCCAAAGAGCCCCAAGAGGGCCTTAACAGCGCCCCCAGAGAGCCCCAAGGAAGCCCCAAGGGAGCCCCGAGAGGCACCACGGGAACCCCAAAAGGGCCCAAAGACCTCCAAAATATCCCCAAGAAGGTCCCAGGATACCCCCAAAATGCCTCCAAGAGGCTCCCAGAACGAAAGACCCAGAGAAGTAGAAGGATATATGCGTGGGCAGGAGGAGGTGCGCCCGAAAGCCACGACTGCCGGCATGCTTCGCACAAGTTGCTGTTCTGGAATGGGCTGGTGGGGATGCGCGAAGCGTGAAGAATTGTGAGGAAGTCCCACGCGAGAGCGAGATGTTTGCACAGATTGTAAGCAAGTCCCGCGCAAGAGCGCGATTTGGGAATAAAATGTAAGGAAGTATCAGACGGGAGCCGTCGTTGTTGGTGTACACCGGGGGCCGACAAACCAGTTCGGTGACACTTCATGTTCCTTGTAAAAAACCCAGTGCGAGCCCAGGGAGAAGCACATTAATTGAGAAATAGCATGGTTATTGGGCAAGGGGTATCAACAATGATTATTCTGTAGAAATGACAATTCAACATCAAAAAACGACGACAACGATGAAGACGACGACGACGACAACCACCACAACAACGAACAACACAACAGCAACGACAACAACAACATCAACAACAGCACAGCAATAACAACACCACCAAAAACAACAACAACAACAATCATTTTACCCGAACGCTCAGTGTTCTCCCCAGTGCCAGGGTTTTCTTGCGACACCAGCCAATACCCCCACTTCGTGGGGGGGCCGTTCAAGCTCTACCAAATATCCAAACGACTCTTCGAGACCACCCACACCCAGCTTCCCGCCCTATGACGTTGGGACACTTCACTTCGTGGCGTGCGGACGACCCTGGCTACTACACTGGCGTGGGGTACACACCCACAGAGGTTGATCACATCTGTTACATATGATGTGGTACACGGTACACGTGAGATGGTACGCAGTGCCAAGATAGTTGGTCACATTTTTGGGGCAAATTCGTGGGGATGCGATTACAGAAGTACATGTGTTACACTGATGTTATACAGTCCCAAGGATGACGCATGCATTGCTCATAGACTCATGGCGCTATGATCCTAACTCTCAGTGCCCAACGCGCGCGTGCACAGCCAGACGGAGGGAGAGAAACACATGTATACAAGGTTCGTGACATACGCACGGTCCACCATGTTGTAAACGATCGCATGCACGGTAAGTTCTGAAATTATACGCATGTACAAGCAGACATGCGAGGGAGAAAGGGAGATGGCCATCGACAGTTCCAATACGGCTCCAAGGCGGAAGAGGGGGAGGAGGAGCAGGACAAGGAGGAAAGGAGAGAAGCGAGAAAGGAAGAACGCAGACGGCGCGGCTCTGGACACAAAGGGGTGCCATACTTTCTCCTGCTTTCGCAAACAGGTCCAGTCACACGTAGGGGTATACTCAACCGAATGGTCTTCGCATCCAGAAGCATACTAAAGGCGCGACGCATCGTCGTCTGCGATGGCGCGGAGCGGGCGCGTGGGTGCCCGGCTGCCTGGCTGATACACGTGCGGGCCTGGCTGATACCCGTGCGGTCCCAGATGCCCAAGCGTGTCTTTCGATGAATACTGCAGTAGCCACGCCGTTGCGACCCTATCTGGCACATACAGTGGTGGATCCAACTGTCGGAGCGCCCGGCATAATTTGTAAGCGGTATTATACTCGATGCCCAGGTGGCGGATGGCAGACCCGTGCTGCTCCTCCAGCTCCTTGGCGCTAGAAATACTGACCTTGCCAGTCACAACCCGATACTTGGCCCACCAAGTCTTGCACGCCTGGTGACTGGCATTGATACCCTTTGCCGCGAGCGCCTGATGCAAATAATACGCACTCTCGCAGTCGGCCAAGGGAGGCCGGGACAGCTCTGCGCCATACTGCTCGTGAAGGTCTTTCGCCGTCAAAGCCATGATCCAAGAACACAGGCGATACCTTGATCCGAGATGGCTACGGATATGAGCGTGAGAGGAAGGGGGGAAGCCTCCTGGGGCCGCTGGGGGTCCTCTTGGGGAAGGGGGGAAGCCTCCTGGCGCCGCATGGGGTCCTCTTGAGAGGCTTTGGGGGGCTTCTTGAAAGCATGTTGGGGCCTCTTGGGGGCTTATTGGATCCTCCCGGAGGACTCTTGGAGCCGCTTGGACGCCTCCTGGGGCCATCTTGGGGGCCTCTTGGAGCCAACTTGGAGCCTCTTTGGAACCTCTTGGGGGCCTCTTGGAGTCCTCTTGGGGCCTCTTGGGACCATCTTGGGCGCCTCTTGCGGCCTCATGGGCGCCTCTTGGGGCCATCTTGAGCGCCTCTTGGGGCCATCTTGGGTTTTAAAGATTCATGAAGAGCCCGCGGGTGGATTTTGATATTTTTCGGATGAGAAAGTCTTGCGTTTGCATATGTTTTCGGAACATCGCATCTTGAAATTATTGAAATCACATTATGTTTGGCAGGATTTCGGCACGCGCGCGCGGCGGCCGCGCGCATGTGCACTTCGTGTCATTTTTTGCAAGGGATGGTGGCCCTCGTAGGCTCGCAACCGTTGTTGCAGAAGGTCGAAGCACCTGAAAAGGTTCCTCGCAAAGGCCCTTTTAACAGAAATGTTTAAAATCTGGTGGGTTTCCTAGGAATCCGCAAGAGCGCGCGGAAGGACATTTTGACAATTTTTTCTGAGAAAACCATTGGGTTTTTGATGTTTTTATGTTAAAATCGCTACGAAACCTAAGGTTTTGGAAGGATTTCGTCTTGCGCGCACGAATGTCCACTTTACCTTATTTTTTGCAAGGGATTCTTGCAATTTGATCAAGTAAAAACAAGAATTTTCATTTTCTATTGTTTTTTGCAAGGGAAAACGAGCGTCAACAAAAAACCGGATCCGGAGCTCATCCACTTTTCTGAAGCTTTCGCGAAAAAATGATGAAAATGTAGCTGCGGCCTAGGCGCGGCGCAGAGGTCGCGCACCAGGGGTCCCAACAATAATAATTCTTTAGAAGGAATAATGTTCAACAACAACAACAACAACAACAACAACATCAACGAACACCATGACAGCAGCCACATCAACAGCACCAGCATCAGCAACATAATCAGCATCAGCATCATCAACCGCAGTTATCGTCATCATCATAATCACAATCGACACCATCAACATCATCATCAGTATCATCACCAGCAGCATCATCATCAGCATCATCATCGTCGTGATCACCAGCAGCATGTCAGCATCGTCATCATCAACAGCAGCAACAAAAAACACATACACCGTCATCGATGCAATCATCATCGTCAACATCATCATCATCAGCATCGTCACCAGCGTCGTCATAAAGATACTGATCAGCATAATCAGAATCATCAACATCATCAGCATAAACACCATCAGCATCATCATCAGCAGCCGCATTATCACAGCCATCACCATCATCATCAGCATCATCCTCATCGTCATCATCATCACCAGCAGAAGCAGCACCAGCAGCATCGTAGTCGTCGTCGTAGTAGTCGTCGTCATCATCATCACCACCAGCAGCATCATCATCATCAGCATCATTATCATCATCCTCGTCGTCCTCCTCCTCTTCCTAACCATCAGGATCATTATCATCAGCATCATCATCGTCATCGTCAACCAAATCACCAACTGCATCGTCAGCGTCGACGTCGTCAGAAGCATCACTATCAGCACCATAAGCATGAGTATCAGCATCGACTTCATCAGCATCATCATCCTCATCATCATCACCATCACCATCACCGTCACCATCATCATCATCATCATCATCATCATCATCATCATCATCATCATCATCATCATCATCATCATCATCATCATCAGCATCAGCATCATCATCATCATCATCATCATCATCATCATCATCACCATCGCTATCGCCATCACCATCACCATCACCATCACCATCACCATCATCATCATCATCATCATCATCATCATCATCATCATCATCATCATCATCATCATCATCATCATCATCATCATCATCATCGTCGTCATCGCTCCTCCGCCGAGGAGGTTGGCAACCTCCTCCTCCATCTTGTCCCTCAACGTTCTCCTCCCTTGAGGCGGGGAGACAACGACGACGACGGCGACTACTGCTTACCACTTACCGCCTGGGCCGAACAAAGTCACATGTGCGCGACGGCCGGGGCACTGGGAAGTCGGGCGAGGTAGCAATCAAACCCCGTGAGCCACTCGACGGGAGCTCACCACTACGACCAAGAACGACTCTGCCTTCCCCTCCCGCTCCTCGTTTTCCTCGTTCTCCCCCCGCTCCTCCCCCTCCCGCTCCCCCACCCCTTCCCCCTCCTCTTCCCTCCTCCCCCTCTCCACCTCCCCCCTCCCTCCCCCCCCCATCCCTGAGAGACGGGCTCTGCGCGACGCTGGGCCCGCGCCCACCGTTGCGGGGTCCGGGGCAGGCGGGGCTGGGCCGGGCCGACCCGCGCCAGGCGGCGGCGGCGGCGCCCCGGCGCGCGCGGGGCTGCGCGCAGGCGGCGGCGGCCCGGGCCTGAAGGAGGGAGGGGGACGACAAGGGAGGGTGGGGGGGGCTGGCTCGGGGGGGGCGGGGGGGGGAAGCATCTAGCTTGAATCGGCGATGGCTCAGGGGGCGAGCGTCTGGCTCGGGGGGGGGAGCTGGCTCAGGGGCGGGGGCATGGAAGCTCAGAGGCCCCTCCAGGATGCTCCAGCGCGCTGAGGGAATCACAGCGGGAGCTTCGCCGTACGGTCGGTCCTAGGACAGAAGAACATCCTCCAACATGAGACCCTCCGCTGGCCAAAACACCCCAAAACTATAAGACGACCGACCCCCAAGATGCAAGAGCATCCAACAAGCACGAAGAGCACTCAAGGGTACCCACCTCAATCCAACCAGATCTTGGCCGCCAACACTGCTCTTGCAACTCTACTCAATCTGAGCGCGGGTCTCCTCCCCTCGCCCGCCTCGTTAATGTTCCGTTTTCCGCACCATTTGCAATTCCGTTGCCCGGCTTGCCGCTACGACCGCGCTGAGTCCCCCAGCGAAAGCTGCAACTAAAAGTGCTTCGCCGCGAGTGCCATGGGAGTGCCCTCCCCTCTCCCCCTCCCTCCTCCCTCGCGGCCACTTCGCTGTTCTTTCCCTCCTCCTGCCGCCAGCTCATCAGCGCCTTCCGCTGCCCGGACCGCCTGAGTATGCGTGCGGACTGCTTCTGCCGCGCTACGACGTAAAAGTGTTCGGTTCCTCTGGGGGCCCTCCCCGCGCTCCGGGGCTATCAGCTGACGGCTTGGGGTGAAAGAAGCCAGCCCAAAGTATAGATTGATTATCCGACCTGATTGTTCGGCCTCCTCTGGGGGCCCCCGCTTGGCTCCGGGGCCATCCGAGAACGGCTCGGGATGAATAGAACCAGGAAAGAACGGTATAAACCTAAACAGTTGGTGCTCCGCGCGGATTTGGGGGATCTGCGCTGGGCCCCGAGCGGACACGAAATCCGCGCGGACCGCCAACAGTGTATGTTTATAGCGTTTCTTCGACTGAGAGAGGCCAGCCCAGGGTAGATTTAGGTCGGGCGTGTCACAAAGAGTCGAAAAATAATAGAAACATCGTCCCTGGACTATTCCTTGACAATTTTGGAATCTTCCTCATGTAGAGGGACACGCCGGACTTCAGGGTAGATCCTCCGCCCTGGCTCTGTCCGTCCGCGGCCCCGACCCTTTCCCCGGGGTCACAAGGCTGCGCCCGCCCAGAGCCGTTGGCGGTGGCCTTCGGGGCCCGAGAACGGGCCCATGAGGCCAGAGCTCGCAAGAAAAAACGTCCGCGACGGGAAATACAGTCGGGGCGCTGGCCTAAGGAACCCTCAGGAAGGAGCGAGGCCCCTTGTTTCCATAAGTTAAGCTTCGAATTCCCATCGAAGACCTAAGCAAAAACCGAAGGCCAAGCGCAACACAACTAAGGAACACTGAGCCCCTCCCAAACGAAAAAGGGTTCCTTCTTCAACGCCCCGACTGTTAAAATCTGTAGATCCAATATTCAACTCCTTTTGAGCATCGATGGGCTACGGGCGGAGCACGATTCAATCTGTTCTCATCCAAACTCGCTCTAGCCGAAACTCGGAAAGATCGGCATTCAACCGAAACTCCACTGGTTTCAGCAACCGCTCTAACTATCGGCTGGCCCCAGGAAAACCGAACACCCCTTCCTCGGCCTTCGGCGCCGCAAGTGGACGGAGGCGGAGGCGAAAGCCTATTGGACCAGCGCAACTCTTTTCACAACGAGCGCGCTGGCAAACGGCCAGCGTTGTCAAAGCCCGCTGTGTCTCACGTTGCCGTCGGCCTCCATCGTCAATTTCAACATCCGCTCGATCGTCTCCTCGTCGAGAGCTTTCGCGACCAGGCCTGCTGGACTCCAGTGGCCCTCGGCCGTTTTCAGCAACAGCTTCTTGTTGATCTTAGCTCGTTCCTGCATCCACAGGAATCGCACGCCTATGTGTCGAACAGCCCCCAATCCCTGTCTGCGAGAAATATCTCTGGCTGCAGAAGCGTCGCTGAAGATCTGCAACTCCGTCTCGCCACTCGCGCCCACGCCCAAGTCGCGCAGCATCGCCTGCACTCCAAAACCGCGGCAGGACCCACGCAGTAATGAGTATGATCGGCCTCCCCGCTGCTGAGGCTCACAATGGATTGGGCCGTGCTGCCATGTTTCAGCAGATGCGATCCCCATAATATGGCCATTCCCGTTCTCGAGCGTCTCGCGATTGGGCCCCCGGCGTAGTCGCTGTCGCAATATGCGCTGATCTTGTCTGGTAGCCCCTGCGCCGGGAACAGCGACCGCCCTGCCGGGTACTTTTCTCTTCAAGTCCTCCATGTTGTTCTCCCTCGGATCCTTCCAGACCAGACCGCCGTTGTTCGGCAGTAAGTCCGTCTGCTCCTCGGCGACGTCGGCCACGGCAGCCCGCTGCGCACTGCGGGGGCCAGGACGGGGCGCGCGTCGCCCACCAACCTGCCAAGCTTCGCCTCCAGGGCGAACCGGATGGTCCTCACTTGCCTCTTCACCTCTCGAACTGCAACTTCGACTCCTCCGTTACTTTGGCGCTCTCCTGGCGGTGACTCTCTCGGCAAGAACTCCACCGTGGGTGCCGCCACTGCGACCGCCGTCTTCAACGCCACGATCGCCGCCTCCCCATCGCTCTGGAAGATCAGCCTGCGGTTGCCCAGATGCAGGATGAAGCTCATCAAGATCTTGACCATGAAGTTTGTCACCTTCTTGCCGGGGACCGCCGACGAGCACGGGGGCCTCGTCTTGGAGTCTCTGGCGACCAGCATCGGGAAGTTGTCCTCCTGGTGGGAGCTGGAGCTAGTCCAGCTCCGCTACCATCTTCAACTCCTTTTGAGCAACGATGGACTGCGGCCGGAGCACGATTCAAGCTGTTCTCATCCAAACTCGCTCTAGCCGAAACTCGGAACGATCGGCATTCAACCGAAACTCCACTGGTTTCAGTAACCGCTCTACACTATGGGCTGGTCCAAGGAAAACCTAACATCAAAAACACACCTAAAAAACAGAACACACACACACACACACTCACATCGTCGGAGATCTGCGGGGAAGAGTCGCTGGAACTTCAGGGGGGGCCGTACTGAAAAAACGGCCCGTCGGATCTCTGGGCCCGAGGCCTGGGTCGCCCAGCAGCGTCTCGCCTCGCCCGCATCGCGGTGAGAGAGAGACGCGCGCCAAAGATCGCGCCATCACGCCGCCGACCTCTGGCGAGGGCACATCTTCTGCTGGGGCCCACAAGGCGTACGGCAGGTTCGCGTCGTGCCGACCCCGGCCCTGGTTCCTGACACCACGGGGATCGTTCTATCTTGAACGATTGGCCGTCTCCGAAACGTCCGATCGTTCAACGTCGACTGATTCTGTCTGGGTCGGCGGCGGCGTTCAACGCTCAACGCCGGCGGCGGGGTCGCCGCCAGTCGACACGACGCGAACCTACCGTAGTTGTCGTCGCGCCCCTGCGAGTGACCTACAGCCATCGCGCTCCCACAAGGAACGCCCAATGAGGAACGAAGGGCCTCTCTGTGACCCAGCCTCGGCCTCGAAGAGGTCCTCCGACCCAAATCTGAGGAGGGGACCAGAAGCCAGGGCCCCGCCGGAGCCCAGTGGACCCCATTCTGGCGTCGTCGCCTGCAGGAGATCTGGGCGAAGCATTTTTCTTCACGCCAGGCGCGCTTGCCCAATTTCGAAACACGGCGGCCCTCGCGGAACATGGGGTCGAGGGCGCCGCCAGTCGTACTTTCTGCGATGTTGCACTTTTCCGCGGCGTCGAATCCCAGGAGAGAGCGCAGGGCGCAGAATCAAAGGGAGGACAATGGTAAAAAACTCTCGCGTTATTGCCCCTCTCGGGCCTCCAGACGCCTCAGGAGCCGTTCAGGTACTCCTAGGGACATCTGGGGACCTCCTCCTCCTCCTCCTCCTCCTCCTCTTCCTCCTCCTCCTCCTCTACTCCTCCCTCTCCCTCCACTCTTCAAGACGGGCGACTTAGAGGCGGGCGAAAGCCTAAGCAGGAGGAGCCTCAGCATTCGCGCAGGCAGGATCACACGGCGGCAGCAACGACGGCGGCGGCGGCAGCAACGGCGACGGCGGCGTCGACTGCGGCGACGGCGGCGACGGCTGCGACAACGGGGGGACGGGAAACGGACGGAAGAGAGGAAGAAGGGAGAAATAAGAAGACGAAGACGAAGAAGAGGAAGAAAGAAGAAGAGAAAAAGAAGAAGCAACAGAAAAAGAAAAAGACAAAACCGAAGAAGAAAAGAAGAAGAAGAAGAGAAGAAGAAGCAGAGCAGAAAAGAGCGAAGACGACTGAATAAAAGAAGAAGAAGAAAAGAAGAATAAGAGAAAGAAAACGAAGAATGAAGAAGAAGAAAGGAAAAAAGAAGAAGAAGAAGAAGAAGAAGAAGAATTAAGAGAAGAAGAAGGAAGAAGAAGAAGAATAAGAAGAAGAAGAGTAGAAGAAGAGAAGAATAAAAAGAAGAGACGAAGAAGAAGAAAGAAGAGAAGAAGGACGAAGAAGAAGAGAGCAACACTAATAACTAAGACATAAGAATAAATAATATACATACGTCAGAAAAATAAAACTAACAAAGCAAACTGAACAATCACACGTAAAATGAACCCGAATCATGCAAACATAAAATCAGAATAATAATACGAAGACGAATCTCTCCCTCCTCCTCCTCCTCCTCACTCCGCCTCCTCCTTCCTCCTCCTCCTCCTCCTCCTCCTCCTCCTCCCCCTCCCCTGGCCTCGTGTGGTCCAACGCGGGCGGCGCCGACTCCGCGCGAACCGTGCTGCGGGCCGAAGGCGGCGAGCCAGATTCAACGCAGTCGAGCGCCGGGGGCGGCGGGCCAGGTCTTGACCTTATCCAGACGCAGCGGGGGGGTGGGGACGAGGGGGGGCGAGTTATGTTTCGACGTCGATATGTTTTTCGACCTCGGGCTCTTCAGCCCAATTACGCGTGTTTCCGATGTTTGGCTTTTCAGCCGCGGGATGCTTCAACCCCTAAGGCTTTTCTAACCCCAGGAAAAATCCAGACTTCCAGGGTCTTGAATGCAATACGGAAGTGATGTTCGGCTTCCGCGAACGCCGTTTCCGGGCTCGAGGAGCGCCGAAGAGCAATCACGATGAGCAAACGGCGGCGGGGAAGGATAAAAGGGCGGCGTCGAATACCCGAGGAGGGAACCAGGGAATGAAGAAAGGGGGAAGGGGCACGCTGGGCACGCTTGCACCACATCTGATATCGTAACCCCTCCCGCCCATCCCTTCCCACTGCGTTGGACCCGTCTCTAGATGCAGACTGGGGTGCCCCAGAGGACCTTGATCCGCAAATGGCAGCTGCAGGATGTGACCCGTCCTCTGCTGCGCTACGTATCGGAAAGGGGGCACTTGTACACTGAAGGAGGAGAGGGTGAAGGAGGAGGAGGAGGCGGAGGGTGTGGCGGAGGTGGAGGGAGCAGGAGGAGCAGGAGGAACAGGAGGAACAGGAGAAGGCGGAACAGGAGAGAACGGACGGGGCGGCAACGGCGAGGAAGGAGTCGCATCCAGGAATGTAGCCCGCGCACGGTGGAGTTGAAGGCTACGTCGTGTACTTACGTTTCGCCAGCTCGTGAGCTGCCAACTCCAATGCTCGCGCAATCACCCAACCTTCCCAACAACAACCTGTTTTGCACATCCACTGCGGCCGCGAATTTTGTGATTAATTGGCACTACCTGGCGCATCTTTATTGTTGCTCTACCGCGAGCAAGCTCGCGCGCAGAGCGACCAGCTGGTTTGGCACAACCAATGCAGCCGCGATGTCGCTTACCGATGGGAACTTCCCAAGGCGACAGTCTGAACGACGGGAACAAAGGAACGTTCCTGTAGCGGCTGCAGCGTTTAAAGGACCGACAACGTTCCCTCACTCAAATGGTGCAAGCGTGCAGTGGAGAGAAGGAAATGGTGCAAGCGTGCAGTGGAGAGAAGGAAGTGAGGCGGAGGGGGAAAGGGGGACGAGGGAAACGGAGCGGGTGGGAAAGGGAAGAGGAGGGAGGAGAAGGATATGAGAGATAGGGCGAGGGGAAGGGGAGGGGCGACGGGCAAGTTAGGTGCGCTCGCGTCAACATCTGACATCCTACCCCTCCCTCCCATCCCTTACCATGGCGCTGATTTTCTCTATCCGCGGACGCGTGTCGTAGCGGACCTGTGGCTCCGCGCGCGTGTGCGTAGTGGGTGGTGGTGCGCGTGCGTGCATGCGTGTGTGCGTGGTTGTGGTTGTTGTGGTGGTGGTGTGTATGTGTGTGTGCGTGTGTGCACGTGTGCTGTGGTGTGACGTGGTGTGGCGTCTTGGTGGTTTGGTGGTGGGCCAGGTGCGTACGTGCGTGATGGCGGTGGTGGTGGTGCCGGTGGTGGTGTGTGTGTGTGTGTCTGTGTGTGTGCGTGTGCGTGTGTGTGTGTGTGTGTCTGTGTGTGTGCGTGTGCGTGTGTGTGTGCGCGTGTGTGCGCGTGTGTGCGCGCGTGCGTGTGTGTGTGTGTGTGCGTGTGCGTGCGTGCGTGTGTGTGTGTGTGTGTGTGTGTCTGTGTGTCTGTGTGTCTGTGTCTGTGTGTGTGTGTGTCTGTGTCTGTGTGTGTGTCTGTGTGTGTGTGTGTGTGTGCGTGCGTGCGTGCGTGCGTGCGTGCGTGCGTGCGTGCGTGCGTGCGTGCGTGCGTGCGTGCGTGCGTGCGTGCGTGCGTGCGTGCGTGCGTGCGTGCGTGCGTGTGTGTCTGTGTGTGCGCGCGTGTGATGTGGTGTGACGCGGTGTAGCGTGGTGGTGGTGGGTGGGGTAGTTCGGTGGTGGTGGCGGTGCGCGGTGGTGGTGCGCGTGCGTGCGTGCGTGCGTGGGTGGGTGGAAGTGGCGGTGGGTGTGCGTGCGGCGGGGCGGGGCGTGGTGCGGCGCGGTGGTGGCGGGCGGATGGGCGCGCGAGAAAGAGGCCCGCGCTGGGGCGAGAACGCCATCCTGAACGACGGAGGCAAAACACCGATCCGAAAATGAGGCCCACGCTGCAGCGGGAGCACGATTCGGAACGATTCGGGAGCAGAAATGAAGCTGGCGCCTCAGCGAGAACAGCATTTTGAAAAAAAACGCAGGCGAAAACCCAACTCCCGGGAATCCTGTGTGTAAAAAACAATACGCGGGGGGGGGGGGGTCGAATATTCCCAGCACGCCATCAGGGGAAGAGGGAGAGTAGTATTCATATTGAGTAATTGTGTAAAAGGGGAGGGGACAAGGGAAGGGAGAAGGAAAGGGAGGAGGAAGGGGAAAGGGGAGGGAGACTGGAAAGAGGGCGGAAGGCGGAGTGGGAGGAGACAAGAGAGGCGATGGGAGGGTGAGGTACTCCTCCTCCTTCTCCTTCTCCTCCTCCACCTGCTCCAGTGATGTCGTGTTCATGCGAGGGTGTCTGGACTGAGGCTAGGGTTAGGTCGGACATGTTCTTCTACAGGAGGATCTCGGACGAAAAGTAAAACATACGCCAAAAATGCTCAAAAGTACCCCCCAAAAAAAGAAACATCGTCCCGACTATTGTTTCTATGTTTGAATATTCCTCCTGTAGAGGGACAGGCCAGACTGAAGGTTAGGGCACACAAGGCGTGCTACAGCTCGCAAGGCTTGCGACCGCCGTGCGGGCAGCCGGATTTGGTCGCCCACGGGATGCTCTGGTGAACCAACCCAGGGAAGCACCCATGGAGTGAATGAACTTTGACACTACAATTAGGTCGGGCACTTTCCCCTACAAGCGGAAGTTTGACGAAACATGTATAATACTATATATATATATAGATATATAAAAATCGAAAGAACAAACGAAAAATCGTCCCCTGACATTTTTCTACTATTCTTGAATATCCCTCCTGTAGAGGGACACGCCCGACTTAACACTACGAGGATAAGCGTACGAGGATGAACGTACAGGGAAGCTGGAGAAGGTGGCCGGAGCCAGCCCCGCAACTCTTTTCAGCCCTGGCCGGTCTTTTTCCAGCTTCGTCCAGCCCTGCCGACATCATCCCAACTGTTTCGCACTCGCTTCAGCCCATGCCAGATTCCCCAGCCCTGCCAGGGGATGGGTCTAGAGGAGAAAAAACACATAAACATAAACTGTTGGCGCTCCGCGCGGATGTCTTGGATCTGCGCTGAACCCCCCCTCCCTGGCCCCCGACAAGCCTCAGCATGGGGAAGCGGGTCCTGCGGGACACGGGCCCTGGACCCCCGGGCCTTCCCCCAGGACGACTTCTTCATCCTGAGCCGTTGTCGGACAGCCCCTGGGCCTGCGGAGGGCCCCGAGGACCCGAACACGGAGAGAAGCCTCGAGACCCCGCTCCCTCAGGACCCGCTTCCCCTACACGGCGGCGAGCGAGGGGGGGAATTGAGAAGGAGAAGGCCTTCTAAGAAGGCGGCGGGACTTCTCAGAAGCCCTCGCGCCTTCCGAGATTTTGCCTTGTCTTCGGAGAAGGCTTAGAAAACATCTCAGAAGACCGGGAGACTTCCGACCCTTCTGAGAAGGCCTTCTCCTTCTCACTTCCCCCCCTCGCTCGCCGCCGACCTACACAAGCGTGTTCCACTAGTCGCAAAGCACCTGCTCGCAAATGGCCTGAATCCGCCGCGGGGGATCTGCGATCCATGCCACTGGGGCACGCACGTGCTCTTCGTACGTCTGCGGGGGGGCACTCTGCGAGCAGTGGAACGCGCTCAGTGATCCTAGAGCCCCTGGGCGGCCGACTTGGACGCCCGACACGTGTACGGAAAAATGGGCACAATGCCCAACAACAGATGCTGTCCAAAACCAACAACGGCCGCTGTTGGGCAGGCGGCCCACTGCCTCGAAGGGACCACGTCCGCGTCGACGCCGACAGCGAACCTGCTGCTGGACTCTGTATCCACCTGCTTCCCGTACTAGATGAGCAAAGAACGCCAGAAACATAAACTTTTAGCGCTCCGCGCGGATTTCTTGGATCTGCGCTGGACCCCCCTTCCCTGGCGCGCGCAGCGCGCCAGGGGCGGCGCTGGAGGCGCCGCCAGGGGGTGCCTCCAGGGGGTGCCCTGGCGCGGATCCAAGAAATCCGCGCGGAGCGCCAAAAGTTCCGCGTGGAGCCCCGGACCCCATCCTTCTGCCTCATTTTTCGAGCCTGATCCATCTGTGAGGGCCCTGGGGCCCGAAAAAGGCAAAAACGCCCGGCTCAAAAAAATTTGAAGGCCAGGATCTAAAGGGAGTCAGGGGATCTGCTGACCCGGGTAAATCTAGACCCGGGTCAGTAAGGCCTTGCAGAATCCTGCAAAATCCTGCAACATCCTGCACCCAAACCCGGATCAATGCGAAGGATCCTGCAAAACCCTGCAGGAATCTGCACCCAAACCCGGGTCAATGCGACCCTGGCCCTGCAGCATCCTGCAAGATCGGGCGCTCTGGCTGACCCCCGTTTGCATTGACCCCCGTCTCAATTGAGCAGGGACCGACAGCCCCGGCATTCTTACCACGAAATGTTCTTAGAACCCAGAAATGTCCCCAGAACAACAAAAAATGTTCTTATAACATACGCCTGATGTGTTGAAACAAAACAGTCTGAGCCAGAAATGCTCGAGAACATTTCGTGCAGACCACAAAAAGATCTTAGAACATGTGTTGGTAGGCCTATCGGCAAACCAAGACGCTTCGCCGCTGCTTGACTCAAGACTCCCGAGGGAGCTGAGCCGGCGGCATGCCGGAGGCGGAGGGCTGCGGGCCAGAGCGCCCGGGGCCACGCGGCGGCGGCGGCGGCCCGGAGCCCGCGGCGTCCGTCGCGGGCGCGGGTGCCCCGGAGCGAGTGGCGCCGGAGGCCGGCGTGGGAGGCCCGGGGCGGGCGGGGCCTCGGGCCGCGGGCGGCCGCTCCTCCTCCTCCTCCTCCTCCTCCTCCTCCTCCTCCTCCTCCTCGCCCATCATCATCATCATCATCATCATCATCATCATCATCATCATCATCATCATCATCATCATCATCATCATCATCATCATCATCATCATCATCATCATCGTCATCAGCATCATCATCAGCATCAGCATCATCATCATCATCATCATCATCATCATCATCATCATCATCATCATCCGCAGCGTCGCCGTCCCTGCGTCCAATGCCGCCCAGCAGAGCGCGCTGGCCTTGCAGTCGGACCTGCCGTCGAAGACCCGTCATAAGGAGCCACAGAGAAGGAACGAGGCCCCGTCTTGCCAAAGTTAGACTTTGACTTCCCAGAAAGACCCAGAGGAAAACCGACGGAAAACCTAAGAACAACTGCAAAACGATAAGGAGCAAAGAGCCCCTCCCCAACGAAAAGGTGTCCTTCTTCAGCGGCCCGACTCTGCGGGCCAGAAGAATATCCTTCAAGAACACGAGACCCTCATCCAAGGGTACCCTCCCCAGGATGCACAATAATATCCAACAAGCACGAAGAACATGAGGGTACCCTCCCCGAACCGACCCAGATCTCAGACCTCGGTCCGACTGTGTAACGATGCCACGGGTGACTACAATCAACCCATATCCACCACTGTGCCGCGGCACGTTAAGGCGTGGAAGAATACCCCAAAGGCTGCCTGGCAGGTGTCTGCAAACTTCTGAGGGACCACCCACCCTTCGCTCACCCCTACTCCGGGGGGGGGGCCCTGGGCGGCCATGGCGTCTCCCTGAACATCTCCAGGGCTTCCATGATGGCACAGGAGTCCCAGGCCGCCAGAGCGGCCTCTAAGTCAGGCCAGGCCAGGAGCGCTTCAAGACGCTCAAGACGGCCCCAAGAAGGCCCAAGAGGCCCCCAAAAAGTCCCAGTGGCGCTCAAAAAGGACATCAAAGAGGGCCCTCAGCAGCAGAAATCATTGATTTCCATT
The DNA here is from genome assembly GCA_963575745.1 of Prorocentrum cordatum. Classification (NCBI taxonomy): domain Eukaryota; class Dinophyceae; order Prorocentrales; family Prorocentraceae; genus Prorocentrum; species Prorocentrum cordatum. Next base: position 137,263 of record CAUYUJ010020177.1, read on the forward strand.
GTGCGTTTCAATGTGTTTCATGCTATCCCCGTTTCGAGCTTCCAACGCTCCAAAAAGGCTCCAGGGCCCCCAAAGACCGTCCCAAGACGGCACAAGAAGCTCCCCAAAAGGCCCCAAGACAGCCTAAGAGGCGCCCGAGACAACCCCAAAGCAGCTCCGAGACAACCCCAAGAGGGGAAACACGAACCGACAATTCCAGCCTTCCGCCCGAAGAGGCCCCCAGGAGGCCCCAAGAGGCCTCCAAGAAACCCCAAGAGGCCTCCAAAAGGCGCTCCGTCGACCCCGTCTACGGTCAGTCAGACCTAGGCCAGAAGAACATCCTTCAAGAACACGAGACCCTCCGCCGGCCAAAACGCACGGAACATCCGAGGGTACCCTCCCCAGGATGCGCAAGAACATCCAACAAAAGCAACGAACACTAGGGCACCCTCCGCGAACCGACCTCGATCTTGTACCTCGGTCCGACTGTACTCGGACCCCATCTGGAAGCCCAGGCCAATCCAGCCGAGCGCAGGCATGGGTGACAGCGCACGGATCCTCCTCCCCCTCCTCCTCCTCCTCCTCCTCCTCCTCCTCCTCGTCTGGCCGCCTCGTGACCACCTTCTGCGCTGGCTGCGCTCCCCAGGTCTTCGGCCGGCGCTCTCCTGGCCGCCTCGTGCGCTGGCTGGCTTCCTGGAGTCCTCGGCCAGTGGCAGCCCGTGGTTTCCTTGTGGCCGCCATGCGCGCTGGCTGGGCTGCCCATGTCTTCACGCGGTGCCCGCCTAGCGGCCGCCCCGTGCCCTAGCGGGGTGGTCGCCCGCGGCCGCTTCGCTGCCGCCCCGTGCCGTACGCGGGCTGGGTTCCTCGGGGTTTCGCACGGTGGCCGCCAGTGGCTGCCTCGCTGCCAACCCCGTGCGCCGCCCCGCGCTTCTAGATTCGCACATAGATTGCAGCCAGTAGAACCATCATCGTCAAAGAGATTGGGCGCCACACCTACCAAGAGGCTGGGGGTATCGAGCCCCCTCGGGTTGTCGTGTTTTTCATGTTGAACACGCACGGCCGCTCATCGTAAATATCATCCCGACGCCCCAAGACAGCCCAAGATGCCCCTAACATCGCCACAAGATTCCACCTAGAGGTTTCCACGACGGCCCCACGACGACAAAAGAGAGCCCCAAGACGGCCCTAGAGGCCTCCAAAACGGTTCCAAGAAAGTGTCCACACGAGGGACCCGAACCAACAGTTCGAGCCCCCCGCCCCGAAAACCCCCAAGGAAACCCAAGAGGCCCCCAAGAGGCCCCACGAGCCAGGAGACCCCCAGGAAAGACCAGGAGGCCCCCAGGAGGCCCCCAAGAGGCCCCCGAAAGGCCCCATAATTGCCCCCAGAGGCCTACGAGAGCGCTTTGAAGAGAGCCCACGAAGCATCCTAGAGGACTTTGACTCACGTCAGCGTCGTCGTCGCCGCCGCCGCCGTCGTCGTCGTCTCTTTTCAGGGTCGGCGGCACCGGCCGCAAGGCCTTCCCAACATCAAAAACTGTCACTACAGCCAACCAAGTGTCCCCTCCCCAACAACCTGCGCGAAAGCATGTTGTTCACACGCATTGTCTCAAGTAATACCGTGGGGCTGACATGCGCGCGACCACGCGAAATCCGCCGATCCGGCGTGTGAGTTTCAAGGAGTCTCAGCTACAGCCTCGAGGCTGAGCCTCAGCCTCTGGGGGGGGTGCCGGGGTGGCTCTGCCGGGGAAGGGGGGGTGGGGTGGGGGGGGGGGGCGAGTTTCCGGCGGATGCGTTTTTTGACACCCCTCACAAGGATCGTGGCCTCCGAGGGGGTTCCGAACTCGAGTACCACCCCTCCCGCACCAAGAGGCTCCGAGGAGGCCTCCAAGAGGCCCCAAGGGGCGCAGAAGAGGCCCCCAAGAAGCCCCAAGAGGCTCCCAAGAGACCCCCAAGAGGCCCTCTAGTGGCCCCAAGAGGCCCAAGAGGCCCCCAAGAAGCCCCAAGAGGCGCCCAAGAGGCCCCCAGAAGTCCCAGCCAACCACGAGATCCCAACCAGCATCCATGAGGCCTCTGACCCACCACCCACGCACGGTGGCGGGATAGGCCGACGGCCATTGGATAAATGCTGAGTCAGAGGAGGGGAGGGAAAAAGAGAGGAGGGACGAGGGCGAAAAAGGATCACATCAGTCGGAGCGCCCCGGATCGGCGGCACTGGCCGAAGGCCACTACAATCAAACGAAAATCATTCAAGCAAATGGTTATCCAACCGTTTTAAGACGTACTTATAAAAATGAAACTCGAAAGCAACAACATACCATCTAAATGATTCCATGTTTCTGCGCGCGCACTGGCTAAACAAATGCACGTGTGTCACCTTGTAATATATATATGTGTGTATATATATACACATACATACATACATACAAACATATATACACACATATACATATATACATGTCAACAAATATACTTATATACATATGTACATATATATATATATATTAAAAAAAAACTGGTCACGCGCGATCTGGGCGAAAACCGACCGTCAACAATCGCCGAGCACCCGCCGACAGTGCCAAATGATACAACGCGGGCGCGCGCAAGTGGAACCGATTCCAACAACATGAATGGTTTAAGCAGTTAACCACAAAGTCGAAAACCCAATCAACAGCATTGTTGCCTGATGGTATGAATGTCTGCGCGGGAGCATCTCCTCGTCCTCACATGCACCATCTTCACCATAATCATCAGCATCTTCATCATCATCAACAGCAATATCATCATCAATATCTGCGTCAGCAGCATCAGCAGCATCGCCACCATCATCACATCATCACATCAGCGTCAAAACCATCATCATCGTCACCGTCATCACCAACGTCGTAATCGCCGTCGTCGACGGCGTCGTTGTCGCAATGTCATCGTCATCGTCGGCGGTGTCGTCGTCACCGTCGTCATCAACATCCTCCTCCTCGTCCTCATTCTCGGCATCGCAATCAGCAGCAGCAGCATCATCGTCACCACCACCATCGTCATCACCACACCGACCACCACCACCATCATCACCATCATCATCAGGTCTCCCCATCATCTGCACGAGAAGGGTCCTCACGCCACGACTCCACTTGAGGCTCGCCCACCAAGTTACGGGTGGGAGGGTGGGCCGTTTGCTCGATCATTGACGCTCACGGCTACAATTTACACAAGTGAGCATCACATAGAGTGCACAACAAAGTTTGCGCCTGGCAATTTGCGACACATCCCATAGAACGCTTCCCATATACGTTTGTGGTTTACGACTATGGGATTATAGCCCAATGACGAAACCAGACTCAAAAGCGCGGCCTCCTGCGCGCCACAAGAGCCACCCTACAAAGGATTCGAGCACCAAGCGGCTGCCACGCACAGCCAGACAACATCGACTCACCCCGCCGCCCCTGTCAAAGTATAGCATTGCGGGGCACGCGCGTTGATTTAATAAGTGCGCTTTGTAAAACAATCCGCGTCAAAACATACGCGCCGCCGCCGTTAGTCACGCGGTGGTCGATGTTTTGGCCGCGTGCGCTTCAGGAGTCTCCGCCCTGTCGCCCAGGAGAGGCCTGGGGGTAGGCGGGAGGCTCGCTTTCGCTATATACCGTTGCGCGTGCTTCGCGACCTCGGAATTTGGCCAGCATGATCCTACATAATCCTCCTCCTCCGCATCCCCTTCCATCTCCTTCTTCTGGTCCCTCCCTTTCTCCCGCCTTCCAAGTCCCTCCCTTCCTTCCTCACTCTTCTGCCTCGTTCCACATCATCTTCCATCTTCCATCCTCCCTCCTCCCTCCTCCTCCCTCCGCCCTGCTCCCCCCAGAAATCCGATATTTTAACTTAGTCGACACGGGGTCTCCGAAGTCCCGACCCTCTCCCCAGGGCTGGCTTCTCGTCTTGAATCGCTTCCTGACAGCCCCAAGGCCCGTCGAGGGCCCCTGAAGGCCGAAAATGACGAAAAACATCAGCCCTCATGTCTGTCAAGACGTTGGATGTCTTGGCGTCAACCCCTCCTTCTTCAGGTTTGCGATCTCCAGATGTTTTCAGTACGCGGTCCCCTCCCTGGAGTCCTGACACTTTCCCACGCGACCGGCTTTGCATCCTGAGTCGTTTGGTTGGCGATCCCGAGGTCTGGTAAGGGCCCCTCTGAGGCCTAACATGGCGAGCATCATCCGCCCTCCTCCTCCCTCCGTTCTCCTTCCCTCCTCCTCATCTTCTTTATATGTTCAGTTCGATTACCTGTTGTATTACTCTTCGTCGGGGCAGAAGTATGATTGTTCTTCGGAATGTGCATTAATACTTGTAATAGTGTTAATAATATTAATCATAGTAGTAATCATACTGTTGTTCTTAGTCGTCGCCATATGTTCTTATTCGTGGAAAGCGTTAGTAATCATACTACTCTTAATCATGTGCTTGTTATACTGTTAGCATATGAAGTTTCGATAATATACGTACTAGTGTCACTACTATTATTAGACGCATGAGTAATATCATTCTTCTTAACTTTAGTCGACTATTCATATCAATAGCAGCAGTGGTAGTGTTATGATGATACTGGTGTTAGCCATATTATCATTCATATTATCGTTCCTCCTCCTCCTTCTCCTCCTCCTTCTCCACCTTCTCCTCCTCCTCCTCCCTCCACTCCTCTTCCTCCGCCTCCTCCTCCTTCGCCTCCTCCTCCTGCACCCCTCCCTGCCTTGTAGAGGAAGAAATCGCACAACACATATGCGCATAACGGCAGAACATGTGCGCTGGACACCCCTCCCTGGCGCGCGAAACGCGCAAGGGGGGCCCAGCGTAGATCCAAGAGACCCGCTCGGAGCTCTGAAAGCTCATGCCCATGCTGGTCTTGAAGGTGTGGGAGTGGGCACCTACGTACACCAACACAGGGGGTTGCCTCCACGGGGGGGGAAGATGATCCTAGATTCTGGCGCTGATGGAAATACATCGGCCATTAAGAAGCCCGAATGCGACCACCATCACAGATCGGGAACATCTTCACTGGGTGGAGGCACACCTCCGATAATGGTGTTGGCCTCAAACTGTGGGCCACCGAGAAAGCTTATGTTCATGAGCATCGTTCAACCGACCCCTAACCATCCCCATGGGCGTGGCCTAGGCCCCACTGACCATACCCCACTAGACAGGGACATAGGCTGTCTCCTTCGGGCCTCGAGGGACATATCCCCAACTGGGGTGCTGGAATGATGGGGGGCTGGATAGAGACGAGGGATGGGGACAGGAGTCAGGGAAACGACACTGAGCTCCCAGACATCCAGTTGCTTCATTTTTTTCGATGCGTGGGCCCCGTAGGTCTGGACCATCTCTCAAGGGCCGGTTTTTTGTCCTGAGTCGGTCTTTGACAGTCCCGAGGCCCGGCGAGGACCTCTGGAGGCTGAAAACGGCCAAACACCAGCAGCCCAAACTTCTTCGGAGCGTCGGATCTTTGGTGCCCTTCCTCCTCCACTGACCCCGCACCCCCTCGACGACGGCGCCGCCGCCCAGGCCGAGGGCCGCGCCCCGCGGCGGCGGCGGCGCCCCTAGCTGCGCGCAGTCTGGCGCCGCGGGCGGCGACCCGGCGCGGCCAGGCCCGGACACCGACGCCGGCGGGCCGGGGCGCGCGGGGGCGCGCGGCGGCGACGTGGGGCCCAGGCAGGCCGAGTCCGGGGCCGGCGTCGGCGGCCCGGTCCTCGACGCCGCTCCTCCTCCTCCTCCTCCTCCTCCTCCTCCTCCTCCTCCTCCTCCTCCTCCACCACCACCACCACCCCCTCCACCTCCTCCTCCTCATCCTCCTCCTCCTCCTACTCCTCCTCCTTCTCCTCCCCCTCCTCCTCCCACTCTCCTCTTCTCTTTCTTCTTCCTCCTCCTCCTCCTCCTCCTCCTCCGCCTCCAGCTTTCATTTTCGTTATTCCTCCTCCTCCTCCTCCTCCTCCTCCTCCTCCTCCTCCTCCTCCTCCTCTTCTTCATTTGTTTTTATCCTCCTCCTCCTCCTCCTCCTCCTCCTCCTCTTTCCTCCTCCTCCTCCCTGCCTCCCTCCCTCCCTCCCTCCCTCTCAACGCCGCCGCACCCCTCCCCACCCGTCACCTCACTCCTGCCCCCGCGTCTGTCCATCCCTCCATCCCTCCATTACCTCCCCTTCGTACTTACCGCATGGGCCACCCTTCCTGCTTACCGCATGGGCCATCCGTCTATTCATTCACACGTGGCAGTATGCCAACATACGTATGCATACATGCACATGTGTGTGTACTTAGATATAGCAAGTCGCGTGTGTATAGCAGTATCCATGTGTCCGCCGACCTCATGGTTCACACATCTGTACACCCATCAGGACAGCAAACAGGACACGCATCGGGACAACATAGATCTATAGAGAGAGGGGGTGGATAAGCATATATCCGTACAACGGTGTATGCGTCACGAACAAGATCCATCGGTAACAACACATAGTTACATAAAGTATGTATCTATGTATGCATACGCACATGCATTGGATACCTCCACATGGACAACCATTGGGACGATCATTATGTCAGTTTAAATATGTGTCTGCGGTGAGGGAGATCAAACGACCTATCGGTGTCACAAAATATCGGAGAGAGCGTGATCCACCGCCGCTTTACTGTGGAAAATTGCCAACCTTTTCCTCCGGAACCCGGGGGTCGCCCCCCCCCCCCTCCGAAAATCCCCCCCCCCTGCTGGAACCCCTCCCCCCCCCCCACCCCTTCCCCCGGCAAAACCCCCCCCCTCCCCTAACCCCCCCCCCCCCCCCCCCCCTCCCCCCCTCCCGCTCGAAAGCCGGGGGGGGTCACTACCGGTTCGACCCCTCCCCCCCCCCCCCCTCCGGATCCGGAAACCGGGGGGGGTCACTAGCGGTTCGAACCCCCCCCCCCCCCCCCTACTCACCCCCTACTCACCGCCAGCAAACGACTCCCGGTCCCCACCACCGTCCGCATCACATCCCCCACTGGTGTTCCCAGCACCACTGTCCTCACCACCGCTGTCCCCACTGGTTCCACCACCGCCCCTACTGTCCCCACCAGTGGCCCCACCACTGTCGCACTGTCCCCGCTGTCCCCAGAACTGTTCCCACCACGGTTCCACTCTCCCCACTGTCTCCACGGCCCCAACCACTGCCCGACTATCCCCACTGTCCCCACTGTCCCACTGACTCCTCCGCTGTCCCACTGAGCTGTCCCACTGTTCCCACCACTGTCCCCACTGTCCCCACCACTGTCCCCACTGTACCTCTGTCCCATTGTCCCACCGCCGTCCTCGCCACCGCCTTCACCACTGTCCCCACCACCATTGTACCCTCCACTGTCCCACTGTTTCCACCTCATTCCCATTGTCCCCACACCACTGTCCCCACCACCACCGTCACCACCACTGTCCACTGTCCCCCCCTGTTCCCACCATTGTCCCCACCACTGTCCCCACCACTACCGTCCCCACCACTGTCCCACTGTCCCACTGTCCCCACCACTGTCCCGCTATCCCCTCACCACTGTCCCCACCAACACCGTCCCCACCACTGTCCGCACCCCCACTCGGTTTTCGAGGGGGGGGGGGGGTTCGAACCGGTAGTGACCCCCCCCGGTTTTCCGGATCCGGAGGGGGGGGGGGGAGGGGTTCGAACCGGTAGTGACCCCCCCCCCCCCCTTTTCATGATGAGCAGGGGGGGGGGGGGGGGAGGTGTTCGAACCGGTAGTGACCCCCCCCCGGTTTTCCGGAGGGGGGGGGGGGGGGGAGGGGTTCGAACCGGTAGTGACCCCCCCCGGTTTTCCGCCAGCAGCGGTAGAACACGCTCTTTCAAATATCGGTATCATGATATATCTACTGGTCCCAGCATCCAGATACCCGACAATACCATGATCTACCGATCGGGAGAGCCATCCAAACAACCATCGGGACAAACATCGAAACAATCATAGATTGTATTCACGCAACTGCACATATATATACTGTTATATCGGTATCACGAACGGTCGGTCTCTCTCTCTCTCTATATATATATATATATATATAAATAAATATGTGTTTATCGGAGGTTGGGGGGTGAGGGGGGGTGAGATCGCAGTGGAACGGAGACCCCCAACCAGGGAATCGCTTCGTTTCATTCGTGTCGTGCGTGCGGGCGAGGCGAAGCTGCGTGGGCGCACGAGAGGAATGAACCCGCTGCTGCTTTGGCGAAGTCAAAACAAATGACTCTCCCCCGCTCGCCCGTCCGTCCGTCCAGCGGTGGCTCGCGGTGTCCCGCGGTGTCCCGTGGTGACCCGCGGTGTCCCGTGGTGTCCGCCGTTGCTGGGGCGAAGTCAAGACAAATGATTCTCCCCCGCCCGCCCTTCCGTCCGCCCGGCGGTGGCTCGCGGTGTCCCGCGGTGTCCCGTGGTGTCCAATTGAGTGAGATCGATAGTGAGATCGATAGTGAGACCGATGGTGAGATCGATAATGAGATCGATAGTGAGATCGATACTGAGATCGATGTGGTGCCCCGAGGTATCCCGTGGTGTCCCAAAAAGTGAGATCGATTAGTGCGACGATAAGTAAGATCGACAGGTGTCCCGTGGTGTCCCGTGGTGTCCCGTTGAGTGAGATCGATAGTGAGATCGATAGTGAGATCGATAGTGAGATCGATGTGGTGCCCCGAGGTGTCCCGTGGTGTCCCGTTGAGTGAGATCGATAGTGAGATCGATGGTGAGATCGACAGGTGTCCCGTGGTGTCCCGTGAAGTGAGATCGATAGTGAGTTCGATAGTGAGATCGTTCGTGAGATCGATGTGGTGTGGCGTGGTGTCCCGTGGTGTCCTATGGTGTCCCGTTGAGTGAGAGCGATAGTGAGATCGATAGTGAGGTCGATAATGAGATCGAGAGCCCGCGGTGTCCCGTGGTGGCCCGTGGTGTCCCGTCGTGTCCCGTTGAGTGAGATCGATAGTGAAATCGATAGTGAGATCGACAGGTGTCCCGTGGTGTCCCATGGTGTCCCGTGGTGTCCCATGGTGTCCCGTGGTGTCCCGTGGTGTCCCGTTGAGTGAGATCGATAGTGAGATCGATTGAGTCAGATGTTGGTTTCCCCCCCTCTCCCCCCCACACACACAACCTCCTTATCACCCGAAGGGTGGTCGTATAGGTATACATATATCGGAAATCGGGGGATGAGATCGCAGTGAAACGGAGACCCCCCACCGGGAAATCGGTTTCGGTTTCGTGTTCGTGTCGTGCGTGTGGGCGAAGCGAAACTGCGCCTGATCCTCCTGTAGCTAAGCCGAAGTAGGAGCGAAACTCCGCTTCCGTCCGCCGGTGGCCGGGAGGTGTCCCATTTGGGCCGGGCGGTGTCCTGGGTGTCCCGGGTGTCCCGGGCGTCCCGGCGCTAACGCATGTCGCTAATTTCATAATTCATGTTTTTCGGCGCCTGCAGCGGGCTTTCTTATCCGATCCAGCTTATCTGATCCACTCCATCTTGTCCAATCCAATCCATCTTATCTTATCCAGCCCATCTTGTCCCATCTTATCTTATCCCACCCAATCCAATCCACCCATCCCAATCCATCAATTCATTTGTTTCTGCGCCTGCGGCGGGCCAATCCAATACATCTTATCTTATCCAATACATTTCTGCCAATCCAACCCATCTTATCTTACCAAACCGTCTTATCCCATCCAAATCAATCCACCCAACCCAATCAATCAATTCATTGTTGTCGGCGCCTGCGGCGGGCTTTCTTATCCAATCCAGCTTATCTGATCCAAGCCATCTTGTCCAATCCAATATATCTTATCGTATCCAATCCATCTTGTCCCATCTTACCTTATCCCATCCAACCCAGCCCATCCAACCCAAACCATCCCCGGCGAGAGAGAGAGAGAGGGCGAGAGAGAGAGAGAGACAGACACAGAGAGAGAGAGAGACAGAGAGAAAGAGAGAGGTGAGATCAGGGTGACAGGCTGGAGGTCAGTCAGGGTGGGCATTTGATCTCAATCTCCCCCCCAAACCTCCTTATCGTCCGCAGGGCGGTCGTATAGGTATAAGATGTATGTATACACTTATACGACCACCCTTCGGGCGATGAGGAGGTTGGGGGGAGGAGAGGGGGGAAACCAACATCTGACTCAATCGATCTCTCTATCGATCTCACGCATCGGGACACCACGGGACACCACGGGACAACATGGGACACCACGGGACACTTGTCGATCTCACTATCGATCTCACTATCGATCTCACTATCGATCTCACTCAACGGGACACCACGAGACACCACGCGACACCACGGGACACCACCAGACACCGCGGGCAGACAGACAGACAGACAAGCCATACACCAGGCGGTGCGTGGGCGTGAGCACAGGTGGAAAAATACAGTGCCCTCTTATTCGGTCAACAAGACAGGCCGACAAAGAAACGCGGGCAAGGCAAGAAACCGGGGCCGACGGGAAAGCGAGGAGCCGAGGAGCGAGAGGGGGAGGGGGAGGGGGCGAGGGAGGACGACAGGGAAGGACAGACCGGGCCGACGGACGGACAGACGAGGAGACGGGGAAGGGGAGGGAAACCAAGCGAGGGGACGAAGGGAGAGCACACAAGACACAAGGGCACAGAAACACAAGTGGCAAGGGGGGGGAGGACACGGAGAGGGAGAGGAGGGAGGAGGGACACCTCCCGATCTCACTATCGGTACCACTATCGATCGCACTACCGATCTCACTCAACGGGACACCACGGGACACCACAGGACACCTGTCGATCTCACCATCGATCTCACTATCGATCTCACTCAACGGGACACCACGGGACACCACGGGGCACCTCGGGGCACCAAATCGATCTCAGTATCGATCTCACTATCGATTTCACTATCGATCTCACTCAACGGGACACCACGGGACACCACACGACATCACGGGACACCGGCGGGACACCGCGGGCCGCCTGAGGAGAAACATTTGTTCCGGCCGCGGCCCAGCCACAAGAGGATTTCGGGACACCAGCGGGACACCGGAGGGACACCGCAGGCCACCGGCCGCCGAAGGAGAAACATTTGGTCCAGCCGCGGCCCAGCCACAGGAGGACTTCCTGTCGCCCGCCCGCGCAGCTTCGCCTCGCCCGCACGCACGCACGGCAGGCACGACACGAACCCGAAACCGAGATCGATTTCCCGGTAGGGGGGGTCTCCGTTTCACGTCGGACTCACCCCACAACCTCGATTATAAATATAGGGACACCCTCAGGACAATCATCGGGTTAACCATGGGAAAACCATCAGGACAACCATCGGGACAATCGTCGGGACAGCCATCGGGGCACCCATGAGTATGGCTTCAGTCAGCTCACAGGCGAAAAGGGACCCATGTGGTTTTTGTTGGTCCGGAGGCCTACGGGCCAAAGGCATGCGGCATACATGCAGAAGGCGTACGGTGTCAGCTCGCGGGCAGAACAACTCATGTGTTTCGATGGTCCTGAGGCCCACGGGTGAAAGGAACCCATGTTAAAAAATATGGGTTCAGCTAACGGGCGAGAGGAGCCACGCGGTCCTTGGACAAAACCGTGTGAGCGACGCAAAGACACGAGTCTTACGCGAGATGGCATGGCGACATTACGCCGCCACTTGCGCGGGCCGCAAGCGCGGCACGCTGCAGTGGAGACGAGGGCGCTCACGCGCCATCTTTCGCGGGCAGCATGCGCGCCAATGCCGGCGCAATCGCACCCGTTTTCCTGCGCCGCTCGTGCGTTCACACAATTGTCCCGCTCACGAGCCGTAGGAACCTGTGCTTTCACGGGGACCACAGGCACAACTCTCGGGACAACCAGGGGCGACGGCCAGGACCTGGCGACGCAATTGATCTGACGGAACCCCTACGAACACAAGAACTCGCGCCGCACACGCGTCGCGCACGAACCGAAACAATCTCCCGGTTGGGGCACCTCACGTCTCACGTCAGTCTCACCTCCCCACATCCGATGAATAACTCCTCCTGGTCGCACCACTAGGCCGGCCCGGCCGTGTATCTCAGGACTTACTCACAACTTGTTACCCCAAAGCTTGGAATCCCACCAACCCTTTGGGGCGTAGGTGGTCTAGGACGTTTCCTCTTCCCCGTCTTCCCCTCCAGGGGGGGGGGCGCATCACTTTTCCACATTAAAAGACACCCCCTACCCCACCTGACCAGGGCGAACCCGAACCAGACCTGTCAAACAGCTATACAAAGCGCAAGTTGTGGCAAAACTTGGATCGCATGGGCACCAAGCGATCACGTTGCATGAAATGGACAGGGACGAGGGGGCTGCCAGCATATTGCCTGCTGCGCGCAGGTCTGTCACCCCTGTCAAGAGAAATTATCCTGGCGAAGGACGCAACCATATGCACTTGTGGGCACCGCAATTGTGAATATTTTCTTCGGTGAAGCTCCCTATGGGGCCACGAGTCGCTGCACTGGGTGGGGGGGAACACATGCGGGCGGCAGCACGAGGGGCCTTAGGTGGAGCTCCCTATGGGGCCACGAAACGCTGTACTGGGTGGGTGAAAATGTCAAATTGGGTGTGTGGGACGCATGCGGGCGGTCCCACTGGTGGCGTTGGTCGAGCTCCTCATGGGGCTACGAAGCGCTGTACTGGGTGGGTGAAAATGCCAAATTTGACTTCCTGGACGCATGCGGACGGTCCCACTGGGGCTTCGGTGGAGCTCCCAATGGGGCCACGAAACGCTATACTGGGTGGGTGAAAATGCAAAATGGGGTGTGCGGGACGCACGTGGACGGTCCCAGTGGGGCTTCGGTGGAGCTTCCTGTGGGGCCACGAAACGCTATGGGCCCACGAAACGCCGTACTGGGTGTGGCGAACGCATATGGTATACCCCACTGCGGCCTTAGGTGGAGCTCCGCAAGGGGCCACGAAACGCCGTACTGGGTGTGGCGGACGCATGTGGTACACCCACTGGGGGGCGGGCACGGGAGGAGGAGACGCGGGGACCGTTTCTTCAAAACGAGGACCCAACACCACAGGATGGTTGGGAACAATACTAAACACACTTTCCCGCAACGGTCATGCGAGGTGCATTGCAGCTTCTTTGTTGCATCCTGGGTTTACTCTGGTCCTCGAACTTTTCGTCCTCCTCCCCTCGTCATCAGCACCAGCATAACCAGCACCAGCACCAACACTAGCTAGCACCAGCACCACCATCGCCAGTATCACAATCATCATGACCATCCTCCTTGTCCTCCTTCTGCTCCTCTAGGTTCTTTCGCAACCCTAGAGCGCGCAGCGCTGGGCCGACATTATCAGAGTAATGCTAGGTTCACAAACAAGGATGCACAGTCTGACATCAGTTCGTCGTGATTCACCTGTGGTGTCAGACTTGGAACCAGCTGTGCAAATACGACAAGGCAGCATCCAGAGCGATGGTTTCTGCCGTAAGTGCAGCCACTGGCGTATCTTGACAAAAACGCACCGCTACAATAAACGAAAAACATTCAGGCCATGTCACCTGCTCCTCCTCCTCCTCCTCCTCCTCCTCCTCCTCCTCCTCCTCCTCCTCCTCCTCCTCCTCCTCCTCCATCATCATCATCATCATCATCATCATCATCATCATCATCATCATCATCATCATCATCATCATCATCATCACTCCTCCTCTTCCCCCCCCGGTGGTCCTCGCTGGGCCAGACGCGGGCGGCGTCGAGCCCGCCCGGGCAGGGTTCGCCAGCGGCGGCGGCGGCCCAGGGTGCGCGGGGTCCGAGGCCGGCAGCGCGGGCCCCGCGCGCGCGGCGCTCCGCGGCGGCGGGGGCGGACCAGACTGGATGGGGTCCAGCGCGGGGGGTGGTGCGCCCGTGCGGCCGAGCCCTGCGGTCGGCGTGGCCGATCCACACCGTGCGGGGGCGCGCGGAGGCGGCGGCGAGCCGGGCATAAGGGGGTCGGGCGCGGGCAGCTGAGGCCCCGCCTGCATGCGGCCAAAGGCTGGCGGCTGCGGCCCCAGGAGGCCAGGGCTGCGCGGCGGCGGCGGGGGCCCGAGGGCCGCGCGGTCGGAGGCTGGCGGCGGCGGCCCCAGCCTCGACGGGCCCCACGCCGGCGGCGGCGGCCCAGAGCGGGCGTGGCTCCGAGCGGGCGGCGGTGGCCCAGCCTCTGTGGGGTCGGATGCTGGCGCTGCAGGGCCTACGCGCGCGGGGCTGCGAAGCGGCGGCGGCGGGCCAGGGGTCGTGTGGTCGGACGCCAGCGGCGGCGGGCCCAGCCTGGCGAGGCCGGAGACCACGATGGCAGAGCCTGAGCGGGCGAAGCTCTGTGCGGGCGTGCAGCTGCCCGTGCGCGCCAGGCCGGAGGCGGGAGAGGCGGGGCCTGCGCGCGCGAGGCTGCGGATCAGCGGAGTCGGGCCGGAGATGGACGCGTCTGAGGCCAGCGGTGGCGGCCCGGGCCGCGATGCGCCGAAGGCAGGAGACGCTGCGCCTGGTTGCCCGCAGCTGCGCGTGGACAGGGGCGAGCCTAGGTATAAAGAGTCCAGGGCCGGCAGCGTAGATCCGAGCCTGGCGAGGGCGCGTGGCGGCGGCGCTGGCCCAGGCTCCGTGGGGTCGGGCGCCAAAGGAGGGGCGCCGGCGCGCGCCGGTCCGGAAGCAGGCGTGGCGGACCCGGAGCTGCCCATCGATCTCGACGGCGGCGGCGAGCCCGAGCTCGCGGTGTCGAGGGCTGGCGAGCATGGCCCGGGCCGCACCTCGCTGGAGGCCGGCGGCGAGGGGCCCGGGCGCCCAGAGCCGCGTGGCAGCGGCAGCGGGCCCGGCTCTATCGCGTCCAGCGCCAGGGTGGGCGAACCAGAGCGGGCCAGGTCGGAGGACGGGGAGGCAGCGCCTGGGCGCGCGGAGGACCTCGAGGACGGCGAGGGGCCGAGGCCGGCCGCGTCGGGCGCGGGGAACGGCGGCCCAGGCCGCGCTGGGCCGGACGCAGGCGACGGCGAGCCCGTCGTCGAGTGGCTCCTGAGGGGCGGCGTCGGCCCTGGGTGCAGGGGGTCGGACGTGGGCGCGGGCGGGCCGGGGCGTCCCATGCCGGACGCGGGCGGGCAGGGCCCGAAGCGGCCGGCGGCTCGCGCAGGCGGGGTGGGCCCCGACTCTGCCGCGTCAGGCGCAGGCGGTGCCGGGCCGGGCCGCAGGGCGCCGGAGGGCGAGGGCGCCGGGCCAGGGCGGCCGTGGCTGCGCGTCGGCGGCGGGGGGCCCAGGGTCATGAAGTCGAAGACGGGCATGCCGCACTCGGCGCCCTGCTTGATGCAGCCGCTGGCCGGCAGGGGCGGCCCAGAACGGGCGAGGCCTTGTGGCGGCGGTGGCGAGCCAGGGTGCACCTTGGCGCGCGGGGAGGAGCGGGCGCTTTCCGCGCCGCGCGGCGCAAACCTCCGATCCTGCGCAGCCCCCAGGGAGGGCCACGGGGCGCCTGGACGGTGCGGGAGGTGATCCTGGCATATGGCGCCAGCCTGGAGCCTCCCCAGACTCCGCGCGTCATGCTCTTGTTTCTCGACACCCCTTCCCCGGGACAAGGTTTCCGTCCAGAGTCGATTTGTTGACGGCCCGGAGGCCCAGCCAGGGCCCCCGGAGGCCGAAAACGGCCAAAAAACCTCCCGACATGATTCGTTCATGACCCAAGGGAGTCTGGGCGTGGGGACCTCCCGGCCTTGCGGAGGGGGGCGCTCTGGAGACCATCCAGGAATCCATGGGCAAGCTGGGGTCACTTTGGGCCAGAGTCACCTCTGACAACGCCCAAACAATGAGGAGCGCGCGAGGGGAGCTCTATGCTCTCACAGGCCGCAGCAGGGCTGGGACGGAAAGGGGAAGCGGACGGAGGAGGTCAGCAAGGGGAGCGAGGAGCGAGGAGCGAGGAAGGGAGCGAGTAGCGAGAATCGAGGAGCGAGGAGGGAGGGAGGAGGGGAGGGAGCGAAGGGGAGGGGAGGGGAGGTGAAGGGAGGAGGGAGGAGGGAGGGAGGGGAGGGAGGGAGGGAGGAGCGAAGAGGGATGATGGCAGAGCGAGAGAGCGAGGGAGGAAGGAGGAAGGAAGAGGGACAAGGGAGGAAGGAAGACGGAGGGAGCGTGGGAGGGCGGAAGAGCCTCCTCTTCCTCCTCCTCCTCCTCCTCCTCCTCCCTCCTCCTCAGGTTCCTCCTCCTCCTCCTCCTTTTTCCTTCGCCTCCTCCTTCTCCTCCTCCTCCTCCTCCCTCCTCCTCCTCAGGTTCCTCCTCCTCCTCCTTTTTCCTTCGCCTCCTCCTCCTCCTCCTTCTCACCCCTTATGCAGTGACCACCACCACCACCTCCTCCTCCTCCTCCTCCTCCTCCTCTTCCTCCTTCTCCTCCTCCTCCTGCTCCTCCTCCTCCTCCTCCTCTTCCTCCTCGTAATCCTCATCGTATTCCTCACCAGTATCCTTATCGTGCTCCACCATCTCCTCCTCCTCCTCCTCCTCCTCCTCATCATCAACATCATCATCATCATCATCATCATCATCATCATCATCATCATCATCATCATCATCATCATCATCATCATCATCATCATCATCATCATCATCATCATCATCATCATCATCATCATCATCATCATCATCATCATCATCATCATCATCATCATCATCATCATCATCATCATCATCATCATCATCATCATCATCATCATCATCATCTCATCATCATCATCATCATCATCATCATCATCATCATCATCATCATCATCATCATCATCATCATCATCATCATCATCATCATCATCATCATCATCATCATCATCATCATCATCATCATCATCATCATCATCATCATCATCATCATCATCATCATCATCATCATCATCATCATCATCATCATCATCATCATCATCATCATCATCATCATCATCATCATCATCATCATCATCATCATCATCATCATCATCATCATCATCATCATCATCATCATCATCATCATCATCATCATCATCATCATCATCATCATCATCATCATCATCATCATCATCATCATCATCATCATCATCATCATCATCATCATCATCATCATCATCATCATCATCATTATCAGCATCAGCAGCATCATCAGCATCATCATCATCATCAGCAGTAGCAACAGCAACAGCATCATCATCATCATCATGATCATCATCATCAGCAACAACATCAGCATCAGCATCACCATCATCAGCATCACAATCAGATTCAGCATCAGAATCAGCATCGTCATCTGCAGCATCAGCATGATCATTATCAGCATCATCAGCATCAGCAGCATCATCATCAACATCATCATTATCAACAGCATCAATAGAATCTTCATCAGCATCATCATCACCGCCACCATCATCATTATCACCATCATCACCATCAACCTCATCAGCATCATCATCCTCATCATCATCATTGTCAGAAGCATCGCAATCATCATCGTCATCAGCATCAGCATCAGCATCAGCATCATCAGCATCATCAGCACGATTTCGCATCATCAGCGTCATCAGCATCATCAGCATCAGCATCATCATCGGCAGCATCATCAGCATCACAATCAGCATCATCATCATCATCATCATCATCAGCAGCAGCATCAACACAGTTATCATCATCATCAACATCATCGTCAGCATCATCATCACCGTCAGCATCAGCATCACCATCGTCATCGTCATCATGAACATCATCAGCATCAGCGTCAGCATCATCATCCGCAGCATCAACAGCCTCATCATCACCATCATCATCATCAGCATCATCATCATGATCATCAACATCATCATCCTCTGCGACTCCGTGACTCATGAAGCAAATCTCCTCCTCCTCCTTCTCTTCCTCCTCCTCCTCCTCCTCTCCGGCCTCCTCCTCCTTTTCCTCCTCCTCCTTCTCCTCCTCCTTCTCCTTCTCCTCCTCTTCCTCCGCCTCTTCCTCCGCCTCTTCCTCCTTCTCCTCCTTCTCCTCCTCCTGCTCCTCCTGCTGCTCATCCTCCATCGCCTCCTCCTCTCTCCGCCCCCGCCCCATGTCCCGAGCCTTTGGCAGGGCCATCAGTTCGCCGTCGTCGTCGTCGTCGTCGTGGTCGTGGTCGCCGTCGTCGTCGTCGGCGTCGTCGTCGTGGTCGTCATCGTCCTCGTCGTCGCCGTCGTCGTGATCGTGGTCGTGGTCGTCGCCGTCGTCGTCGTCGCCGTCGTCGTCGTCGTCGTCCTTCAGGGTCGGCGGCACAGGCCGTAAGGCCTTCACAAATAGATGAAGCTCCTTCCTACTACATCCTACCTCGTTCCTCCTCCTCCTCCTTCTCCTCCTCCTCCCCCTCCCTCTCCCCTTCCTCCATCATCCTCGTCCTTCGTTCACCCCCCTTTTTTCAAATCCCCCATACTGCGTCCCCGTCCTGTGCCTATTAGTGTGTTTAGTTCGGGCACCCGCTTGCACCACAGTGCGTGTGCATGGCCAACGACGGCGACGGAGAGGGAGGGGAAACAAGAGGGGTAGGCACGCAAAGGTCGGAAAGCACGGTAGGAGGACGCATCCTTCACGCGTCTTCTATCCGTCCTCGTTACGTCCAGCTCCTCCTTCATTCCTTCCTCCCTCCCGTCCGTCCTTCATGCGGTCCTCTTCCTCCGTCCCTCCACCTCCTCTTTCTCCTCCTCCTCCTCCACCTCCTCTTCCGCCATTTGACCATCCCCATGTTCCTTGTCCTGCTCGTGGTGTTAGTCATGCTCCATCTCCTCTACGTCATATCCGTATCAGCATACTCGTCATCGCTGTTCGTCGTCGCAGATATCGTCATCATCATGAGCATGACGATCACCACCCGCATTATGATGGCTGTTATCCTCATCCTCATCATCCTGCTTATCACTCCTCACTCCTGCCTCATCCTCATTGTCATCCGCATCCTCTTCACCCCCATTCTCCTACTCTGCGACGAAGTACGAAACCCACTCCAGCTGCCCATCGGTTTGAGCCAATCCAACTTCAGCAGTGGGGCTCTTTTTCGCCCGCGCCCACTCGTTAGTGCTGACCCCCCCGAGTAGTTGACGCAGCAGGGGTACCAGACAGCAAAGTCTTGAATCCATCAGCTCGAAACATTTCCCACGTTTTCGGCGTCCAGTGGCCCGTCTGTGGCCCCAGGGCCATGCAGATGATGAATCGGTCGCTAGGAAGGGGTCCAAAGGCCAGGGCGGGCAAGCTCTGAAACAATCACGGCGGCGGATGCCCGGTGCAGGGTTCCGTCTTGCACCGCCAGGGAACGTCCACATACACAGCTGCTGGAGTCCTGGCTCGATCCATGGGGACTGGCGGCCATGGATACAATCAAAACGTGTAGTAAGGAGGGATGGTAAGGACGCAAGACCCTTGAAGGCCGAAGTTGGGAGTTTTGGATCGGCTGGCGACCAATGCCAACGACAAAGGACGGGCCGCAGAGGCAAGGACACAAGGGCACCCTGGATGAAGGCGCGCGCCCTTACTAGGCGCGTGAACTGTACCCTCCCGCCCTCAGCGGCCGGCAGAGGTCTTCGTCGACGAGTCCTCGAGAGGTCATCGAGACAGTTCGGGGCACGGCTCCGAGGACGGTGGGTGTGGACATCTTCTGGCAGCGGACGTCCTGCTGCACGGTTTCCCCCGGGGCCGTAGGCGACCCGAGGAGGAGGAGGAGAAGGAGGAGGTGGAGGAGGGGGAGGGGGAGGGGGAGGAGTGGGAGGAGGAGGGAGGAGGAGGAGGAGGACGGGTCGCCTAAGCCCTTCGGAGTAGCCCTCCACGTCCTGCCCCTGCCTCGTGTGGAGTTTTAGGCCGAGCACCATGTCGAAGGCCGACGGGCCCGCACCGAGGCGGGCGAGGCCGGACGGCAGCGGCGTGGGGCCCGTGCGGCCCGTCGACCTGCGAGGCGGCGGCGAGGGGAGGCATAGGGGTCACCAGCTACCCGAGAGGACAGGACAGGAGGAGGAAAAGGAGGAGGAGGGGGAGGAGGAGGGGGAAGAGGAGGAGGAGGAGGAGGAGGAGGAGGAGGAGGAGGAGGAGGAGGGAGGGGGAGGAGGAGGGGAGGTGGAGGAGGAGGGGGAGGAGGAGAGGAGGAGGAGGTCGAGGAGGTCGAGGTGGTGGTGGTGGTGGTGGAGGAGGTGGAGGAGGACGAGGAGGGGGAAAGGAGGAGAAAGGGGGAGGATGAGAGAGAGAAGGGGGCCAGGGAGCCTGCCAAAGTGACGACAATTGCACACTTCGCAGCCCCCCCAGGGAGCCGCGAGGTCTTGGCTGGGTCTACGAGTAGGAGGAGGAGGAGGAGGAGGAGGAGGAGGAGGAGGAGGAGGAGGAGGAGGAGATGGAGGAGGAGGAGGAGGAGGAGATGGGGGAGGCAGGAGGAGGATGCGGGAAGGAAGGAAGGAGTGGAGACCACAGTGCTCTACTCGAAACGAGAACCCAACACAGGAGGATTGGGAAAGGAGCCCAACGTGGTCGAGTTCCGAACGCTGCGAACGCTTGGGGGGAAGGGAGGAACGAGGCAACGAGGCAGGGGAGGGAGGAGGCAGGACGAGGGAACGAGGCAGGGAGGTTGGGGCTGCTCTGGCATGCCGCAGTGTGCTCTCGTGCGGTGGCGACCTGGGCGCCTTCCAGCAGGCGGTCGCCGGGCCTTGAACGCTTCGGCGCTCGCTGCCACAGTCTGGGGGCATGCCGAAGAACATCTGGCCGCGCACTGGGAAAACTGGTGGATGTCCTCGCCTGGCTTCCCGTGCACTAGGGTCTGAGACGCCTCATCGCACCCCGGCAGGCTTGAATGACGAGGGCGGCCCCACCTGCCCGGCACGCATGGACTGCAGCTACGTTTCGCGCTCCTGGTGGGCGATCCCACCTGCCTGGAAGCACGGCATTGCAGGGCATCCCAGGAAGCTCTGCCGAGGGCCTTCCTGGAGGGGTGCCAGGCAAGGAGGGGGAGCGATTCCCAAAGGACGCCTTATGGAGACAGCCCCCCCCCCCCAAAAAAAAAGCGGCCAAAACGGCCCCAAATGGGTCCAAGTGAGGTGCCAGCAAGCTCCCAGATCGAAAGATCCGCGAACGTGGCAAATCATGGTTGACTCCTGGGCCTGCTCAGGCTGATCCCGATCTTCGGTTTGACGGCTGCCCCCTCTTCTGACTTCAACGTCGTGCTCCCATACTTCCCTGACCTATGCAACTCGCCTGGTCATTGTTTCTGTATGGGCTGGTGAGGATACGCGAGGCGTCCAAACAGTTCAAACGAATGTGCGCGGAAGAGCCGCATTTTGTAAACGAACTGGCATCCACCTTGCAGCTGCCGCAAGCTTGCAAAACAAATGTGCGCGGCGCTGAGCTGAGAGCCGCATTCTGAAAACGAGCAATCCTCAATCGTTGTACCTGCTGGAAACTGTTTGAGACTCAGGATGGTGAATTGGTTATGAAGCCTCAAGCAAGACGCCCAGCCCCGCCTATGGGCAAGCTTTCTGGTGCGACAGGGGGACTTCGTTATCAAGAAGAGGATGGAGAAGAAGGAGAAGAAGAAGAAGAGGGAGGAGGAGGAGGAGGAGGAGGAGGAGGAGGATCAGGGGGACGTAAGACCTGGGTACAGGGGACTCGGAAATCCCCGACGAGGTCGTCAAAAAAATGACGAGGCCGAGCCTGCATTTTGACGAGGCCTCCCGCTGCAGACATCCCACGAAACTCCTCCGTCGTCGCGGTCAAAATCCGAGGCGCGGTCGTCAAAAAACGAGGTGGACGAGGCCGACCCGACGTCCCGCTGCAGACATCCCACGAAACTCCTCCTCGTCAAAATCCGAGGCGCGGTCGTCAAAAAACGATGGCGAACCCGAGTCCCGGCAAACCCGGGTCTTACGCTCCCCCGAGAGGAGGAGGAGGAATGAGGCGGAGGAAGAGCCTGGAGAAGTTGGGAGAATGACGAGGACGAGGAGGAGAAAGAGGAGGACCATCGAGAAGGAGGAGGAGCAGGAGTTGCAGGAGGAGATGGACGAGGACGAGGACGAGGAGCCAGAGCAGGGCGACTTGAGACAACGGCAGCCCAAAACCGATCCCCGGACCCCTCCCGGGGTCCAAACGCACCAGCTCTCCGAGCACTGCGTCCAGCCGTGGCGACGAGGGCCCCTCCCCGAAGGCCAGCTACCGTTGTCTCCACGCGCCCCTCGTCGTTGCGCTCTGGCCTGCGGGTCCTAACTCGGCTCTGCGACGGCCGCTCGGGACGATCTGGGCTCCCCCGCAGCGCCCTCGGCGAGGCGCAGCAGCTGGAAGGCATCCCGAGGCTGGGAGACCGCCCAAGAACCTCGAGAACCTCGAGAACCTCGGAAACCTCGAAAACCAACAAAAACCACGAAAACCTAGAAAAACATAGAAAATCTTGAAAAAAACGCCAGAAACCTCGAGAACCTACGAAAAAACGCCCGAAAGCATCGAAAAGAACCTCGAGCCTGACGGTTGCCCTCCCCGTGTGCCCAGTCGCCCTCCTCTGCGGGAGGCCGGGGACGTGGGCGAAGATCTATAGGCTGGAGCGACGCAGTGCAACGACCACGGGGAGCCGGTGCGAAGAACAGTGCCAAACCCCCTCGCGTTGCAAGAAAATCACGACTGGAATGTGTTCGATGTCTTCGGCCTCTGGGGGCCCTCGCTGGGCCATGGGACCGTCAAAACACAACTCGGGATGAGAAACCGGTCCCAGGGAGTGGGTCCAGACCTCTAGGGGTCGAATGTCGTGACAAAATCACGACGTCGGGGGTCTGGGTAGCGAAGCGTTTCTTGAAGGGGCGCCAGCGGAGGGGACTTCAGAGACCGCGGCGTTGCATGTGAGACTTCGAGGAGCGAGCGGGCGCCAGCGGAGGGGACTTCAGAGACCGCGGCGTTGCATGTGAGACTTCGAGGAGCGAGCGAGAGCGTTCCGCGACGACCTCGCGGGCGAAGCCGACCAGATTGGAGAAGTCGGCATCGCCCGTCTCAAGAGTCCCTTTCCCTGGGGTCCTTTCTGGAACCACATGAAATAGTTCGCTTGCGCGAACTAGTGCGGGAACTCTTGCGCGAATTATTGCTGGGGGCACGAACTAATGCAAGGGGCGTAAACCGTTGCGAATCGAATCGAAAAAGACACGATTGCATCCACGCGCAAATATTGCGTCCAGAGCGCAAACGATTGCATCCATGCATGAAAAAACGGATTGCACAGCCTCCGCCCCCCCAACTGTGCTACCCCCACCGCTCTGGCTTCAAGAGGACGGCTGAAGCCTGGTGACCGGGGGGGGCGAAGCGGGGCCCAGCTGCAGATCTTAAGTTGGCCATTCTTAAGCATTCCCAGGCGACCCTGGCGCGAATCGTGACGTGACCGGCCCCCCCCCACCTGCTTCCCCCCGGTCACGCCCAATCATGATCGACAACAAAAACCTCCTGGACGAGGACGGGCGCAGCCCGATTACTACTGTCGGTGTCGCCGCAAATGTCCATTTGAAACAGCAGGCCGCCTGCCCAACGGCAGCCGCGGTCGGTGTTCGACACCGCTTGTGATTGGGCATCGTATCGCGGCCGTTTGAATGCCTCAATGGTTGCTCTACGCGCCGCCACGCTGCTCTCGGGCAGGCTCTGCTGCCTGGCGAAGGGGGCAGAGGAGGGGAGCGGCAAGCAGACGATGACGAACGCGGAGGCAAGAGGCCGCGGCCCGGTGACCGTGGGGGCGAAGCGGGGCCCGGCTGCAGGTGGTCGGACGCGGGCGCCGCCGAGCCCGTGCGCCCGGTGCTCCACGGCGGCGCCGGCGGGCCAGGCTTCGCCACGCTGCGCGCGGAGAGCGTGGGGCCTGGGCGCCCGTGCCCTCCCTCGTAGCCCCTCCTCCCTCCCGGCTCCTCCTCCTCCCTCCTCCTTAACCTCCTGGATCCTCCTCCTCCTTCTGCTCCTCCTTCTGCTCCTCCTTCTGCTCCTCGTCCTCCTCCACCTCCTCATGGTTCCTCTCTCCCTCCTGGCTCCTGAATCCTTGCCTATTGCCTCCGTCCCTGCTCCTCCTCCTCCTCCTCCTCCTCCTCCTCCTCCTCCAACTCCAACTCCTCCTCCTCCTCCTCCTCCTCCTCCTCCTCCTCCTCCTCCTCCTCCTCTTGGCTCCTGGCTGATGGCTCCTGCCTCTTCCTCGCTCCTCCCTCCTCTTACTCCTCCTGCCTCCCCCACTCCTCCTCGTCGTCCTCTCCTGGTGGCTATACCTTACCAACCACATCGTCACCACCATCATAACCACCACCACCCATCATCATCATCATCATCATCATCATCATCATCATCATCATCATCATCATCATCATCATCATCATCATCAGCATCAGCATCAGCATCAGCATCAGCATCAGCATCATCATCATCATCAGCAGCAGCATCATCATCATCACCACCACCAGAACCACCACCACCACCACCATCATCATCATCATCAGCATCATCATCAGCCTAATCAGCATCATCATCAGCATCAGCATCATCAGCATCAGCATCAACATCATCATCAACATCATAATCATCATCATCAAAATTAGCATCATCATCATCATCATCATCATCATCATCATCATCATCATCGTCGTCATCGTCATCATCACCACCACTACCACCACCACCATCACCACCACCACCACCATCACCATCATCATTATCAGCATCAGCATCAGCATCAGCATAAGCATCAGCATCATCATCATCAGCAGCATCATCATCATCAGCATCATCATCATGATCATCATCAGCATCATCATCGTCATCATCATCATCACCACCACCACGATCATCATCATCATCATCATCGTCGTCCTCGTCGTCAGCATCATCATCATCACCACAATCAACATTATCAACATCATCATCATCATCATCATCATCATCATCATCATCATCATAATCATCATCATAATCAACATCATCACCACTCTCGTCATCATAAACATCATCAATCACCGCCGCGATATCCACCACCACCACCACCGTCGTCGTCGTCGCCGCCGCCGCTGTCGTCATCGTCGGCGTCTCCGTTGTCACCAGCATCATCGTCTGCTGCAGAATCACCATGGCTACGGCTCGTCATCAGAGGCACCCTCGTCTCGGCATGGATTTAATCAACAAGAGCATAATTGCCAACATCAAAAACTTCACTAACAGCATGATCATCATCAACGGTGTAAACAAATAATCGGCGTCGTCCCCATCGTCAAAATCGCCCGCGTCACCATCGTCCGATTCGAGGCTCGATTCGCACTCGCTCTCAGATCCGTCTCCGTGCCCATTAGGGCGCGAACGTTCAGGCCGCAGCCTCCCTGTGAAACACCACTTGATTAGAATGGGGTCCGACTGGTAACATGAGAGAAAAAAAAAAAAAAAAAAATAAAAA
>CAUYUJ010020178.1:0-15000 GCA_963575745.1 Prorocentrum cordatum
TGATAATGATGATGGTGATGGTGATGCTGATGATGACGGCCATGGTGGTGATGATGATGGTGTTCATGATGATGATGATGTTGATGATGCTGATGAAGATGGTGTCCCGATGATGTCGATGATGACGATGAGGTTGATGATCCTGATGAGATTGATGATGCGATGATGAGATGATGGTGGTGGTGATGATGACGGTGTCCCGCTGATAATGATGATGATGAGGTTGATGATGCTGTTGTTGATGATGATGGTGATGATGATGGTGTCCCGATGATGATTATGTTGAAGATGGTGATACTGACGATGATGGTGTCCCGATGATGATGATGTTGATGGTGAGGATGATGATGAGGTGAGGATGATGACCTTGATGGTGGTGGCCCAATGATGATGCTGATGTTGGTGATGATGATGGTGTCCCGGTGATGATGGTGATGATGACGACGGTACTGATGATGATGATGGTGGTGACGATGATGATGGTGTCCCGATGATGATGATGTTGATGATGATGATGTTGCTGATGATGGGGTGATGAGGAGATGATGATGAACATGATGATGATGGTGTCCCGGTGATGATGATGAGGTTGATGATGCTGCTGTTGATGATCATGACGGTAATGATGATGATGGTGTCCCAATGATGATGTTGACGATGATGATGATGATGACGATGGTGGTGTTCGATGATGGTGATGATGTTGATAATGAGGATGATGATGAGGTGATGGTGGTTTGATGATGGTGGCCCGACGATGGTGATGCTAATGTTGGTGATGACCATCGTGTCCCGATGATAATGATGATGGTAGCGATGATGGTGGTGTCCCGATGATGATGATGATGTTCATGATGATGTTACAAATAATGGTGATGATGGTGACACGATGATGATGATGTTGACGATGTTGTTCATGATGGTGATGATATGATGATGATGATGGTGATGATGATGGTGTTCCGATTATGATGATGGTGTCCCGATGATGATGTTAATAATAATGATGGTGACAATAATGGTGTCCCATGAGGATGATGGTTATGATGATGATGATGATGTTGATGGTGTTGGTGATGAGGTGATGGTGATGGTGTCCCGATGGTGATGATGATGGTTCTGTTGATGACGCTGATAACGATGATGTCGATGATGATGGTGACGATGATTGTGATATTGATTTGATATCGATCGTGATACCGGATGTGAGATAGATTGTGAGATCGGCAATGAAATCAATAGTGAAATCGATTAAGAATGCAATAATCATATCGTTTGTGAGATCGATCAAATGAAATAGATCGAATGATATCGATTGTGAAATCGATCGAGTGAGATCGATCGAGCGAGACCGATAGCGAGATCGATAGTAAGATCGATAGTGAGACCGATCGAGTGGGACGTTGGTTCCCCCCCCCCGAACCTCCTTATCACCCGAAGGGTGGTCGTATAGGTATAAAAAATGCAACCCGAAAAAACCATCGGAAGTGATTACACATGTGGTGTCGATTCGTTGGGGCGTCGTCGTTTTCAGGAAGTAAAGCGGGAACCCTGTTTTGGCTTTGAGAAGGCGGCGTTGAAAGCAGCAGAGCCAGCGGGTGCTCTCCATCAGCCCCGCTCTGTGTGGAGCTTTTCAGGGAGCCCAAGGAGCTAGACATGGAACCACGACTCCAGACCGGTCCAGGCCTCTCGAAGACGATCCTCTTACCCTCCAAGGAACCTGGCGCCATGCCATGACATGCTGTTTGGTGTTGTGGTCTGCGCCGCTGTGCGATGCCATGCTTTGCGTTGCAATGCTTTGAGATGCAATGCTTCACTGCGCAATGCCACGCCATGATATGGCATGCTACGCTCTGCCGTGCTCTTCTACGCCATGCCTTGCCGTGCTCTACCATACATCGCGTACCCTCTCGCTATCATTGCCCTGCTCGACGTCCGACTGTGCGAATAGAGGGGGTATCTACGCCATGGTAAGGAATGGGAGGAGGGGTATGACGTCAGATCTGACGCGAGCGCACCTAACTTGCCTCTCTCCTCTCGCCTCCTTTCTTCCTCTCCTCCTCCTCCTCCTCCTCGTTCTCCTCCTCCACCTCTTCCTCCTCCTCCTCTCCCTCTTCCTCCTCCTTTTCCTCCTCCACTCTTTCTCCTAACTAACTCCTCCCTGTCGCACCCCGAGCCCAGTTTTTAGGGCGGGCCGGGTGTTTCGCCTGAGGCTTCCTCACTATTTATGACCCTGGAGCTTAAACGTTGGCAAGCTTCACAGATGGAGGGCGGGTGGTTTTCAAAATATGGCTCTCGCCTTGGCGCCGCGCGCATTCGTTTAAAACATTGCAAGAGTTTCACGGATTGAGGGCGGGTCGTTTTCAGAATGTAGCTCTCGCCTCAGCGCCGCGCACATTCGTTGTACAAATGCAAGAGTGTCACGGATTGAGGGCGAGTCGTTTTCAAAATGTGGCTCTCGCCTGAGTGCCGCGCGCAGTCGTTTAACCAACATTCAAGAGTTTTACGGATTGAGGGCGGGTCGTTGTCAAAATGTGGCTCTCGCCTTAGCGCCGCGCACATTCTTGATACAACATTGCAAGAGTTTCATGGGTTCCCATGATCGACGTACCAGGAATGGTGTTTTGGAAGAGTGCACGATTTTGAGGGCGCAGCAGTTACGATTATTCGCGGAGTTGAGGTCCCAAGAATGAAGTTCTGGCACGATTCAGGACCGTCAAGACGCAACGATCAGGTTCATGCGTGGCGTTGGAATGCCGAGAATAATGCTCTGGCATCCTCCTCCTCCTCCTCCTCCTCCTCCTCCTCCTCCTCCTCTGTGCGACCACGAGCAGCGCGGCCCTGGCTTGAATGGGTCGGGGAAGCGAGGGAGGGTGGGGGCCCACTGGGTCCACCAGCGTCGCGAATGTGGCCCAGATCTTCTCCTAACGTTGGCCCTGGGGCTGGGGCCTGCATGGGGAATCCTTGGGCTTGCCCTGGGGTGGTGGTTGCGCGCCTGACCGCGATGGGCACTGTGCCCGCTGGGCCCGCTGCCCGAACCCTCCCAATTCCTGAGCGCTGTCACCCACTTCCCTTTTCTCGTCCTCCCGAATCATTCACGTATCCCACCGCGACGCCAGAGCACTCCAAACCTCGCTCGCTGCGGGCCGTCAACCCCGAAATCCGCGAAACCGCCCTGCTGAGAAGCGGGTCTCCCTGTCACCCATTCGGTCGCCATCCGCCCGGTTACAAAGACAGTCCCCAGCCCCACCCGAAGGGTTGCAGCCCGAACGCGCTCACGTCTGGGCCGAAGTGGCCGCGCTATCATGTCCACAAGCGCTCCAAGGCTTCTGCCAGGCCAAACCACCAGGGGACCTTTCACACCGTAAGGAAGCATAGCGTCTGACAGTCCTCCTCCTCCTCCTCCTCCTTCCCATTTCCTCCTTCTCCTCCTCCCCCTCCTCCTCCTCCTCCTCCTGCTCATCTTCCTCCTCCTCCCCTCCTCTTCCTTCTCCTCCCCCACAGCTCGTCCCTCCAGGCGCGCCGTTCGAGCGGGCTGGGCGTTTCTCCTGAGACG
Organism: Prorocentrum cordatum; assembly: GCA_963575745.1. Classification (NCBI taxonomy): domain Eukaryota; class Dinophyceae; order Prorocentrales; family Prorocentraceae; genus Prorocentrum; species Prorocentrum cordatum. Next base: position 3,557 of record CAUYUJ010020178.1, read on the forward strand.
TCCTCACAGCCTGCGATCTCGACGCTACAAGGGGTTGAGGGTGGGTCGTTTTCAAAATGGGGCTCTCGCCTTGGCGCCGCACGCACTCGTCCTAAAACTTCCAACAGCTACGTGGCTAGAGGACAAACCTTCTTCAAACTATGAATATCGCCCTGGCGCCGCGCGCATTTGTATGAACACAAGTCTAGCAACTCCACAGGTTGAGCACGGCTCCTTCTCAATGGGGGCCATCGCCTGTTATTTCCTTGACCAGATTCCTCGAATTCTGGGGCGCTCGCCTGAGACTTCTCCACATCTTAGGACCATCAGCCTAAACTTGAGCAACTTTTTGAACCACGCAAGAAACACCAAACCAGGCGGAGCGTGAAAAAGGAAACGAAGACCAAACCAGGAAGAGGAGGAGGAGAAGGAGGAGAGGAGGAGGAGGTGGAGGAGGAGGAGGAGGAGGAGGAGGAGGAGGGAGAGGATTAGGAGGAGGAGCTGAGAGAGGGAATATGAGAGATGAGGAGGGGAGGAGGGGGAGGAGGGGGAGGAGTCGGAGGAGGAGGAGGAGGAGGACTCCTCCTCCTCTCCTCTTCCTCCTCCTCCTCCGCCCCCACAGCTCTTCCTTACAAGCAGCTCTTCCCTCCAGGCTCAGGATCCTGGGCGGGAGCAAAACTTACCAGGGAAAGGTTGCTCCTCAAGGCTTGTGTGCCACCTTCCTCTCTCAAGAGGGGGCGCTTCGCGCATGCAGTCGGAGTCCCTTGTAGGGACATGCGGGGAGGAGGTCTGGGACGGGAGGGTGTGATTCAACATCGCTTGTACATGTTGGATCTGCTCTGGTCCTCCTCCTCCTCCTCCTGCTCTTCCACTCCTCCTCCTCCTCGCCCTCCTCCTTCTGTTTCTCGTACCCTCTCCCTTTCCTCTCCTCTCCCTCCAACCTGCTCCTCGCTCCCTCCGCTTCCTTTTCTCTCCTCCTCCTTGGGCGGCCACTCCCCCAGCATGGCCGTCTACCATTTTCGTGTTGGCGTACATCTCCCAGAGCTGCTTCCACGCCTGGGACTTCCTCTTGCCCGCCTTGATGTACTGGAAGAGCGCTTATGTTAAAAGGATGAAGAAGAAGGAATGATCGGATCGGACTCGTGGAGTTCGGGCGTCCAATCGAAGCCGTCGCGATACTGCTGCTGGTGATGACGACGATGAGGGATGATGATAATGATGATGATGATGATGATGATGAGGAGGAGGAGGAGGAGGAGGAGGAGGAGGAGAAAGAGGAGGATAGTGATGAGAGGGGAGCGGGACACATGTAAACTTGCCAGACCAATGACACTGTTGCTTTTCGTATCTTGTCGACTCTCATACATGATGCGCGCGTAATTTCGCAACTTACGAACATCGCGTTATCAAGCCAGGAGGCCCTCGCTTTCGAGGGTGCTGGGCATGTTGGATGTTTGGCTGTGCCCCGCCCCACGTTTCCGCTTCCCGTCCAACAGCCCGTCTGGGAGTGGGAGGAGTGGGTGGGTGAGTGGGTGGGGCGACGAGCTTGCCAGCACACCTCCTGGACCGTCGAAACTGACAGGCCACGAACGCCTGCACGATGCAGCTACTCGTACCGACCTCATAATTCGAGTAGTTCCCAAATATGTCTCCAAGAGGCCCAAGAGCCCAGGGTGCAGCCCAGCCCAGCTGGCCCCCCCAAAAAGCACCAGCCAAGCCTTGAGAGGGCCCGGAAAGAAGCCCCACGCGGTTTACGGGGTCCCCAAAGCGGCCCCCAAGAGGGCCCCGCAACAAGAACGGCGGGAAGCGCCAGCGAAGAGCCCCCGCGAAGGAAAAGCTCCGACGCCCATGCAGGCCCCACGAAGCCCCGAAAGGACCCCATCGAGTGCCCTCGGGGGCCCCGCGCCCCCCTGCGTGCCCTTCGCGCGCAGCGCCGGCATCCCGTCCGCGAAGGGATGTGGTGTTGACGAACGGACGCGCAGAGACGCCCCCCCTGCCCGGGGGCGGCCCAAGAGGCACCCAAAAGGGCACCAGGACGGCCAAAGTGGCCCCCACGACGGCCCAGGAGACCTCCCAAGACGGCCCCTGGAGGACTTAAATGAGCCCCCAAGACGGCCGCCGAAAGCGCCGGGCGGCCCAAGAGTGTTCGAAGAAGACCGAAAAACCCCACACGCATCCAATATGCCTCCGAGCAGCCACAAAGCGTTCTCCAGATGCCCCAGGAGGCCTCAACTGCACATGCTCCACCCATTCCCGACGTGCACCTCGCGAAGCGAGAGGACTTCTCGTGGAGCACCCGTTGGCAGGCAAATTTCTTATTTCGTGTGTCCACTGTCCGAGTAGGTGGTGTCGGAGGATCGCGCCGCATCGGCGATGCATCGCCGATGAATTGTTTGCCTCGGTCCTGGTGCTCGCGCAGATCGGTGGGTGGGCACAACACACACCCATACCCATAGGAGGGACGGAGGGGGCTATGAATGCGTGTTGTCTCATGGCGGTCCCCGCTCGAACGGGAGCCCCCCAACATGTCCGACGACCCGCACCCATACCCATAGCCAGTCCTCCTCCTTCCGACACTCCTGTGGGCACCCGTCGGTCGGAAGAAGTGGGTAGAAACATGAAGAAAGAAGGCGTTGGAAATAGATTGGGCTTCCGCCCACCCCCTGAAGAGGAGGGAAAAGAGAAAACCGCTGGACTCTTGAAGTAGGACGGCGCCTGAAGCAGATTGGTATCTGGATATCCCAAAAATGTCTACTTTCAAAGACCAGCGTGAATGGGTATGTGTGTGTGTGTGTGTTGGTGAACGTTATCCTATTCGAGTATTCGCGTTTCGACATTGGGCGGAAGGGGGGGGGTCTGGGTCCGGACCTCTGCTTCATGCGACTGTTTGCAACAGTGCGTCCGTCATATGGGGGAGACTCCACCTGCCTGAAACAGGCGCTAAAAACAGCCAAGATCTTCTAAGGGGGGGAGGGGGGGTGCGAGGGCCCGCGTTGATCGGCAAAACAATGAATGTGACCATCCTCATCATCCTCATCCTCATCCTCATCTTCATCCTCAGCCTCAGCCTCAGCCTCAGCCTCAGCCTCAGCCTCAGCCTCAGCCTCAGCCTCAGCCTCAGCCTCAGCCTCAACCTCATCCTCATCCTCATCATCATCATCTTCTTCATCATCATCATCATCACCATCATCATCCACATCATGCTCATCATCATCATCACCACCACCACCATCTCATCATCATCACCATCACCATCATCATATCATCATCATCATCATCATCCATCATCATCTCATCATCATCATCATCATCATCATCACCATCACATCCATCATCATCATCATCATCATCATCATCATATCGTCCATCATCCATTACGTCATCATCATCCTCACTCGTCCTCGTCATCCTCCCCTTCCTCCTCCTCCTATCCTCTCCTACTCCTCATTCCTCCTCCCTTCATATCCTCCTCCTCTTCCTCCTCTTCTTCCTCTCCTCCTCTCTCCTCTCCTTCTTCACTCCTCCTCCCCCTCATCATCATCATCATCATCATCATCATCATCATCATCATCATCAGCATCATCATCATCATCATCATCATCATCATCATCATCATCATCAACATCAACATCATCATCATCATCATCATAATCATCATCATCATCATCATCATCATCATCATCATCATCATCATCCTACGCGCCATCCAAGCCAGATATCGATTTTGTGTTCGCAGGCCAGGCAACTGTACCGACGACGGACCAGCTCGTGCCCAAGAGACGCCGGCAGCGGAGGAGGAGAAGAGGCAGGAAGGAGGACATAAAAAGGGAAGGGAGGGCGGGCGAGAGACAAGGATGCAGAGCAGAAGCGTACACCATAGTGAATGCACTGTTGCGAACTCTCAAAACTGAAAAAGGCGAACGTATCTGGCGGCTCTCATTCGGCTTCAGGATTAAAGTTCAGAGAACGACCATCCTACGCGCCACCCAAGCCAGACATTGTGGTACCGTGCCCAAGAGACGCCGGCAGCGGGGAAGGAGAAGATGCAGGAAGGAGGACACCACCACCGACCAGGAGCGGAGGGAAGGAAGGGACCCAAGTCCCAGGATGGCTTCTGGCCAAAATGGCCGTCCAAATTATGAGAGCGATCTCAGCTGCTGACGGCGGGCCAGGTGGAGGCCTTGGGCGCAGTTCATAATAGCGGCAGCGAACGTCGAGGCCACACGGCGAGGGTAGGTCTGGGCGACTTGAGTCCAGAGATTGCCTGAAGCTGGATCGCGGCCTGTGAGAACAATAAGATGTTTGCGCGAAAGTACACACAAACCGCCACGGGCATTGCACAACTTCGGCTGCGAGATCTTGAAACCGCTACCCCAGACTTGGACCCTGGTCCGCTTTCTCCACCTGGCCCCACATCCGCAAAAGTCAAACACGAGGGTTTGCGACGAGGAAAGAGAGGAGAGGCTCTGAAGCGGGGGCACAGACCGGAGGAAGGAGGAGGCAGGTTCTCAAGAAAGGCAGGAACCCCTTGGCGCTCGCAGGCTCGAATGACTTTCGAAGAAAAGAGGAACTGGCTGTTCCCTCGGGCAACGGCGGATGTAGAACGGCCTTCCAGGTTCGGAAGGCCCCAGAGCGCGTCGGGCGCTCGGATCCTGCACCAGCTGCTGCCTAGGGGGCCGTGCCTGGCCCGTGACCAACTGTTACAGGGCGTGCCGAACCACGCGGCCAATACAACCCCCGAAGAGACCCAGCCGAGAAGGGTTCGACGAATGGCAGGCCGATCGAGATCGAACCAGGGTCGGAAAAAACGAAATCAGCAGCGATCACTCCGTAGCCCAGATTTTTCACCCCTCGGCTGAGCCCCTTGGATCCAGCAAAAAGCTCCAGAAAAATATGTTTCCAATTGCGGCCGGCACTCGCCATGGCCGTTCGAAGGAGTGAACGGAGGGGGCAGGGCGCCGGCCGCGCCGGCGAACAAGGCGCCGAGCCTCCCCGAGACGCGGTTGCCGTAGTCCACCACCTGCGCCAGAGCTCGGGCCAGCTCCGAGATGACCCGCGTCTGCTTCGCGTAGCGCTTCGGCGTGCTGTCTGAGGCCCAGCGCCAGCGAAACTTCACCTCCAGCGGCGTCCGCAGGCGGTGGGGGAGGTCGTGGGGCGCTCCTCCGTGGCGAAGGCCGTGCGCCGTGATCCCCAGGTCCCGCAACTGGAGCTCGGCCGCCGCCTCCGAGAGGCGGACTGACAGGTCGCCTGGCGGGAACTGCCAGATGCGGTCCGTCGACTCGCGGGCCCGCATCTTTAAGACCTGGAGGCAGGGGTACAAGTACGTCAGCGAGTCCAGGAGCACTGCGTCGTCCCAGGTGTGGGTCTTGCTGGGGGCGCCCATCTCGACTGGCGCCAGCAGCAGCCCCCAAACGTTCGCGGCCCCTCCGGCCGCCTCGACGGGGGCGACCAGCTGGAGCGACGTGAGCGAGTCGCACTCCCCGGGCCGAAGGTGCGCCGCGAAGGAGAGCAGGGCGGCCACGGCATGCCCCACCAAACCGCGGTTGATGAGCGCCCCCACGATCGCCGCCAGCAACGCCCGCGGGATGGGCATGCGGGCCTTCCGAGGTACCACCTTGCCCCAGCCCGCCAGTGCCCGCGAAGTCCGCGGCAGCGCGCCCGCTCCCCAGCGGCCTAGGCCAGGGTGGGAGAACTTGATGGCAGCGATCAGTTAGCTGGCGTCGTCACCCGCACAGCCCCCGAAGAACAGCTTGTCCAGGAAGAGCACCAGGCAAACGTCCAGCTGCTCGAAGCCGTCCCAGCTCAGGCGGACCGACGTCGCCCAGTGGAGGAAGGCCGAGGCCCAGCGGTGGTAGTCCTTGTAGGTCGCCGGCGCCACCGACCGCCCCTCCAGGTAGGACAGCTCTGCTAGGGTCGGGGGGGCGAGGGGCGACGGCAGCGGCGGCGAGCAGCGCTGACGAGCCGCCGCGTGCTTTGCACTGGGGGCCCGAGCGTGTCCCGCCATCCAAGCTGACGCCTCGGGCACCAGCGTCCGCGTCATGTAAGGGCCTGCTCTCGCTGAAAGGTGGGAACGGTGGGGCTGCTATGGGGCGCGCTGGCGACAGCGTCAGAAACCACAGCGCCAACAGCAGGGCCCAGGGAGTCTGCCTTGACCGCGTGCTTGATGAACGCGCGACCTCTCGATGGGTAGTCAGAGGGATTGCGCTCAGAAGGGGCCCATCTAACCGAGAGCCGTACATTGCAGGCCAAAGATAAGGCGCAGATTTCACGAAGCACATCTCGGATCTGGAAGGCCCCTGAGCGCCCCTTGCCAACCGCGGGGGCCAGCCCGAGGTTGTCGACGAAGATGAGCAGCCGTCGATTGAAAGCAGAGCGGCTTCGAAGCAGATGGCGAAGAGCCGAAGACAGAGCCGAAGGCGGCGGCCTCAGCAGGCCTGCAGCGCCTGCGACAGACTCCGCAACCCCAGCGGGAGGCATCACTGGCAGCCACCGCGTCATGCCAGCGGGCGCTCTTGTTGACGACCAGCAGCGGCAGCAAACTCATGGCGATTGTCAACTCATCCCTGACCGAAGGCGCGGCACCTCAAGCCGCCCTCGGCACTGCAGCGCGAAAGCGTAGACTGAGGACAGCGTGGGCAGCGATCAGCGCTGGATCAGCATGACCCACGTCAGGTGGCCGATGGGGATCTCCATAACGTCGCCACTGCACCGCCCTTTGGCAAAGAGCTCGGCGAGGGCGGCCTTCAGACGCCAGATGCGCTCGCAGGAGACGCGCGCGGTGTGGCTGCGGCCGTCCAGCTCGAGCCCAACGAACTGAACCTTTGTCGAGGCGCCTGTCTCCTCGTGCACAACGAAGCCCGAGTCGGCGAAGGCGCTGGCCACGCGCTGACCTGTGGAGGCCACAGCTTGCCGAGGCCCCCCCATCGCCATAAATTTGTCGACGTGGGCGGCGCCCTGTGGCACGCGCAGCTCCAGAGGTATTGCTGCGGCTCGGTCGCTGACGAGGCGCTCGCTAGGCAGGCCCCCGCGACGGGCGCCCTCTTCGACCGCAAGCTGGCAGGGGTGCAGCGCCCAACTCCAGCCCATCGCCCCGCCGCGAAGGGCGGCCGTTGACGACTAGGCAACCCGCCGCCTCAGCGCGCGCAGGCGCCAGCCTGAAGGCGTCGCCTAACGCCTCAGGTGTCGCGATGGCGTAGAAAACGTTCTGGATGTCGCCCGCGTAGAAATAGCACGCGTCGCGCTCGGCGGTCCCCAGCTGGCTGAAGGCGGCCGCCGTTGGCAGCTGCGCACCAGCCATGCCAGGGGGGCCCAGCACCTGACGGAGACCCACAGGCCCCCCCCCCCCCCCAGGCCTAGGTGGGCGACCCGAGTGAGAGAGCCTCGCCCAGCTCCCATCAGACCTGAAAGTGAGTCCCGTCCTCCCCGCCCATCATGACGACGGGCTCGAAGACGAGCGCCGCGCCCTGGAAATCGGCCTCCAGCGCCAGGAAGATGCCGTGGAAGCCAATCTCTCCCAGGGTCACGTCCTGTTTGCGTGGGTAAGCAGCCAGTTCTCGACATCGATGAACGCTGCTACGTCCCGCATCTTGGCCCATGCCTCGCACTGGATCTCCTCCAACGCAGAAGCAGCATCCGTGGGCAGGACCCCCTCGAAGTTATTATTATTGTCCTTCTTCTTCTTCTCGCTGACGCTATGGCTCCAGGCGCCGTCGCTGGAGCTGCCGGCGCCGGTGGGGCCGCGCCCAGCGACGCCAGGCTTGTCAAAACTGTGGCCAAAGGGGCCCCCGACCACATTGCAAAACTCCAAATGCGTAGCTGGTCTGGCTGCCTATGATGGAGCCGCGCTCATTCATCATCGCGTCGACAACCTCAGGGTCGAGCTTCTCGCCGAAGTTAGTCAGCGCGCGGCGTAGACCCTCAAAGCTGACGAGGCCCGAGCCGTCGCCCAGCTCACGGAAGGCCTCCAGCGTCCGCTTGGTCGCATCAGCGCGTCTTCCATCGCCCAGAGGATGAGCACCACTCTTGGCGATCACCTCCTCATCCTCACCAACTTCTTGCCAGCGTCGCACTCCGCCTTCAGCGCGCCCACGGAGCCATTGGAAAGCACGGGGCGCTCCTCGTCCTTGGGCTTCGCGCGAGCGGCGACTCTAGCTGCTTCTTCTTGCTCTTCTTGCTCTGCTTGTGCTTATTATTCTTATTGTTCTTCTTCGTCTTCTCCTTCTTGTTATTCATCTTCTCCTTGCGCCTCCTGTGCGCCGAGCTTGACGAAGCTGACCTTCGCCTCCTCTACGTCCTCGAGCGCTCGATCTCCACGGTTTTCGGCTCCTCCGACACTTCGGCAGGCCGAGATGATACGCATCCAGCTCCTGCACCTGCTCCTGCCGAGCCTGCTCCTGCTGCGATGGCACGGCCTGCGACATGGTCCCTCGCCGCTCCACGGGTGCCCCCCCCTCCCCCCAATACCCCGGCGGCGGTGCCAGGGTGACCTCCGTGAGGGTCGGGAAGATGGGCGGGCGGCCGCTTTGACGGCGCCACGATCACCGTCTCCGAGTCCCGTTTCCTCCTCGGCGGGGTGACTGAAGCTGACCCCCGTCCTGTATCACCTTGACCTCGAACTCCTTGATGCTGGCCTCCTCCGTGAAACGCTTCGCCAGAGCGACCAGCGCCGCCTGCGCACTGTCGCGCTCCAGCAGCACCGACGGCAGGAGCAGGCGGAGCAACATGAAGCACCAGCCATCAGCTCCCGCGCGCTGCGCTGCTTCCAATCGCGCGCGCGGTACCCCAGGCCCCCTGCCCGACAGGAAACGGCTGAGGGGTTCCGCGAGGGGTTGGAGCGTCCAAGATGGCCCTGAATCGCTCTACGGGCGCCTCGGAGAGCCCAGGACGCGCTCCAAGATGGCTCAATATACCCCAAGATGCCCCAAGATGGCTCTCAAAATGCCCCAAGAGGCCCCAAGACCGTTACAAGATGGCCTCAGGTGGCCAAAGAGTTCCTGAAGGAGGCCCCGAAGAGGCCGAAATCCTTCCAACACGTAAGGGGAATACATGTGGTATGCTCTCTCACCTTTTCGTTCTTCCAAGGCCTCAAGATGGCTCCAAGAGGGCCGAAGAGGGCCCCAAGAGGGGCCCAAAAGAGCCCCCAAAACGGCCCCAAGAGCGACCAAACGCGCCCCGATAACGCCCCAAGAGGGGCCCAAAAGGCGATTTCAGGCACTTTGGAGTGGCGAGGGTAATCGGGGACCGGCTCTTTTGTTGATCGGTGTCCTCCAAGATGGTCCGAAGAGCGCTCCCGAGGCACCCAAAAGCGCCCAAAGAGGGCCCCAAGAGGCGCCCAGGCTGCCCCGAGAAACGCCCAAGATTCCCCCAAAAGGCTTTCAAAAGGCCCCCGAGATTTCAAAAGGATCCCCGAGGCACCCAAGATGCCCCCCCAGACGTTCCAAGAGGCCTCCAAAAACCTCCCAAGAGACATTCGAGGAGGCTCTTTTGTTCGTCCTGTTTTCCGCCTCCTCCTCCTCCTTTTCCTCATCGTCGTCGTGTCCTCCTCCTCCTCCTCCTCCTCCTCCTTCTCCTTTTCCTCCTCCTTGTCCACCTCCTGCTCCTCCTCCCTTCTCCCCCACATCGGACGGTTTCCCCCGCCTTGTGTTTCTGTATGCTCCCCCCCTTTCCCTGATCACCTCAACCCCCCCTGGGCATTGTTTTTGGATGGGTTGGTGGGGATACGCGAAGCGTCAACAATTTGTCAACTCGTTTGTAAACACAAGCTCTTCTCAGGCTCTACCCCCCGGGTTTATCGACACCCATTGCGTATTGTAACATACGTGCGATTCTGCCCCACCGGCAATCCGAAATATCAACTCATACCATCCCAACCCAACCGGTATCGACCCCCCCCCCGTCATCCCCAGCCCAAACAAAATTGGCGCGCGCACTCGTTCATCAAAACGCATAAGTCTGCAATTGTCAATTGCAAAACCATGGGATGAATTGCGCACGCGCGCGTCGTCGCGCGCGCATGCCGGAATCCTTCAAAACCTTCGGTGCCGATAAAAGCACAGGGCTTCGCAACGCGGATTTTCAAACCAAAAAATTGCGCGCGCGCTCTTGCGATTTTTGGGGAACCCCCTGGTTTTTGCAACATGTTCGTAACATGCTACCAGACAGGCTTCGCGCGCGCGCATGTCGAAATCGTTCGAACGCCCTTGCGCGCGTGCCGTCGCGAAAACCCTTTTGCAACAAAGGGACAAAGTGCACGCGGCCGCGTCGTCGCGCGCGCATTCCAAGATCTGTCAAAAACCTTCATCATCGTATCAAATGTCAGAACCGAATGTCCAAAACATCTACAACAACACGTGGTGCCGTAACATATCTTCCAAAGCAACACGCATGGAATTCTGTTAAGTGGACCTCTGGTGTCGCATGCTGACATCGTTCGCACGCCCTTGCGCGCGCTGGGGGGGGGGGGGGGCACGATCCGTGTCAAAGAATACCGCGCGGGCCACTCTCGCGCGTCGGCCGCAGTCGCATGTCGAACCTTTTCCAAAACCTGCGTCACCGACGCGAAGACGCAGTCATCGTCATCGGCGTGATCAGCATCGGCGCCCGCACTGGCTACGCCGTCGTCGTTGTCAACATCGCCACCACAATCGCTACTATCATCATCGTGTCTACTGTTGTCGACGTTGCCGTGATACCGCGCCCGCCCAAGTCGCCGACTCGCAGTCAAGTGCCCGCTGGGATGTGCCCAGCGGTCAGCGCCACCGCGGCCGCGTCGGTCGCGCCGAACTAGTTGGCCGCTGCGCGCGCTTGCTTGGGTCGGCGCGGCCGCACAAATGAACCAGCCAATCGCAATCGCCACCGACTGGGTTTTGCAAACAAAACTGCGGGTGGGTGGGTGGGATGATTGCGCGAGCAGTGGAGGTGGTCAAGCGCGGTACAGGGTAGTCAATTGCACCACAAAGGTTGCACCATACATGTGTGTATATATATATATATATATATATATATATATATATATATCCCACAACATCGATTGCACATCCTAGAACACGCTGGCTACCATTTACTTGTTCGTCTTTGTTCGTCAGGAAAGATCGAAGAGGAGACCCTCCCCTCGAACATGGGCGCCGTCCTGCACCAACTCCTTTCCTTCGTTCGACTCGAGCCGGGCACCGGCCTGGAACTGCGTGACGAAACTCTGGATGAAGGTCAGGTCGTGCTTCGGGCGGGGAGGCTGGGAAGTGGCAGCGAAAGGGAGGGTCGGTCGGGCAGGGGAGCGTCGGGTCTGACCAAAGCGGGGGTAGCAAAGGAGGCTGACGAATCAGCTTGCGTAGCTGGTTCTCCCAACGGCAAAAAACGCCAGCGCATGGAGGAAAGCGCCCGACGGCGGGGCGGAAACCAGCCGCATGCAACACTTTTCGCAAGCACCCGTTTCCCAATCCCCTCTTTTCGCCTGTCTACGGGACGCT
>CAUYUJ010020178.1:17500-92156 GCA_963575745.1 Prorocentrum cordatum
CTCAGCTACTTCTTTTTGCCTCTTCGTCCTACACTTGGCAAGGCGACTGCCTGCTGATGCATGTATCAACTATGGTCTGGCACGTGTGTGCCTTACGAGGCTCTGGTCGGAATTGGGCTTGTGGGGGGATGAACAAAAGGATGATGAGGAGCAACCGGGGGGTGAAGAGGGGACGGAGGAGGAAGAGGAAGCAATCCAGGTGGGCGCGACGTATACGATTTCCTACCCATCAAAACCGTCCCTTCCCACTGCACTTACTTTCTCTATTCGGCGATGGTTGTCCGAGCGGGCATGGATCCCCTAACGTACCACATCGTGTGCTGAGCAATAGGGAACGGGAGCTTTGTGTTTTGGGAGAGGAGGTGGCACATGAGCATGTGGATGAGCAAGGGTGCACGGATAATGATGAGGGGCGTTTACCAGAAACAGCAGCAGAAGTAAGAGTAGCGGGAGGAGCAGGAGGACCATGGGAAGGCGGACGAGGGGAACCGAAGGGGTTCGGCAGCGACGAGGGAACACTCGGCTCCAGACGTGCGGCCCGCACTGGGGCGAGAACGCCATTGTGAATGACGGGAGGAACGCGCCGATCCTGAAACGAGGCCAGCGCGGCAGCGGGAGCGGGAGAAGGAGCAGCAGGAGCAGGAGAGGCCCTCCCGCCATATCCTCCTCCTCACTGGCCTCCTCCTCCTCCTGCTCCTCTTCCTGCTCCTGCTCCTGCTCATTCGCCTGCTCCTGCTGCTCCTGTTGAGGCACCCAAACGCAGTCCGACCGAAGGGACACTTCAGACTTCGGAGGCGTTATGAAGACAACACCTATGCGGGAGCAACGGCGCCCCGCTCGCGCGGCATCCGTGCAGAGAGGAGAGGCGGTGCTCGTAACGAGAAGCCGAAAGAACAGGAGGAGGGGAGAGGAGGGGATCAACATGCTGATAATGTTGATGAAGGAGGGGGAGGTGACGGAGACCACGATGATGATGGTGATGGTGATGCTGCTGATGGTGATGCTGCTGACGATGATGCTGCTGCTGATGATGATGATGCGAATGATGATGGTGATGCTGATGATGATGCTGATGATGATGCTGATGATCGTGCTGATGATGCTGATGCAGATGACGACGGTGACACTGCTGCTGCTGCTGCTGATGGTGGTCATGGAAACACGATGGTGATGCTGATGATGATCATGATGATGGTGATGATACTGTTGCCGATTGCGATGCTGATGCGGCTGCTGTTGATGATGCTGATGCTGGGGGTGTTGTTGGTGCTGATGCTGATGCTCCTGATGCTGATGATGCTGCTGCTACTGCTGGTGTTGATGATGATGATGATGATGATGATGATGCTGATGACGACGATGCTGATGCTGCTGATGGTGATAGTAACGGTGATGACGATGGTGATGATGCTGCTGCTGGTGATGATGCTGCTGATTGTGGTGGTAACAATGGTGATGCTGCCAAGCATGGTGACAACGGTGACGACGATGATGAAGCTGCTGCTAATGATCATGATGATGATGCTGATGATGATGATGATGATGATGGCGGTGATGATGATGATCTTGATGATGCTGATGCTGATGATGCTGCTGATGCGGCTGTTGCTGATGATGCTGATAATGATGCTGGGCTGGGGGTGATGCTAACGCTTATGCTGCTCATGCTGATGCTGCTGCTGCTGGTGATGATTACCCACCGGTCGGAAGAAGTAAGTAGAAACATGAAGTAGGAAGGCGGAAGAAATAGATTGCATTCGGGGCCGCCCAACAAAAACAACAGCAACAACAATTACAAGAAGTAGATTACAAATTTCCGGGCCCTGTCTGAGCGGCGCGCAGTAGCGCTAGGTGGCTCGGCTCCTCGGATGGCCCCATTCCTTGGCTGGTTTCGGTTGTTCTGGCTTGTTTTCGTTTGTCCGCCGATCACACTGGCAGCCTTTCGGTCGCTCGGCCCCCCGGCTGGCCAAATGCGTTGTTTTAGTTGGTTTTTGTTGGTTTTCGCTTGTCCGTCGGCTGCACTGGTCGCCCCAGGCTCGCCCGCCACCTTTCGGTCGCTCGGCACCTCGGCTGGCTCAATTCACTGGTTTTGCTTGCTTTTGTTTGTGTTCGCTTGTCTGTCGGCGGCGCTGGTCGCCCCAGGCTCGCCCGCCGCCCCGCGGGCGCTCGGCCCCTCGGCTGGCTCCTTTCCACCGTTTTGTTTGTTTTTGTTTGTTTTCGCCTGTCCGTCGACTGCACTGGTCGCCCCAGGCTCGCCCGCCGCCCCGCGGGCGCTCGGCCCCTCGGCTGGCTCCTTTCCACCGTTTTGTTTGTTTTTGTTTGTTTTCGCCTGTCCGTCGGCTGCACTGGTCGCCCCAGGCTCGCCCGCCGCCCCGCGGTCGCTCGGCCCCTCGGCTGGCCCCATTCCTTGGTTTTGTTTAATTTTGTTTGTTTTCGCTTGTTCGTCGGCTGCGTTGGTCGCCCCAGGCCCGCCCGCCGCCCCGCGGTTGCTCGGCCCCTCGGCTGGCCCCATTCCCTGGCTTTCTTTGTTTCTGTTTGTTTTCGCTTGTCCGTCGGCTGCGCTGGTCGTCTCAGGCCCGCCCGCCGCCTTTCGGTCGCTCGGCTGGCCCAATTCACTGGTTTTGTTTGTTTTTGTTTGTTTTCGCTTGTCCGTCGGCTGCGCTGGTCGCCCCAGGCTCGCCCGCCGCCTTTCGGTCGCTCGGCCCCTCGGCTGGCCCCATTCCCTGGCTTTCTTTGTTTCTGTTTGTTTTCGCTTGTCCGTCGGCTGCACTGGTCGTCTCAGGCCCGCCCGCCGCCCCGCGGTCGCTCGGCCACTCGGCTGGCCAAATACATTGGTTTTGCTTGTTGTTGTTTGTTTTCGCTTGTCCGTCGGCTGCGCTGGTCGCCCCAGGCTCGCCCGCCGCTGTTCGGTCGCTCGGCCCCTTGGCTGGCCCAATTCACTGATTTTGTTTGTTGTTGTTCGTCTTCGCCTGTCCGTCGGCTGCGTTGGTCGCCCCAAGCTCGCCCGCCACCCCGCGGTCGCTCGGCCCCTCGGCTGGCTCCATTCCACCGTTTCGTTTGGTTTTGTTTGTTTTCGCTTGTCCGTCGGCTGCGCTGGTCGCCCCAGGCTCGCCCGCCGCCCCGCGGGCGCTCGGCCCCTCGGCTGGCCAAATTCACTGGTTTTGATTGTTTTTGTTTGTTTTCGCTTGTCCGTCGGCTGCACTGGTCGCCCCAGGTTCGCCCGCCGCCCCGCGGGCGGTCGACTCCTCGGCTGGCCCAATTCACTGGTTTTGTTTGTTTTTGTTTGTTTTCGCTTGTCCGTCGGCTGCACTGGTCGCCCTGCGCACACCCGCCGCCTTGCGGTCGCTCGGCCCCTGGGCTGGCCCCTTTCCCTGGCTTTCTTTGTTTTTGTTTGTTTTCGTTTGTCCGTCGGCTGCGCTGGCAGCTGGCCCAATTCACTGGTTTTGTTTGTTTCTGTTTGTTGTCGCTTGTCCGTCGGCTGCGCTGGTCGCCCCAGGCCCGCCCGCCGCCGTTCGGTCGCTCGGCCCCTCGGCTGGCCCAATTCAATGAGTTTGTTTGTTTTTGTTTGTTTTCGCTTGTCCGTCGGCTGCACTGGTCGCCCTGCGCACGCCCGCCGCCTTTCGGTCGCTCGGCCCCTCGGCTGGCCCCATTCCCTGGCTTTCTTTGTTTCTGCTTCTTTTCGCTTGTCCGTCGGCTGCACTGGTCGCCTCAGGCTCGCCCGCCGCCCCGCGGTCGCTCGGCCCCTCGGCTGGCCAAATGCATTGGTTTTGCTTGTTTTTGTTTGTTTTCGCTTGTCCGTCGGCTGCATTGGTCGCCCCAGGCCCGCCCGCCGCCGTTCGGTCGCTCGGCCCCTCGGCTGGCCCAATTCACTGGTTTTGTTTGTTTTTGTTTGTTTGCGCTTGTCCGTCGGCTGCACTGGTCGCCCTGCGCACACCCGCCGCCTTTCGGTCGCTCGGCCTCTCGGCTGGCCCCATTCCCTGGCTTTCTTTGTTTCTGCTTCTTTTCGCTTGTCCGTCGGCTGCACTGGTCGCCTCAGGCTCGCCCGCCGCCCCGCGGTCGCTCGGCCCCTCGGCTGGCCAAATGCATTGGTTTTGTTTGTTTTTGTTTGTTTTCGCTTGTCCGTCGGCTGCACTGGTCGCCCCAGGCCCGCCCGCCGCCGTTCGGTCGCTCGGCCCCTCTGCTGGCCCAACTCACTGGTTTTGTTTGTTTTTGTTTGTTTTCGCTTGTCCGGCTGCACTGGTCGCCCTGCGCACGCCAGTGCAGCCGACGGACAAACCAAAACAAACAAAAACAAACAAAACCAAAGAATTGGGCCAGCCGAGGGGCCGAGCGACCGAAAGGCGGCGGGCGAGCCTGTGGCGACCAGTGCAGCCGACGGACAAGCGAAACCAATCAACCACAAACAAAACAAAGGAATGGGGCCAGCCGGAAGGCAGAGCGCGACCGCTGGGCGGCGGGCGAGCCCGGGGCGACCATTGCAGCCGACGGGCATGCGAAAACAAACAAAAAACAAACAAAACCAAGGAATGGGGCCAGCCGAGGGGGCGAGCGACCGAAAGGCGGCGGGCGAGCCTGGGGCGACCAGTGCAGCCGACGGACAAGCGAACACAAACAAAAACAAACAAAACCAAGGAATGGGGCCAGCCGAAGGGCCGAGCGACCGAAAAGCGGCGGGAGAGCCTGGGGCGACCAATGCAGCCGACGGACAAGCGAAAACAAACAAAAACAAAGAAAACAATTGAATGGGGCCAGCCGAGGGGCAGAGCGACCGAAATGCGGCGGGCGAGCCTGGGGCCACCAGTACAACCGACTGACAAACGAAAACAAACCAAAACAAACAACACCACGGAAATAAGCCAGCCGAGGGGCCGAGCGACCGAAAAGCCGCGGGCGAGCCTGGAGCGACCAGTGCAGCCGACGGACAAGCGAAAACAAACAAAAACAAACAAAAACAAGCATTTGGCCAGCCGAGGGGCAGGGCAGAGCGACCGAAAGGCGGCGGGCGAGCCTGAGGCGACCAGCGCAACCGACGGACAAGCGAAAACAAACAAAAAACAAACGAAACCAAGGAATGGGGCCAGCCGAGGTGTCGAGCGACCGAAGCGGCGGGTGTGCGCAGGGCGACCAGCGCAGCCGACGGACAAGCGAAAACAAACAAAAACAAATAAAACCAACGAATCTGGCCAGCCGAGGGGCCGAGCGACCGCGGGGCGGCGGGCGAGCCTGTGGCGACCAGTGCAGCCGACGGACAAGCGAAAACAAACAACAACAAACGAAACCAACGAATTGCGCCAGCCGAAGGGCCGAACGACCGCGGGGCGGCGGGCGAGCCTGGGGCGACCAGTGCAGCCGACGGACAAACGAAAACAAACAAAAACAAACAAAACCAAATAATAGGGCCAGCCGAGAGGCCGAGCGACCGCGGGGCGGCGGGCGAGCAACCGACGGACAAGCGAAAACAAACGAAAACAAACAAAACCAAATAATTGGGCCAACCGAGGGGCCGAGCGACCGCGGGGCGGCGGGCGAGCCTGCGGCGACTAGTGCAGCCGACGGACAAGCGAAAACAAACGAAACGAACAAACACAAAGAAATCGACCAGCCGAGAGGCCGAGCGACCGCAGGGCGGCGGCGAGCCTGAGGCGACCAGCGCAGCCGACGGACAAGCGAAAACAAACAAAAACAAACAAACCCAAATAGTTGGGCCAGCCGCGGGGCCGAGCGACCGAAAAGCGGCGGGCGAGCCTGTGGCGACCAGTGCAGCCGACGGACAAGCGAAAACAATCAAACGCAAACAAAACAAAGGAATGGGGCCAGCCGAAAGGCAGAGCGACCGCTGGGCGGCGGGCGAGCCCGGGGCCACCATTGCAGCCGACGGGCAAGCGAAAACAAACAAAAAACAAACAAACCCAAACAATGGGGCCAGCCGAGGGGCCGAGCGACCGAAAGGCGGCGGGCGAGCCTGGGGCGACCACTGCAGCCGACGGACAAGCGAACACAAACAAAACCAACAAAACCAAGGAATGGGGCCAGCCGAAGGGCCGAGCGACCGCGGGGCGGCGGGCAAGCCTGAGGCGACCAGTGCAGCCGACGGACAAGCGAAAACAAGCAAAAGCAAACAAAACAAAAAATGAGCCAGCCGAGGGGCCGAGCGACCGAGACGCGGCGGGCGAACCTGTGGCAACCAGTACAGCCGACGGACAAGCGAAAACAAACAAAATTAAACAAAACCAAGGAATGGGGCCAGCCGAGGGGCCGAGCGACCGAAAAGCCGCGGGCGAGCCTGGAGCGACCAGTGCAGCCGACGGACAAGCGAAAACAAACAAAAACAAACAAAACCAAGGAATGGGGCCAGCCGAGGGGCCGAGTGACCGCGGGGCGGCGGGCGAGCCTGAGGTGACCAATGCAGCCGACGGACAAGCGAAAACAAACAAGAACAAACAAAACCAAGGAATGGGGCAAGCCGTGGGGGCGAGCGACCGCGGGGAGGTGGGCGAGCCTGGGGCGACAAGTGCAGCCGACGGACAAGCGAAACAAAAAAAAAAAAACATTGCATGGGGCCAGCCGAGGGGCCGAGCGACCGCGGGGCGGCGGGCGAGCCTGGGGCGACCAGTGCAGCCGACGGACAAGCGAAAACAAGCAAAAGCAAACAAAACCTAGGAATTGGGACAGGCCGAGCGACCGCGGGGCGGCGGGCGACACTGGGGCGACCAGTGCAGCCGACGGACAAGCGAAAACAAACAAAACAATCAAAACCAAGGAATGGGGCCAGCCGAGGGGCCGAGCGACCAGCGTCGCCCAGGGAAGTGACAACCAAACCCTAGAATCCTAGAAGTAGATTAGGTTTGCGCCCGCCCCCGAAAAAACAAAAAATATAGATTCTTGAAATAGGAAGACGCTTAAAGTAGATTGGGATCTGGGAATCCAGAAATACCTACTTTCAACGACCGGTGGGTATGATGTTGATGCTGATGATGATGATGATGATGATGATGATGATGATGATCATGACGATGATGATGCTGATGATGATGATGACGATGATGATGATGTCACCGACGATGATGATGGTGACGATGATGATGTTGCCGAAGATGATGCTGATGCTGCTGATGTTGCTGATACTGAGGCTGATGCTGATGTTGATGGTGATGTTGATTAGGTTGATGCTGCTGATGATGATGTTGCTGCTGCTGATTATGTCGAGGATGATGGGGATGCTGATGACGATCCTGATAATGATGATCGTGCTGATAATGATGCCGATTCAGGTGGTGCTGATGCTGATGCCGATGATGATGCTAATGATGATGCTAATGACGATGATTATGATGATGATGACGATGCTGATGCTGATGAAGATGATGATGCTGATGATGATGGTGGTGACACTGATGGTGATGATGATAAGCATGATGACAGCGATGATGATGCTGATGATGATGCTGATGCGGCTGCTGCTGAGGATGATGGGGATGCTGGGGCTGATGCTGATGCTGATGTTGATGCTGCTGATGCTGATGCTGCTGAGGGTGCGACTGATAATGCTGATGCTGATGATGATGTTGATGATGTTGATGCCGATGATGATGACGACAATGATGATTTTTCAGACGATGATACTGACGATGATGACGAAGGCGAGGAGGATGTTGCTGGTGATGATGATGATTGTGGTGGTGGCAATACTGATACTGACGATGATCATGGTGGGGATGCTGATGATGCTCATGCTGATGATGATGCTGATGATGATGATGATTTTCATTGCAATATTGATGATGGTGATGCTGATG
This sequence comes from Prorocentrum cordatum, assembly GCA_963575745.1. Lineage (NCBI taxonomy): Eukaryota > Dinophyceae > Prorocentrales > Prorocentraceae > Prorocentrum > Prorocentrum cordatum. The sequence goes on from CAUYUJ010020178.1 coordinate 25,297, forward strand.
CGGCTGCTGCTGCTGAGGAGGATGCTGGGGCTAATGCTGATGCTGATGCTGATGCTGTTCATGCTGATGCTGCTGCTGGTGATGATGCTGCTGATGATGATGATGCTGTTGGTGATGATGGCGATGATGCAAGGGATGATGGTGATGCTGATGCTGATCCTGATGATGACGCTGAGGATCGTGCTGATGATGCCGAGAATGATGATGCTGATGATTCAGATGACGATGCTGTTGCTGCTGGTGATGAGGATGGTGGTGACAATAATGGCGATGATGATCATCATGGTAACAACGATGATGATGATGATGATGATGATGATGATGGTGATGATGATGATGATGACGATGCGGATGATGATGCTGATGCTGCTGATGATGATGATGGCGGTGATGCTGATGATCATAATGGCGCTGATGCTGATGATGATGATGATGATGATGATGGTGCGGCTGCTGCTGATGGTAATGAGGATGCTGGGGCTGTTGCTAATACTTATGCTGATGCTGCTGATGCTGCTGCTGGTGATCATGTTGATGATGGCGATGAGGCCGATGATGATGCCGACGATGATGATGACAAAGATGATGCTGCTGATGATGACAAGTGCGATTATGACGATGGCGATAGTGATGCTGCAAATGATGATAGCAGTGGTGATGGTGCTGATACTGACAAGGGTGCTGATGACGATGATGATCATGCTGATGAAGCTGATGGTGGTGATGATGATGATCATTATGATGCTGATGCTTGTGATGATGCTGATGCGGCTGCGGCTGGTGATGATGAGGATGCCGGGGTTGATGCTGATGGTGATGCTTCTGATGCTGGTGCTGCTGATGGTGATGATGCTGATGATGCTGTTAATCATGGTGGCAACGATGATGATGATGATGATGCTGATGATGAAGATGATGATGATGATGATGATGATGATGATGATGATGATGGTGGTGATGATGATGATGATGATGATGATGATGCCGACGTGATGCTGATGGTGATGATGATGCTGCTGATAATGATGCTGCTGCTGATGCTGCTGGTAATGATGATGCGGAAGACGATGGTGATGCTGATGCTGATGATGATGCTGGTGATCGGGCTGATCGCATGCAGATGATAATGATGACGACCATGATGATGCTGATGGTGCTGATGCTGATGGTGATGCTGATGATGATAATGGTGATGGTGGTCATCATGGTGACAACGATGCTGATGCTGATGCTGATGATGCTGATGACGATGGTGATGATGATGATGACGGCGGTGACGATCATGATACTGATAAAGCTGGTGCTCATGCTGATGCGGCTGCTGCTGGTAATTATGCTGATGCTGATGATGACGCTGATGATAACGACGATGCTGATACGGATGATGATGGTAACGGCGATGATGGCGATTGTGGTGATGCTGATGGTGCTGCTGCTGATGATGATAGTTGTGGTGGTGATACGAATGTTGGTGATACTCAGCATCATGACAACGGTGGCGATTCTGAAGCTGATAATGATGAGTGCAGAGGTTATGATCATGATGCTGCTGATGCTGAAGATGATTATGATGCGACTGTTGCTGCTGATGAGGAGGATGTCGGGGCTGATGCTGATGTTGATACGGCTGAGGCTGATGCTGGTGATGACGCGGATGATGACGATCATGACCAGGATGACAAACGGTGATGCCGATGCAGATGATGATGCTGGTGATGATGCGCATGACGATGATGATGATGATGATGATGGTGATGTTGATGACAACGATGAAGATGTTGCTGGTAATAAGCATGGCGATGACGACGACTTCGATGATGCTGCTGCTGATGGCGTAGGTAATGATACTGATGGTGCTGATGATGATGATGCTGGTCATGATGAGGTTGATGAACATATGGACATGGTGATGGCGATGGTGCTGGCATTACTGCGGACGAAGGGCAGAAGAGGACGAGGAGAAACATAAGAGGAGCGAGGGGGAGGAGGAACGCACGGATGCGAAGAGAGGAGGATCAAGGAGAATTAAGATAAGGATGAGGAGGATGAGGCGGACGAGGAGGAACAGTAGGAGGAGGAGGGGGAGGAGGAGGAAGAGGAGGAGGAGAAAGAGGAGAAGGCGGATAATGACGATGAGGAGGAGGCGGGGGGCAGAGGAGGATACATAAGCAACAATGGTAAGGGGGAGGACGAGGGGGATGGGGAGGATGAGGAGGAGGAGATGCAAGGAAAGGAGGAGGACAATGAGCACGAGGAGGAGGAGGAAAAGGAAGAGGAGGAGGAGGATAAAGAAGGACAATAATAATAAGGAGGAGGAGGAGGAATCCAATGACCGCGAGGAGGAGGAGGATGAGAGAAGAGGATAAAAAAGGAGGGACATGAAAAGGAGGATGATGATGATGATGAGGAGGAGGAGGAGGAGGAGGAGAAATGGGGGAGGAGGAGGAGACGAAAGAAACGACGAGGTGAGAGGAGAACAGTCTGCACGAAGGAGAGAGGAGGAGGAGGAGGATAAAAGGAGGAACGGGATAAAGGGATGGGGGGGGAGGAGGAGGAGGGAGGAGAGGAAGGAGGTGGAGAAGCGGGGGAGGGGGGAGGAGGTGGAAGAGGAAACGGAATGGGGTGGGAGGGGTAGGAGGAGGGGAGGAGGAGAGGAGGGGGAGGAGGAGGAGGAGGAGGAGGAGGAGGAGGAGGAGGATCGGGATCGGGCCCTTGGGAGTTCGTCTCTGTGGCCCCGTGCCGCCCTATGCAACAGCCTGCCAGCCTTTACAGGGGGGGGGGGGCTCTGGGGGGCGAATACGTTTGCCAAACCATCTAGCGCGGCCCGTGGCACACGACGGACGCCGCACCGCCCCCGCAGGCACCCCCCTCCACGGCGCGCAACCTACGGGGGGCCCACGTTGGGGACCTGGGATTACTGCCGACCTCTGCCCTTCTTACCCTTCCCCGTGCCTTTCTGCCTCGGATGCCTCCCCATCTCAAAATCGTCGGGGCGGTGGAAACTCCTGGGCCATAGGCGGTGGGTACTGGGGGGGGACGTGGGTCCAAAACATTCTCAGGAACGGTTCTTCTCCTAATAAGCTCAGCCAACCTCGAACTACCCCGCAAGTACTCGACGCTTCTGACACCGCGAGGGCTCGTGGAGGAACGTCTCTCGTGCGAATTCGAAGGGCGCTGTGCTGACTGACTACCGCTGCTGCTGCTACCTGCGCCTTGGTGAGCTCTGACAAGAGTTTCGACGCATCCCTCTCGAGCGGGCCCCGAGGTGCTGGGCCGATCTTCCTCTCTGCCCCGGCGCTCTTCAGGATGCCTTCGATCATCGACACCGTCGCGATGCCCAGAGGATGAGCTTGGTCGATCGCGTAGATGAGCCTCCCACGGGCCTGCTCGTTCTGCTGCTGCTGCTTCCCCTTGTTGCGTTTCCACTGCCAGTGAATCGCCAGACATCCAACCTCTGAGATCGTCATCTTCGAGAGCCTCTCCACCCAGAACTCCTTGACCTCCCCCGTCCACCTCTCCTGGGTGGCTCCCTCCTTCCCCTGTAGGCTAGCGGCCCACATCATCACCTGCGTGAAAATGGACACGTACGGCGGCCCGCGGCTCTGGAAGTCGACCTGCTCCCCCGCCTTTTGCTTGGCCTTGAGCTCCTGCGACTGGTCGTTGTACTGCTGGCACGCGTTCTCGTTCTCGACGGCGAAGTTCGCGTCCGCGCTGATGCCGCACGCGCGGCGCGCCGTGCTGCTGAGCTCCGCGATCGCGCGGCTGTCCGTGAGGGCGAGCTTGGCCAGGATGAGCACCAGATTCTGCAATGCGTTGGCGCCTCCTGCCACCTTGCGGGCCTCGTCGCGGGCGCTGCTGCGCCCCTTCTTGGCCGCGGGGGCGGATGACAGGCCCGCCATCCAGGCAGGCTTGGGAAGAGACCCTTCCTCGCTCATCACTCTGGAAGGTGCCCTGCCCTCCTCGTGACCGTGAGCTTCGTGCAGCGCAGGGTCGACTGCCACTGGAAGATGGCTTGTGGCCAAATGGCTGCATAGGTCATTCAAGTCAGACGCCATGTAGTCACATACCGCACACCCCAACGACGACGGGATCTGGACCTCCGAGAATGTTGCCGAACCACGGGTGGGACGTGATCCGCTCAGCAGGGCTCTCTGGAGGTGCTTGTATGCGTTTGACTGGCTGGCGAAGGTCCGTCGGCATACACTGCATGTGTTTGTAGGAGTCACCGGCGCATAGATTGTGAACTTTGTGCCTACGACGCATGTGATTCATGAGATCCCTTCTAGTCTGGAACCGTTGTGCACATAAACCGCCCTCCTCCGTGACCCACTCGCAGCTCCAGTGATGTCCCTGTCCGTCCTCTCCTTCAGACTCCGCCGCCCGCTGTTCCTCCTCCTCCTCCAGGTGGCCCATGGGGGGTGCCGTCATCGAGAGCCCCCGAGACCTTATTTCAGTGAAGTCCGCTCGGATCCAGAACTCGCGATGCTCTTCTTCGGCGAGGTCGCCAGGGTAAAGCGCAAGGTGTGCACAGACTCCTCCTTCATCCAGGAGTTCCGACGCACGTCGAAAATCAGCTTGCATTCGAAGTAGCCACGGAGACGCTTTAGACGGGACAACCCTGCGGCCGATCATCGGTTTGCCCCCCTCGTCCAGGTCCAGGGTCCCGAATAGAAGACATAGTTCCTGAGCGTGATTGGTGGGAGAGAAAGCCCAGCTCCGATGCCATCCCAAGCGTCTCACCAGCATCTCCGTCTCCGCACTAGCTAGACGCCAATGCTGCCTCACCCTCCGATTCGACCACGAACGAATGCGTCGTTGAACGTTGGCGTCGTCGGCGTCCGTGCCGCGCACCGTCGTCACCGCCTTCCCCTGCAACGCCCTCCGCCCGTGTCGAGCCATCAACGAGTCGAGTTCGCGATAATGTCGAGGCGTCAACAGCATTGGTTCTAATCCCGTCAGCGCCGCATTCTGCACGAAGCTGAGAAACAGCGTCCGCTTCCAGCGGAACGGAGACTCCAGGGTCCAAATCTGCCCCAGAGAGTAGTAGGATTCGGCCGTCGCCTGAACCCGTCGACGGATCTCCACCGTCGCAGACTGCAACATGTTGATTGTCGGCCCGAGGTAGCGCACATCCTCCTTCAACTGCCCTGAAATCTGCTCACGTCCCCGCCCTCGTGCCCACTGTCTACACTGTAAAGCCCCTGGGCCCTGAAAGCAAAGCTGAACCTCCTGCTTGGAAACGTTCTGGGCGTAACCTATCTCAGCCAGCTCCTCCGATAACACCTCATCAGCCTGCTTCAGGACCGGAAAAAACTGTCACACCGTATGATGGGGAGAGGCAACGTGCGCACGGCAAATATCGTCGGCGTACAGGCAGCCCCCGACGTCCGCTCTTAATTCCTTCCAACTGGCCACAGGACCTGCGGCTGATGGATCAAACTCCCTCAGCCTTCGAAGCCACTGCAGGATGGGTCGCGAGAAGGTGCCCCTAAATATTTCGACGACGAAGGGGTCCCCCATCGTGCCGCCCTCCCCCGTCTTGATGTACACTCCTCCCTCCGCCGTCTCCAACCAAATAACGCTGCTTCGAAAACGTTGGATACACAGGTCAACATTGTGCGGCTCGGCGTGAATATCAACTGTTTGTTGTAATTCCTCCCGAGACCCACTAGCAAATGCATTCGTCATGTCCTTATGCGTGCAAGCGAACGAACGGCCCGCGCATCGGAGGCGCCATCACAGCAGCTGCACCACTAAAATGGCCCCCTCGCGCCGTCGGCCTGAACAGAATCCGCGCTCGATGACCGTGGGAGGAGCTCGAAGGACGCCCGAGTAAAAGGCTTTCCCCAGGGTCGGGAGGACGTGCACCGCACGTCGGCCCACTGGGCCTGGTTTCGCGTTCTTCCTGGGCTGAGCCCCCGAGCTGACGTGCCATCTCAGCGGTGTCCTGTTGGTTGCCCGAATATTCCGAAATCCTCCCTCAAGAATCTTCCCAAACAGCTTCATCTCTGGAGCCTCCCGATTGCATCCTACCCCCATGTGCGTGGTGTCTATGTTGTTCGACGGCTCCATGCGCATCAACCAGAGCTCCGCTGGCGGGGCCCCCGATGGCACCGCTCTCCTTTTGCTGGCAGGCCGAAAGTATTTCCTCACCCTCCGCTGGTCCTGTTGTGCAAGTTCGCAATCCTCTACTGATGCGTAAGGCGTTCCCCCTGCAGGGGCTGTCTCCATCTAGGCGTCGAAATCGATTTTGCGCGCCGACATCCCCCCCTCGCAGCCCTGCTGGGCCCAGTGTTCCAGGAGCGTATCCTCAGAGAAAAGCCCTCCCCGTAGAAGTCGCCCGTCCCGTCGTTTCGGCCCGAACCGACATCTGGCTGCTTTCCTGGACAAACGCATAGACTCGGCCATGCGGCGATGTTGCCACGCCTCCTCGATCTCCCCCAGAAGGGCGGTCCGCCTTTCCCTTTGATGCTTTTGTCGCTGCCTACGTAGCGATTGACTGAGATCTCTCAAGCGTGCTTCACATTCCTGCAACTCTATGGAATCCTCGATCATACCAAGACGCGAACGACGGAGACGAGCCCGCTCACGGAGAAGTGCGGTACGCTCCATGGCCTCCTGCCTGTACGTCGGGTCGTTGGACACGGTGTGGCTGAAAAACGGCTGCCCCGCACTGACCACTGTGTCGTCCAGGTGCTTGAACAACTCATCAGGCCGTCCGTGCTGCAGCAGAGCTCTCCACGTGTCCTCGCTATCTGACAGGCTGGCCTCGACCGCCTCCAAGAATTCAGCTCGTCTGTCACCATGTCGCAGGCATCTCATCATGTCGTCCTGATTCCAGTACATGCGGTGGAGTGAAGGTGACTCTTCATCCTCTGATAATCTCAAGCCATGCAGCTCCATGTATGTGGGGATATGTGGGGATGTGATCTTTCGGCGGGGCCCCTCGAAATGCTTGGAGCTCAGCAGCCAGCCCACGTGATGGAGAAAATCGATGAACCATGTCGATCATGCCATCGGGTGCAAAGAAATAATCAATACAGCTGCTCCCTCCCGTCGAACCGTAAAAAGTGTGCTCCAGCTCTGCGCCTCTCGAATTCACCGTGAACATGTGGTGGCGCTCATTCGCCAATCGAAACAACTCTCCCGCTCCTCCACGCCTCTGTTCCCGAGCACGCCCAGGACCCAGAGAGGAAGACTCCATCTGATGCCACTGCCCCGCAATGCGGCTGATCCCCTGCCCGTCGTTCAGGTCCACGTACACCAGCGGCGTGCACCTGCTCGGCAGGCACTGGAGGATGTTATCGTACCACTCGGCAACTAGCTGGACGGTGGCCTCGCAGTGGGGGACGAGGCGGGCGTGACGGGGTTGCGGGGGCAGATACATCACAATGAATGCCAGGTCGAGCTGTCCATTCTTCACTCGTGCTGCCAGTGCTCGGCCTTCAGCGCCCTGTGGACTCGCCCAGGTCTGGCATATGTGCTGTTCACGGAACTTCGATCCCAGCATCAATGCGCAGCCCGTCGAACGATTGGTGAAAGCGCCGACCCCTGCATCCGCCTCGAGCACCACGCGCTTGTCGATTTTTCGGCACAGCACTTCCGACGCCCGTCGGGATGAAGCCTGCGTGCCCGCCAGCAGCACCACATCCATGTTGCTGCAGCTCAATGCAATCTCCTGCATCCGCTGGCCCGTCGCGAACATCGGGTTGAAGCCCATGACACGCGATGCCCATTGGCCCACGGACCGCGCCATCGCGGTGCCCTCGCAGTCGCCGCGGCGGGTCACATGGCCGCCGCGTGCTGGCCACCCCCGGTGGTCTCGCGCCAGGGTGGCGGCTGGGGGAGGAGGGGGGGGGGGGGGGGGGGGGGGGGGGGAGGGAGGATGGAGGAGGAGGGGCGAAGGCGGGACCCTGCGCACGGGGATTATGAAGAGGAGGGGGAGGAGAAGGAGGCGGAGGAGGACGGACGGGGTGAGGCGGAGGAGGGGGGGGGTCGGAGGAGGCGGACAGGGGGATCGAGGAGGAAAAGGACCCGGGCAGGCGGAGGCGGTGGAGAAGGAAGGAGAATTCGGCCACGGAGGACCCCAGGAGGCGGGCGGGGGGGGACCCACCCCCGGCGGAGGCGGCGGAGGCGTTAGGAAGTGCGGTGAGGCTGAGGAGGAGGGGGCGTCTGCGGCGGTATGCGGAGGCGGAGGCTGTTTTTTGGTGTGTGGTTTCCCCCCCCCCACCCCCCCCCCCCCCCCCCCCCCACCCCCCCACACCCCCTTTGTCCACCCCCCCCCCCCCCCCCCCCCCCCCCCCCACCCCCCCCCCCCTTTGGTTGGTGTGTGTTGGTGTGCCCCCTCCCCCCCCCCCCCCCCCGGGGGTGGGTGCCCCCCCCCCCACCCCCCCCCCCCCCCACCCCCCCCCCCCCCCCCACCCCCCCCCGGGGTGTGGGGGGGGGCGGAGGCGGAGGAGGAGGAGGAGGAGGAGGAGAGAGGAGAGGAGTGGAGCGGAGCAGACCGAGACGCGGTCGAGCGAGGTCCCCCGCGCCCGCCGCGCTCAGCCGCCCGCGGGCGAAGCGGCGCGCCTCTGCGCGGCGCGAGGCCGAGGGCCCCCGCCCACAGGGGGATGTGGTGGGCAGACCCTCGGCCCGTGGTGAGGCGCCGCGGCCCGCGGCCCGGACAGCGGCCCGCCCCGCGGGCAATGGCCTGGCCGTCTCAGCCGCGCTGCCCGCGGCAGGCTGGCGGCGGCCCCGCGACCCGCCGCGCCAGCTCGCCGAAGGACATGGCGGGCTGCGACGGGGGCGGGCGGGGCGGCCGCGGCGGCTGCGCAGGCGGCCGCGTCGCCCCGCGCGAACGTGGGCCGCGGCTGTCGTCGCGCCGCGGGTCAGCAGTTCCAGCGGCAGCCCAGCCCGCGGCGCCTGGGCCCTCGACCGACTCGAGCTGGCCCAGCTCCTCGACGGGCTCCCACTGCTCCATCACGCCGTCGGGAATGATGTCGGCCAGGGCGTCTGGCTCGGCATCGAAGTCCGCCCTGAGCTTGACGGTGGCTGCCGTGATCAACGAGCTCGTGATGGGGGCCCGCCTCGCGGCCGAGCTGGCCCAGTCGATGCTGGGCCACCTGCGAGACGGGGCGCTGCTCAGCTCAGTGGGCCCAGCAGCGGACGGGGTTCCCGTGGCCAGGGAAGGCGCGCCGCTCCTCGGGCGAACAGTGTCATTGAGGGCATCCATCGCCAGCCTGCCCTCCGTAGCCGTCGACCCGTCTTGCTGGGCACCCTTGGCTTCGCTGCAACGCCCCGCGCCAGTCGAGACAGCACCTCCTGCAGCGGTCTGTCCAGCAGCGCCGCGGCCCTCGTCAGCAGGGCAGCGCGCGAGGGCCGCGATGGGGCACATGATGCTCCTCGCGTCCAGTGCGGTGTCGGCGTCCGCGATGGTGTCCGAGGAGCTCTTCAGGGGGGGGCGCCAACGCCTCGGAGCCCTTCCGCTCGGCGCTGGACACGGTGTCGGGCTCCACGTCGCTGCCTGCGTCGCCGCGCTCCGCCGCGAGCTGGTCGCGGGCCCCGACTGCAGGACCTTCTGGGGTCGGTTCCGAGACGTGGGCGCTGTGATGGCAGTCCCCGACATGACTGACCACTACGCCGCGCTCATCACCTCCCCGGGTAAGGTCGGCATCGCCGTCGCGCCCAGCAGCAAGTGGGCCACGTACCTCCGCTGCAGGTCCTTCAGCGCGAGGGCTGACGCCAGGGCCGAGCACCCGCGCGGCGGGCGACCTCGCGCCGCAGAAACGCCTGCGCCTGCCTCCCTCGACGGGGGCCTCGAGCAGATCTGAGCTCGAGCCGTAGTCCGTGCGCACCACCTCGTCGCCCTCCGTCTGGGCGTCGCCCATGGGGCGGTCGCGTGGCTGCGCCTGCCTTTGGGGGGGGGGGGCCTTGGGGTGTTCCCAGAGCTGCTCCCCTGTCCCCCTTGCCATCGCGCCGCCCCTCGTGGTGATCGAAACCCGCCGACGCTGCCCCTCCAAAGGCGGCGCGCTCTCCGCGCCTCGCACCAGCGGCAACCCCCTGGCGAGGGCTTGTGGCGCCCAGCGGGCCCACGGGCATCGCGACCTCCACGCCGTCCACAGCGCCCAGAGCGATGCCGAGCTGAGGCCCGCGCGGCGACGGCGAGCCTGGTAGCCGCAATGGCGCGCCAGGACTTTGCGAACTGACGCCCGTGGCGACTGAGCTTGGTAGCCGCATTGGCACACCAAGACTCTGCGAACTGACGCCAGGGCCCTGCTCGGCATCTTGGGCGTCGCCGCCGCCCCGGCCGCCACGTAGGCCCGCTGGCCCGCCAGCGACCTGCCGCGGCCGCGCGAGCTCCAGGGGGCTCCGCCTGGCCCCTCGCCTGCGCGGCAGCTGGATGACGTCCAGGGTGCCATCGTCGTCGACGTCGCGCTCGGCGATGTGCCCGTCGTCGTCGTCGGGGCACAGGGCGGCGCCTGCTTTCGGCCAGTGTCCTCGACGTAATCGCTCGAGGTGCTCTCGACCAGCTAGCGTGGCCCCTTGGCAGTTGGCAAGCCAGCCCCGCCCGAGCGCACGCAGCCCTGGCCAAGCATAGCAGCCACATGCCAGGCCCGCCCAAACGTCCAAAGATACCTGCAGCTGCATCGCATGTGACTCGTGCACCTGCTAGTCGCCCATGTGCAACGGGACGCCGGCTGAGGCTAGACGGGTCCAATCGTCACAAGCCACGAGCCCCTTGCATGCGCTGGCTAGCCACGCTTCTCGACTGGTGTGTCCTGCAGACGTACGGCAGCTCCGACAGCTAATGTGTTGTCGTGCAGCGCGTGCGTGGAGCTGAAGGCGGTGGCCATGCCGATGGAGGGCGGGGCCACGCGTCGGCCAGGACGGCGACGGGGCCGACCGCGGGCCTCAGCGGCTGCCGTGGCGTCGATGGTGGCCCTCAGTAGCTGTCATCGGACCTGGGTCGCGAGCAACTCCGTGGTCAGACGATGCTGCCGAACACCGCTGTCAAGTCGCCTTCGATCTGCAGCGCGACCAGCCACTACGTCAGCGATGGCGTTGCCCCGCAGCACTTCCTGAGGTAGTCTTTGTGCTTGCGCCTCCTGAGACGTGAGGTGCGAGTTCACGTGCTCGACGGTGAAGTCGCTCCTAGGGCGGTGCTGGAACACGCTGCGTAAGGCGAGAAACAGGTCGGCTTCCCGCCCTGCGCCTGCAGGATGTTCGTCGCACCGCTGCCACTACCCCTCGCAGACAGCCAAATTATCGGTGAAGAAAACCGTGGGGCCACGCGAGTGGCGGGCTGCTAGCACCAACGCCTGAAAGTCGCCACGATGAGCCGTATGCCGTGCACGTGCGAGGGAGCCGAAGATGGCGTTATTGACCTCAGTGGCTTCACAACGAACACGACACACGGCGACACCCACCCGACGAAGCTGAGGATGCATCGAGTCGGGCCCGCCGCTGGCGTCGCCGAACAGCGCGAGGGGCTCGTGCGTGGTGCCGATGCCGAAACCCTGCTGACCTAGCGTGTCGTCGATGTGAGTCCAGCAGGGCTCTTCGGGAGGAGCAGGGACACGGGTCCACCCCGCGGGTAGAACACCTCGAAACCAGAAGCAAGGGTAGGCCTCAGCTTCAGCATGGGCTCTCGCGACGAGGTGGGCGCTGAGGTCGTAGGCCTTGGACCCCTGGTAGGGGCCGGCAAAGATGAGGATGATGGGGACGAGGGCGAGGATGACAGGAGGAGGACGCGGTGGATGAGGAGGAGGAGGAGGAAGAGGAGGAGGAGGAGGAGGAAGAGGAGGAGGAGGAAGAGGAGGAGGGGGGGAGGAGAGGATGGGGAGGAGGAGGAGGAGGAGGAGGAGGAGGAAGAGGAGGAGGAGAAGGAGGAGGAGGAGGAGGAGGAGGAGGAGTACGAGGAAGGAAAGAGGCAATGGGCGGCCACGAGGCGCGCGGCGGCGCGCTGGGCGGCGTGGACGCAGGCGGCTGACCTCGGTGTCACCGGCGTTTCCTCCGTCGGAGACATGCTGGCGGCCCCAATATCGGGGGCGTCGAAGAGGGGGGCGTCCAAGAGGGGAGGCGCAAATCATGGTCGGCGGCATATGCGCGGCCCAGGGGGGGCTGGGGACGCATTGAGAGATAAGAAGAGGCGCCATGACATCTGGGGAGATATGATTGCCCCCGCCATGCTATCCCCCCCCCCTAGTCATCACCCCCCTCTCTGCCGCCCCCGATGATCCAGGCCGAGGCCGCGCTCGAGACGACCTGGGCGGAGCTGGCGCGCCAGGGAGCCGATCCCCGAGCCGGCCGCGCCCATCGAGGCCGTGCGGGGCCACCTGGCCGATCAAAGTGGCGAGGACGATGCCAGGGCGATGAGCAAATCGGGGCGAGGATAGATCGAGAGCCTCTGAGATCCAGTGGCTCTAGAGGACGTCTCGGGCGCCGCGGCCTTCTCAGAGCATGGGGAACGCTCTGGAACGGATCTGCCCTCGTCCTAGCCCCGCCCGAGCGCAGAAGACATGGGGTGGCCATGGCGCGTAAGAGAATCCACGCTGCTGCGAAGCAATAACCGCGCCATTGCAGGCAGGCGTCGCTGCTTTCCGCTGGGGGGCACGGGGCCGGGGCGCACCGCTCGCCTGCAACACCCCGCAAAGCTGGCGCGCACGCTGGAGGGCCGTCCCTGGCAGACGGCGCCTCGGCGCCGCGTGCGCCTGCCGCGGCTCGAGTGCGCCGCCGACGAGCTCGCGAGGGATGCGGCGACCTGCCAAATCCGAACAGCGGGCGGGGTGCCCTGTCCAGACAAGCGCGCTCCACTACTCGCAAGGTACTACTCGCAAATGGCCTGGATCCCATGACATAGAGGAAGACTGCTTTTTGTGCTTCGGGCGCTTGCGAGTAGTAGCGAGACGCGCTCGGTGAATGTCAGGCGCCGCTAGATTGTGCGAGGCGGAGATTTATCCAGCTCCACCGCCTGGGAACCCACGTCCTGGTGCCCCAGCGGGCGGTGGATATGGACATATCTTGGCTCGCGGGGGCCAGGATACATCCATATCCACCGCCCGTGGAGGTCTGCGAAGATCGATCCTCCAGGCGGTGGTAATGTATAAACTGCCGCCTGGAAGCCTTGGCGCGCCCCCACGCCGCCCTCTGCCAGCCTGGGCGAGGGCGCCGTCCCGCGGCACGGGGGAAGAGGCGCACGCCGCGGGCAGGGCAGCCTCGCTGCTAGTGGCGCCCCTGCGCGCCGCTCTATGTGGGCCGCGGGTGCCCGCCTGTGGAAAGGCCCGCGCGCCGCGGCCAAGACAGGCGGCGTTTCTGGAAGTTACGGCAGGTGCGTGCGGCGTCGGCGCGCTCACAAGTTTTGGACACCGCGTCAATCGTTCAACCTTGAACTGATCGCGACCCCGATCGTTGAAGGTTGAATCCCGTCGGGTCCTGTGGCGTTACCGTGTCCCTCGTTGCTTCCGCGTCGCTCTATCATGCGGAATTAAACCTTGAACGCCATCGTCGGCGTCGCCGGCGCGCCATCGCCGCATGAACCTACCATAAGGGAACAAGTAGTGACATAAACATTAACAAAAACTCTGAGGTCCGCGCGGATGTCGGAGATCGGCGCTGGACCCCCCTCCCTAGCGCGCGGAGCGCGCCAGGGGCGGCGCGGGAGGCGCCGCCAGGGGGGCCCAGCGCAGACCTTCGAGCTTCAATTTTTCTGTCGCTGTCTGTTGCCCTGGAAGCGGCCATCTTGAAGTCGAATGCGACGATGCCGACGGTAAACGGTGGGTGGACGTGACCGTCCGCCATCCAGCGGCCGGCGACGAGACCGCCGCGCATGCGCGGCGGCGAGACGCCCTGGCGAGGCGGCGCGCGACACGCCCTGGCGGGGCAACGCGCCTGGCCGAGCGCGCCAAGCAGGCGCGCTGCTGCGGCGATCGCCTGACGTTGTCCGCCGTTGAAGACCAGGGGCAGCCCCAACGGCGAGGCGCACGGCTGGTCCACCGGGTGTTGAGACCCATTCCTTTTCCTTATTAATACATTCTCCCTGTCGCACCCCGAAACCCATTTTAAGGGCGGGCCGGGCGTTTCGCCTGAGACTTCCTCACCACTTATGACCCTGAAGCTGAAAAGCTGACAGCAGTTTCACAGATGGGGGGCGGGTCGTTTTCAAAATGTGGCTCTCGCCTTAGCGCCGCGCGCATTTGTTTTAAACATGTGCAAGAGCTTCACGGATTGAGGGCAGGTCGTTTTCAAAATGTGGCTCTCGCCTGAGCGCCGCGCACATTCGTTTTGAACATGTGCAAGAGCTTCACGGATTGAGGGCAGATGGCTTTCCAAATGTGGCTCTCGCTTTAGCGCCATGCACATGTGTTTTACACATTTGCAAGAGCTGCACGGATTGAGGGCGGGTCGTTTCCCAAATGTGGCTCTCGCCTGAGCGCCGCGCACATTTGTTCTAAACGTGTGCAAGAGTTTCACGGATTGAAGGTGGGTCATTTTCAATATGTGACCCTCGCCTTCCGCGCACATTTGTTTAAAGAAATGTGCAAGAGTTTAACGGATTGAGGGCGGGTTGTTTGCAAAATGTGGATTTCGCTTTCGCGCCGCGCACCTTCGTGTTAAACCATTTCAAGCGTTTTACGGATTCCCATGACCGACGTACCAAACATTGCGTTTTGGAAGGGTTCACGATTTTGAAAGCGCAACAGTTACGATGAATGGCGTTTTGACACGATTCAGGATCGTCAAGACGCAACAGTCAGGTTCATCCGTGGCGTTGGGATATCGAGAATAACGTTTTGGCATGCTACAGGATTTTCAAACGGTTGTCTTCCAACGGGGCAGGTCCCTGTAGAAATGAATCGTTGTAGGGGCCTGTGAAGAGGGAGCTTGGTGAGAGGGTTCTCTCCAACATCGTTGGTGACTCTTGGGTTTACACTGGTCCTCCTCCTCCTCCTCGCTCCTCCTCCTCCTGCTCGTTTTCGCTCCTCCTCCTCATCCTCCTCCTCCTCGCTCCTCCTCCTCCTCCTCCTCCTCCTCGCTGCTCCTCCTCCTCGTTTCTCCTTTGCCTGAACCCGCGACCCCGGCACCAGACACATTATAAGTCTGCTGTCCACCAGGGCCAGGCGTATCGGGCCGGAGTCCAATTATGAATCATTACAGTACGTGTCCTCGCTTCTCCTCCCCCTCCTCCTCGCTTCTCGCTCCTCCTATTCGATCCTTGCTCCTCGCTCCTCGCTCTACATCCTCCTCCTCCTCCTCCTCCTCCTCTCCTCCTTCTCCTCGTCCTCGTCCTCGTCCTCGTCCTCCCCCTCCTCCCCCTCCTCCTCGTCCTCCTCGTCCTCCTCCTCCTCCCCCCCCCCCCCTCCTTCTCCTCCTTCCTCCTCCTCCTCCTCCTTCCCCTCGCTCCTCCTCCTCCTCCTTCTCCTTCCTCCACCTCGTCCTCTTTCATCCTCACTCTCTCCTCCTCTCCACCTCCTCCTCCTCCTCCTCCTCCTCTTCCTCCTCCCCCTTTTCTTTCTCCTCCTCCTCCTCCCTCCTGTTTCGTCCTCCGCCTCGTGCTCGTCCTCGTCCTCATCTTCGTCGTCCTCCTCCTCCTCCTCCTCCCTGTCGCTCCCCCTCCTCCTCCTCCTCCTCCTCCTCCTCCCCCTCCGCCTTCCCGCAGCCCTGAGAACGAACGTCTGATGCGTCCACATCCTGCAAAAGAAACGCAGCCAATACTCGCCCGCAAAAACTGGAAACGAAGCGCTCGCCCCAGGGATCGAGTAGCACATGTAACAAGAAACCCGAACGGGAGGCGCAACCTCGACAACCGCGGGGGCGCATGCAGCTTTGATGGGAAGCGCAACCCAGCAGACGTCGGGCGCAGAGGGAATGGCGCATCGGCGACGCCACTCTCTAGCCATAAGTATGAGCAGCGTCAGTCTCTAGTTTTGCATCCCCGATAGGCATGGGTGCACAGCGAGTCGAGACAGCAAACATGCTCCTGAGGGACACTCACTGGTAGACGATAGCAGGGCTCCTGGCGGCCATGTGGCAATACATCTCGTCGAAGGTGGTCTTGCCTCCGAGTAGAGTCAGGAAGAACGCGGCCACCCCTGGCTGCCCTCCTTGAACAGGAAGGTTGTGCAACAGTTGGAACGCCTGGTCGGTAGCATCTACGGCGGCCGTCTGGAACGCAATTCCCAAATATTTCTTCGCGCGGCAGCCGATTAGGCTCGAGACAGGATGCCTTGACGCTAATGTGGCCTCATCGTCGCTCTTGAAGGCCCAGCGGTCAAAAGCGTCGTCGTAGAAGCTCAGGGTGCTTTCGCGCCCGTTTAGCAGTGGCCTGGCCTTGAGGCCGCCAAGGCGCGCGGCCATGCCCGGAACGAATGTATGCTTCTCGCAGTGCTGCCGGGGAGCGTCGGTCTTTCCGTGCCGCTGGGGCCTCACCACGTCGGTATCAATCTCTTCCTCGGCGCAGGGTTCGCTCTCCATCGCCGCAGAGCACGAACCAACCGCGCCACCTTCAACAGGCGGCTGCTCGCTGGGAGACTCCCCCTTTTCGCGCGCAAGGACTGACCCGATGAACTCGGCGCGCGTCTGGCGCTCGGGGCTCTCCACCAACGCAGGGTGCATGGCCTGCGACGTAGCAGAGAAACCGTCGGACCGGACCAGAAGGGGCTTCACGACAAAGCGGATGTGGGACTCGCCTTTGGAGTTCTTGTGCCCGTTGTCCGCGATGATGGCGCTGTCGATGTCCAAGCTCACAATCTGGAGTAAATTGATCATGCGGCTGTTTAATCTGCTCCCAGACTGGGACCAGGCAAATCTGCATGATGAGCTTGTCGTTGTGGCTGCACAGCTGGACAAAGCCTTCTCAGCGGTTCGTCAGCTCCTGGATGATCCACTAGAACCTGGCTGCAGAGACCAAGGCGCGCGGGAAGGCAAGGGGGGAAGCAGCGGCTCGCAAATGCAAGCAGGTGGCATCACCTCAGTCCTCCTCCTCCTCCTCCTCGCTCCTCGCTCCTCGCTTCTCGCTTCTCGCTCCTCGCTTCTCGCTCCTCGCTCCTCTTCCTCCTCCTCCTATTTTTCCTCCTCCTCCTTCTCCTAGTTCTCCTCCTCCTCCTCCTCTTCCTCCTCGCTGCTCCTCCTCCTCCTCCTCGTCGTCTTCCTCCTCACTCCTCCTCCTTCTCCTCCTCCTCCTCCTCCTCCTCCTTCTCCTCCTCCTTCTCCTCCCCCTCCTCCTCCTCCTCCTCCTCCTCCTCCTTGCTTCTCGCTCCTCCTTCGCTCCTCGCTCTTCGCTCCTCGCTCCACATCCTCCTCCTCCTCCTCCTTCTCGTCCTCCTTTTCCTCCTCCTCCTCCTCCTCGTCCTTTTCCTCGTCCTCCTCCTCCTCCTCGTCCTCCTCCTCCTCCTCCTCCTCCTCGCTCCTCGCTCCTTCTTCGCTCCTCGCTCTTCGCTCCTCGCTCCACATCCTCCTCCTCCTCCTCCTTCTCGTCCTCCTTTTCCTCCTCCTCCTCCTCCTCGCTCCTCCTCCTCCTCGTCCTCCTCCTCCTCCTCCTCCTCCTCTTCCTCTTCCTCCTCCTCCTCCACCACCAGCGGTGCGGGCTCAGCAGCTCCGGCGCGCTGCCGGGCTGCGCGGAACGCGTGCGCGCGGACAGGCGCCAAGCGCAGGCGGCGGCACGAGGCGCGGAAGGCCGCGGAGGCGCTGGGCGACGGCGGCCAGGGCTCGCGGAGGCCGGCGGCCGCGGCCTGACGCCCGACGGCGGGGGGAGGCTGGCGGCGGCGCGGCGCTGCTGGGCGGCCGAGCGCGGGCCGCGGGCAGCCGGTGGACTACTGCGCAGTCGTCGTGTGGGCCGCCGTGCTCCCGGGCAACGCAAGCTGTGGGCCCTGGCCGGCCAGTGCCTCGCCCCTCCGCCCCCCCCCCCAGCTGGCTGTTCCCCGAGATCCTGGTGTCTCAATTTTTTCGAGCCGGGCGTTCTCGCCTTCTTTCGGGCCCCGCAGCCCTCACCGATCGGTCCGGCTCGAAGCATGAAGCAGAAATGTGGGGTCTAGGTCTCCAGGCGTGGATTTTCAAGGTGTTGCAATTTTTCGCTACGTCGGATCTCAGGGTTGCCTTCTGCGAGCAGCACCCGTCCCTGTGGGGCCAGCGCAGAGCGCTGGAGGGACGCGCCAGCACCCATCCAAAATGCATTTGAGCCGCCTTCGGTCTGGAGGAGGAGGAGGAGGAGGAGGAGGAGGAGGAGGAGGAGGAGGAGGAGGAGCGAGGAGGAGGAGGAGCGAGGAGGAAAAGGAGGATCTTTGCGATGGCAGTCATTTCGATGTGCGTGTGTGTGTGTGTGTGTGTGTTTGTGTGTTGCGATGGCAGTCATTTTGAATGTGTGTGTGTGCAGTGATGGGGTATCCGAGGGCTGCCTTGAGCTGGAGTCTTGAGGAGTTATGTTGGATCCGTTCGCTTAGAGCGGTGAGGGCCTTCGACATCGATCAATGCACGTTTGGCTGCCATTACTCGAAACCCACCACTCTTCTGCCGGTTGACATGGAGGGCATTCAGAGATTGCTCCGGGGTGTTCAGAGGTGGGGGATGGTGTCAGCATCCAGGAAGGCACATGGCGGCGACTGGGCGACAGAGGGGACAGTACCGCACTTCTGGCCTGAAGGAGTATCCCCGGGCGCTCTCTACGTTTTTGGCTTTGGCATTCCTGGATGCGTTTGCGGATCGTACTCCTGACGGGCCCTCAGGCTTGGAGATGCCGCCTTGGGGGGGCGGTATTCTTTGTACCCCTCGACCCCTTCTTCGAGCTTGTGCAGCAGCACCGCTGTGCTCTCGGAGGGGCGGCTCGATGAGGGAGTGTCAAATTCGCATGGTGGGCGCTTCAGAACTTTTCTTTTCAGCAGTGCAGCAGCAGCAGGAAAGGACATCGGAGGAGAGAGGCGGCGACGGTATCATCAGGACCACGGGTGAGAGCGTGCCAGATGAATGTAACAAACAATCGTTCTAGCTCCTCGACTGCGCATATCTGCGGTGCTATCGCACGTGGGGGGCCCAGCGCTCCACGGCACACAGTACGGAGGTATCCCCTTCGGACAGAAGTGCCCCGACACAAAACTTTTGAGCTGCTAGAAGTAGGTAAGACCGTTTACGGACCAGCAGTCAAGCACAAAAGCGACGAGGAGGAGGAGGAGGAGGAGGAGGAGGAGGAGGAGGAGGAGGAGGAAGAGGAGGAGGAGGAGGAGGAGGAGGAGGAAGAGGAGGAGGAGTAGGAGGAGGTCGAAGCAGCAGCGCGCCGCCCTGTTCGGGTCGCGGATGCCGTTGCCGTACGCCTCGCAGTAGGCATGCCACTGCTCTTTGGCAACGGGATCCGAGCGCTGCATCTGCGACGGGGCGTGCGGAAGGGAGAAAGGGCGCGAACGGGCAGTAGAGCCTCCTCCTCCTCCACCCCCCCCTCCTCCTCCCCCATCCCCCTCCCCCTTCCTCCTCCTCCTCCTCCGCCTCCTCCCTATCCTCCTCCTCCTCCTTCCTCCTCCTCCTCCCCTCATACCCCCTCCTCCTCTCACCTCCTCCTCCTTACCTCCTCTCCCTCTCCTCCTCCTCCTCCTCCTCCTCCTCCTTCCCTCCTCCTCCTGTCCCCTTCCTCTATTTTCTGGGTGGCCTGTCGCTGGCTTTGCCCACCAGTCTGGGTGTACGTGGGCTGCTGCACAGATCCTGCCCCTTTGTCCGTCTTCTCGTGCTCCTTTCCCCCGTCCTCGTCCTCGCCATCTCCCCCTCCCCCTCCTCTCCTCATCCTTCTCCGCCCTCTTCTCCTCCTCCTCCTCGCACTCTTGCTCCTCCTCCTAGCCTTCTTCCTTGTCCTCCTTCTCGCCCGCCTCCTTTTCTTCCTCCTCCAAGTCCTACTCCTCGGATTCCTCTTCCTCTCTCTCCTGCTAATGCTCCTCCTCCTCCTCCTCCTCCTCCTCCTTCCCGGCCCTTGATTCTTCACGTGTGTTGCTTCATTGCTCGAAAAGCGCAAGGACTCTCCTCGATTCTCTTCGTCCAGGATGTCTTCTTGGCCCTGGCCCACCCTGGCACCATCCTGTCTCAGGGATGAAGAGGAGCACCGGCACACCTGACTTACGAGTCCCACCAACCCTCTGGGCGACAGGTGGTCTAACGATGTCTTTCTTTTCTCTTCCACAACCCCTTCTTCCCCTTCGGGGATGGGTTTTTTACCGCTCCCTATCAATATACAACCCCTCCCCCACCCGGCCGGCGGCCAACCCGGAACCCCACCCCAACATCCCTGTCAAAAAACAATGCAGAACGCACTCTGCCTCCACATTTGGAGCATGCGCGGCCGCCCCGCGACCATTTTGTCAGAGTGAGGGGGCCGAACGGTCATTCACTGTCCCTGGGTGCGTGGCTGAAGTGGGGATCCACGGCGAAGATTATGCTTATTTTGTTGCGTCGTCCCCCCCGCGACCCGGCCCGCGACCCACCCGCGACCCAACCAGCGACATCCAGCAACCCCCCCGCGACCCACCCCGCGACCCACCCACGACCTACCCGCGACCCACCCCGCGACCCGCTCGCGACCCACCCGCGACCCACCCGCGACCCACCCGCTGCCCACCCACGACCCACCCGCGACCCGGCCCGCGACCCATCCGCGACCCACCGTCGACCAGCCCGCGACCCACCTGCGACCCAACCCGCGACCCACACACACTGTTTTAACAAAAGATCTGCGCCTGCGGCGGGCTCGTTGTATAGCTTGAAAAAATCTGCGCCTGCGACGGGCTTCTTCAGAGCCTCGCAGACTACCGACGTCCCCGCCGCCCCCTCACTCTTACCCGCAACTGCGGGGCGCTACGTCAAAGTGTGGGGGCCGAACGGTCATTCCCTGTCCCTGGGTGCGTGGCTGAAGTGGGGATCCACGGCGAAGATTATGCTTATTTTGTTGCGTCGTCCCCCCCGCGACCCGGCCCGCGACCCACCTGCGACCCAACCCGCGACCCTCTCGCGACCCACCCCGCGACCCACCCGCGACCTACCCGCGACCCACCTCGCGACCCGGTCGCGACCCACCCGCGACCCACCCGCGACCCACCCGCTACCCACCCACGACCCACCCGCGACCCGGCCCGCGACCCATCCGCGACCCACCGTCGACCCACCCGCGACCTTCCTGCGACCCAACCCGCGATCCACCCACACTGTTTTAACAAAAGATCTGCGCCTGCGGCGGGCTCGTTATATAGTTTGAAAAAATCTGCGCCTGCGGCGGGCTTCTTCAGAGCCTCGCCGACTGCCGACGTCCCCACCGCCCCCTCACTCTTATCCGCAACTGCGGGGGGGCTAGGTATGGGTATTTTACAAGGACGGCTGGGGTGCCAGCAGTTCCCACCTGCCTTCTGGGCGCAGGTGGTCGACCGACTGGTTTGACACATCAGTGGCTGCTGCCTTTTCGCCTTACCGTTTCCGATGGGTTTTCGAAACCTCCACATGGCTCCAACATTGGCCAAGAAAGCTCAAAGCCGGGCCCAAGAGCCCCTATTGGTTCCAAGTGGCTAGCGCAAGTGGCGCGGCTGGAGCACGTGGAACACTTGGCGCACGTGGAGCACGTGCCGCACCTGGCGCGCCTGGCACGCTTGGGCCTCCAGGGCCTGGTGCATCTGGAACCCGTGGCGTCTGCGGCGCTCTTACGCGATATGCCGACTCCTGGGTGTTACGTATGTGTTGGGAAGGCGGGTGGGAGTGAGCAAGACGGCTTGCGGGCGGGTGGGAAGCTTGACCCCTCCCCCATACCCCCTCCCCTGGACCTGGACGGGGGGGGGGGCGCGAGGTGTCAGAGGGTCCTCTTTCGCCCAAGATGGCTTCAAGAGGGCCTCAGAGAGCCCAAGATAGCCTCCAAAATCGCCCAAGATAGCCAAACATGGCTCAATATAGCCAACAACATGCCTCCAAGTTGCCGCAAGAGGACCACAAGACGGTTCCAGGTGCCCTCAAGACACCCCTCAGGACCTCCCCGAGAAGCCAAAATCCTTCAAAAACCTGCGGAACATCAATGATTTGCGCCTTTTCGCCTTCTCGCTTCCGATGAGCTTTTGAGGCGTCAAAGTGGCCCCAAGATGGCCCAAGAGAGCTCCAAGAGGGGCCCAAGATGCCCCCAAGACGGCCCCAAGACCGCCCAAGAGCGCCTCAACAGGGGCCCAAGAGCGTCCCCAGATAATAGGGGGGCTAAACGATAGGACCCCCCCTCTTTTCACCGATACCCTCCACGACAGCACCAAGAGGCCCTCCAGGGCTCCCAAGAGGCCGACAGGACATGGTACAACTCTCTTTAACGCGCCTGTCAAATGTGTATGTATGTATGTGTATATATATATACACATACATATGCACACATGCTGCCCGTGCGGCTTTCAACACCTGGACACTTTTCAGCGTCCTGTCGGACCTTCGACGAGGCAGCAATCATGACGCGAGTGCGGCAGAGCTCGCACCCGTTTGTTCTGAACCCAAACCCGCTGGTGGGCTTGTCGTCTTAGAGAGGACCACCACCCTCGGCCCCAGGACCCAATGGAGATCAGGGGAGGCGGAGGCGCAACGGCCAAGGTGTTTCCCACCAAGGGCCTTACGCCTGGCTTTGAAACCGGGCCTGCCGCGACCTGTTCCTCCAGGCTCTGGCGCGATGGCGGGCCAGTTGGGCAGACCTTGGGCAAGGGAGCGAAGAAACCGAACCAGGAATCCCACCAGCCCTCTGGGTGTAGGTGTTTTAATGCGTTTTGTCTTCTCTACCCCTCCTTCCCCTGCTCGGGGACGTGTTTATCACTGTTCCCTATGAATAAACACCCCCTCCCCCAAGCGACCGGCAGCCAACCAGGTCCAATGAGGAGCCCCCCGCCATCCCCGCCAACAATCAATTTGAAGTCAACTTTTGCGCAAAATCTTGGGTCATGATCGGGGGGGGCGCAAGCTCTTTGTAGTGTTTGTTTTGACAGGAACGGCCAGGGTGCCCACAGATTGCCTGTCCTGCTGCGCGTAGGGCCAGCATCCTTTGCAATAATCAATGCAACATGCACTTCGAGGCAAACTCGGATCATGCTGGGGCACCCCGCGATCACTGCGCATTGGTTTTTGACTGGGGCGGCGGTGGTGGTGGCAGATTGCCTGCTGCGCGCAAGCCCACCAAGCACTATGATGGCCACCCCGCCGCGATTGCGCACTCGTTTTCGACAAGGGTGGTGGGGGCCGAAGTGTTTCCCGATGTGCACTGCCACGTGCGCAGGCGCACCTGGTACCCTCTGCGCGTGCCCTGAACGTGGCGCACCTGGCGCGGCTGGAGCATGCGACACACATGGCTCATGTGGATCACGTGGCGCATCTGGCGCGCAAGGCGTGCCTGGCACGCTTGGGCCACAAGGGTTGCCTGAGGCTCCTGACTCGCGTGGTGCGACTGGCACGCGTGGCGCACCTCGCCCCAGCTTTGCGCACATGGGATCTGCTTTGGTTGCCATCCGCAGTCCATCCAAAGACGACCGCTGAACATGCTGCGGCTCAGGCGCCAGCTACTTTTGCGGTGGGAGTGGAGCGAGACGGCTGGAGGGCGGGGAGAGTGCCTTAATCAATCCCTGGCCATCGCTCGGACGTCCATTCCCTGTGTTTTTCGGTTTCGTGCGTGGTTTTTTCGCCAAATGATCAAGGATGCTCCTCAATGGTCCTCGCCTAAGGAAAAATGCACACGTCCGAGCGATGCCAAGATCCTTGCTCCTTATCAGTGTACATCCCTCCCCCACCCGACTGCGGGCTAACCCGAGACACGCCCCCCCCCGCCCCGCCGTCCTGGTCAACAAAACCATCCAACATGCACTGTGCCTCCACATCTGGAGCGTGCGCGGGCGCCCCGCGACCACGTTGCATTGGTTAATGACAAGGATGACGGGGGTGCCGTCACATTGCTCGCTGCGCGCAAGCCAACCATCCTTGCCAGAAAAACAGTGCATAGTGCTCTTTGCCTCCACGTCTGGAGCGTGCGCGGGCGCCCCGCGACCACTTTGCATTGGTTGATGACAGGGACGGGGGTACCGTCACATTCCTCGCTGCGCGCAGGCCAACCATCCTTGACACAAAACAAAAATGAATGCACCCTGCCTCCCCGCGACCACTTTGCATTGGTTTCTGAAAGGGACGGCGGGGGTGCTGGCATACTGCTTCAACGTGGAATACGTGCCGCACCTGGCGCGCCTGGCTCGCTTGGGCCTCCAGGGTGCTCCCAGACAGCCCAACGACGGTTCCAAGTGCACTTCGAGCCTTCCCAGGCACCCTCCGAGAGGCCCAAATCCATCAACAACCAAAACAGAAGCACTGTTTTTTGCTTTCTCGTTTTTTCGCTTCCGACGGGCTTGCGAGGCTTCAAGGTGGCCTCAGGCCCCGAGAAGGGGCTCACGAGCGCCCCACGACGGCCCCAAAAGCGTCCAAGAGACGCCCAAGAGCGGCCCCAGGACGCCATTTTTGAGTCTCCGAGGGGGGGGGCGCCACATCTTTTCGAGCCATGAGGGCCAAGAGGCCTCGCAGACCCCTCCAATGAGCTCCAAGAGGGCCCCCAAAACATCTAAACCGACCCCCAAGAGGGCCACATGAGGCCCCACGCGGACCCCAAGAGAGCCCCTAAGACTGCCTGAATCGACATTCGAGAACCTCTCGCAACAACATATATCTCCAAGGCCCGACTTCTCATCCTCCTTGTCATCGTCCGTTCTTTCACTCATCCTTTCCTGCCTCCTCCCTCCTTCTCCTCCTCCTCATCTTCCTCGTGCCGCATTCCTCCTTCTCCTCCTCCTCCTCCTCCTCCTATCCCCAAGATGGTCCCAGGAGGTCGAGCATGGCTCAAGATAGCATCCCACAGGCTTCAAAGAGGCCTCAAAGCATCCTCAAATGGCCCAAGATAGCTGAGCATGGCTCAAGATAGCCTCCAAGAGGCCTCAAGAAGGCTTTCGATCATGTCTGGATCAGCCGGTGGGGATAACCGCTTCTCGGGTCGGGCTCCCACCTCTCGACCAAGACTCCCAGCTCGAGGCCCAGCCCGTTGGGGCGGCTGACGCAGGGCAGGGGTTGGGTCTGAACGCTGTATGCTAGGGGAGATGTGTGGGGGTGCCCTGTTAAATACTCTGCGTTGCTAGGCGTTGTGCCTTACACCTAATGTGCTGGGCGACGGGGGCAGTCGGACCTTTGCTTCATGTCAGCTGCAGGGTGTCCGTGTAAGATCCTGCCGCTACTACGTAATCGGGTCTTGCTCCACGGTCATTGGGTGAGGCCAGGGCAGGATACAACTTCTCTCGAGCGCGCGAGGAGGAGGTTTAGGAGGAGGCAGGAGGGGAGGAGTGGGGGGGCCCCTTTTGACTCGAGATGGGCGCTGCAACTGCGTGCCGGTGAGTGTAGGGGAGGGATGAGGGAATGGAGGGTGCAGGGGGGAAGGTTCCCCCTCCACCTTCACTTTTTGTTTCGTTCTCAATCTCATCCTCCCTCTCCTCCTCCCCCATTTCCCTGTACTTCTCCTCTCTCTTCTCCTCCCTGGCTCTTCTTCATCCTCCTCCCCCTTCTTCTCCTCCTTCTCCTCCTCGTCATGTTCCCCTTCTGCTGCCCCTGCTGCTCCTCCTCCTCCTCCTCCTCCTCCTCCTCCTCCTCCTCCTCCTCACCTTCCCCTCCTCCTCCCCTCCTCCTCCTCCTCCTCCTCCTTCCTCCTCCATCACCTTCTCGCCCTCCTCCTCCCCCTCCCCCTCCTCCTCCTCCTCCTCCTCCTCCTCCTCCTCCTCCTCCTCCTCCTCTTCCCTCGCCCTCCTCCTCGTCCTGCTCCCTCGCCCTCCTCCCTCGCCCTCCTCTGGCGGCGGCGGCAGCCTGCTTCAGCGCGTCCACCATGGCCGCCGTCGGAGCGGCCCTCCCCCACTGCGGAGCCGAGGCCTGCAAGCAAAAAGTTCTGCGGCCGGAGCTCGAGCCGCCGGGCGAATGGGAGGGTGGAGGGAATGAGGGAGGGATGGGAGGGGAGGGGAGGGGAGGGGAGGTGGGGGAGGGAGGCAGGGAGGGCGGGAGGCAGGGAGGGAAGAAGGAGGAGGGGGAGAAGGAGGAGGAGGAGGAGGAGGAGGAGGAGGAAGACGATGAGGAGCGGTGCTTGCGCAGGACCGGCAGCGCACCGGCACCGAAAGATGCGAGCCTTGATCCATATCTGCGTTTCCACGACGGTGTGGCCCTCACGTGTGGCCGCCACGCGCTGCCCCAAAGGCTCGCCTCTCCTCCATCCGGCCGCGCGCGCGCCCCAGGGGGAAACAAGGCGTATCGGCCGGGCCTCTTCGCTCTGGCAGCAGGAGAACCCTCCAAGCACGCGGAGAAGCCAACGCGTTTTGCCCGACTGGGCAGGATGGTGCTGGTGATGACTGTGATAGTTGGAAGGAACAGGATGAGAAGGGCAGGAGGATTAGGTGGACCGAAGGAGGGGTGGGGGGGCAAGGAAGGATGAGAAAAGTGGGTGGGGCGAACGGAAGGAGCCCTCCTCCACGTTACCCTCCTCCGCGTCCCTCCTCTCCAGGCCTGCCTCCCGTCCCCCACCCTTCTCACTGTGCCCCTCCTGCTCCTCCGCCCTCCCCCGCCTGCGGCATTCGAGATGGAGCTGAGGCAAAACACGCTACCAATCTCTCTCTCTCTCTCTCCTTTTCTGTTTATCTGTCCCTTCCTTTACTATATTTTATTATATGATATTCCTTTCCTTCCCCTTCCCCTCTCTTATCTTCCCTTCTCGTCTTCTCTGATCATCTATAAGTTTATTATCGTCTCTTCTCTTCTCTTCGCTTCTCTTCCCCTCTCGCCTCTTCTTCTGCTTCTTCTTCTTCTTCTTCTTTGTCTGTTTCTCTCCCTCCCTCTCTCTCTCTCTTTCTACCCTCCGCCTCCTCGCCCTCGTCCTTTTTCGCCCCCCGCCGAATGGGCGTGCCGCGCGCGCACCGCTCGCCGGCACTGGCCATGGCGCTACGGGAAGAGGCGCCCCAAGGCGCACAGGCCCGACGCGCCGAAGTCCGCGAGCGCGGCCAGGGGCGCCTCGAGCCGCGCGCGACGCTCGGCCTCCTCGAGCGGCCGGGCGGGTCGTCGTCGTCGTCGTCGCCGCCGTCGCCGTCGTCGTCGTCGTCGTCGTCGTCCTCGCTCGCGGGGGCAGCACCTGGCAGACGCAACACGCAAGAACTGGCCTGTTGGCATAGAGCACAACAAGTAGACTGAGTGCGTAGGTCTGGCGCGATGCGTTCGCCAGAAAGTGTATGTACCGACACGTGCAAAGCCAACACGCAGCGCGTAAACACGAACGTTCTGAACACGGTACGTGCTGCGTTTCAACGCGGGCGTATCAGGGCATCACAGATCCTGTGGTGTTGGGTCCTCGTTTTGCGTCAACAGCGCCCCGCGTCTACCGAAGGCCCCAATGAATGGCACACCCTCGCATGTTTCGTGGCCCCAAACGAAGGCTCACTGAAGGTCCCAGTGGCAGGACCCACATGCACCCCCAGGGCCATGTCAGCACACCTCTCACACGTTTCGTGGCCCCAGTGGAGCTGGACTGGATGCGATATTCACAAAGAAGCGCGGTGCTCACAACTGCACACGGCTAGGTCCCTCGCCAAGATATGTCAACATGTGTGTATATATACACATAAGATTACGTAGCACCCCGCAGTCGCGGATCAGAGTAAGGAGGCGGGGGTGTATGACTATTTTACCGTGCCCGTGCCCGGGTGCCCAGCGTGCCCGCGTGCCTGGGAGCCTGGGGGCCTGGCTGCGAGGACACTCGCCGGGTGCCCGCGTTCCCGGGTGCCCGGGTGCCCGTGTGCAGGGCGCCCGGGTGCCCATAATCCTGGGCGCCCGGGTGCCCAGGTGCCTAGGTGCCCGGGTGCTCGGCCTGATGTCAAGGTGCCCGGCTGCCCGCGGGCGCCCAGGTGCCCGGATGCCCCGAAGCCCGGCTGTCTCGGTGCCCCTGCTGGGCGCCCAAATGCCCAGGTGCCGAACTGCCCGGGCGCACTGCTCGGCCGCCCGGGTGCCCGGCTGCCCGGACGCCCGGGTGCCCAATATGGTGCCCGGGTGCCTGCCTGGGTGCCTGGGTGCCAGGGTGCCGTATGCCTGCATGTCGTGCCCGGCCGGGCTGCTCGCGGGTGCCCGGGTGCCGCGGGTGCCCGCGCGCCCGGGTGCCCGCGTGCCTCCAGGTGCCTGTTAGCCTGCAGGTGCCCAGGTGCCCGGGCGCCCTGCCCAGTGCCTGCTCGCGGGTGCCCAGATGCCCGGGTGCCCGGCTGCCTTGGTGCCCCCATGGGCGCCCGAGTGCCCATGGTGCCAAGGTGCCTGGGGGCACTTGGGCACTTGGGCACGAGGGTCGAAGATCACGGATCGAGAATCGCGGATCGAGGTTCGAAGGTCGATGACTGGAGGAAGTCGGGCAGATCTGGCGGGACCCCCCCGGGACGATTTCGGAACGGATGTGGCCGGAGCAGACGAAGCGGGATCCTTCCCCCCGCCAGACAAGCTCGGGACGGGTCCAGCGGGAATCCCCGCGACGAATCCGGAACGGATGTGGCTGGAAGAGACGCGGTGGAACGACGTCGCCGGAACACGCGTGGCGACCCCTCCTTTCCCAGACGGGTTCGGGACAGGTCCAGCGGGATCCCCGGGGCGACTTCAGAACGGACGTGGCCAGAACGGACAGCCAGAACAGGCCTCGACTCTTGGGGTTACGGAAATCCGAGAAGCCTCCGAGTAGCCTCCAAGAAGGCGCATAGATTTGGTATTTGGGGTGCTCGGAGGTTACTAAAAACAACCGCCCCGTGTGCCAAACCTACGGGCCCTTCTTGGGGTGCTCTATTTGGCCCCCTTGGGGCTTTATTGAGACCCTCTTAAGGCCCTCGTGGGCTTTCCTGGGCTTTTAAAACCAAGCTGGAATTAGCGCCCCTGCGTTGGTCGGCTGCGAGCCACTAGCCGCTTTCACCGCCGCGCCGTTCTCCTGGCAACAGTCGGTTGCGAACAGCTGGCCGCTCCTCCTCCTCTTCCTCCTCGATCCTCCTCTTTGCTCATCCCTTTCATGATCCTCCTCCGCCACGGTGCGCCGGGGTCCGCCCGGGCCCGCCGGGGCCACGCCTGGGCCCGGGGCCCGCTGGGGCTATAGTTTGCAGCAGAGCCGGGGCCCGCCGAGGCCAGAATTTGCTTGCCTTGGCCCGGGGCCCGCCGGGGCCACGGTGCGCCTGGGCCCGGGGCCCGCTGGGGCCATCATTTGCAGCAGGCCCGGGGCCCGCCGGGGCCAAACTATGCCTTGGCCCGGGGCCCGCTGGGGCCACGGCGCGCCTGGGTCTGGGGCCCTCCGGGGCCATGGTTTGCACCAGGGCCGGGGCCCGCCAGGGCCAGAATTTGTCTTGGCCCAGGGCGCGTGTCGCGGGCGCACACGCGCGTGCATATTTTGGCGGTCGCGGCCTCGCGCGCACCGTCGAGACACGCACTCTCTCTCTCTCACACTCTCTTTCTCTTTCTCTCTCTGTCTCTCTCTCTCTCTTTCTCTCATTCTCTCTTTCATTTTTGTTTCCTCTCTCTCTCTCTCCCTCACGCAAGAAACAACACACATACCTACGCACACGCATGCGGGCACACACACACACACACACCCACACGCACACACACGCACGCACGCACGCACGCACGCACGCACGCACGCACGCACGCACGCACGCACGCACGCACGCACGCCCGCCCGCCCGCCCGCCCGCCCGCCCGCCCGCCCGCCCGCCCGCCCGCCGCCCGCCCGCCCGCCCGCCCGCCCGCCCGCCCGCCCGCCCGCCCGCCCGCCGCCCGCCCGCCCGCCCCCCGCCCGCCCCCCGCGCCCCGCACGCACGCACGCACGCACGCACGCACGCACGCACGCACGCACGCACGCACGCACGCACGCACGCACGCACGCACGCACGCACAGCACGCACGCACACACACACACACACACCATACACACATACACACATACACACATACACACATACACACATACACACATACACACATACACACATACACACATACACACATACACACATACACATACACATACACATACACATACACAGACATACACAGACATACACAGACACACACACAACACACACACACACAAACACACACACACACACGCGCACGCGCACACGCGCACGCGCACACGCGCACACGCGCGCACACGCGGCGCGCACACGCGCGCACATACACACACACACGTACACACACGCACACACACACACACACACACGCGCGCACACACGCACGCACGCACGCACGCACGCACGCACGCACGCACGCACGCACGCACGCACGCACGCACGCACGCACGCACGCACACATACACACACACACACACACGCACGCACACAATCCCAATCGCACATACACGCACAAACACGCTACATCGTTTCTAATTCCAGTCATTCCCAATTCCGGCCACCAATTTGAAGCGAGAGGTGCCGACTGGATGGGGTCGGCAGCGTTGTGCCCACGAATTAGAAATGAGCGCTCTGTAGGTCTACCTATGTTAAGTTCAATGTGTGTGTGTGCTGTTGGGGTCAAAACGATGCCAGAACAATTGTAAGACTTTGGAGATGGGCTGTCAAAGCGATGTCAAACCCTTTCCGTAAATATGGTTTCCATTCGGACACCGCTCATTTATCTTGTCAACCGAGTCGCTGGGTCACTGGGTCGCAAGTCACTGGGTCACCGGGTCATGGTCACAAGGTCACCGGGTCGTCGGACCACCGCCGGGTCATTATGGTCACCAAGTCATGGTCACGGGGTCACGGGGTCACCGGGTAACCAAGTCATGGTCACCCGCGGTCACAGGGTCACCGGGTCTCCATTGTAAGTCACCGGGACCGGGTCGCTGGTACTGGTACCGTCACCGGGTCACTGGGTCACTAGGTCACCGGGTCACAAGGTCACTGGGTCACAGGGTCACCGGGTCACTGGGTCGCCGGGTCACCCGGTCACCCGGTCACTGCTTCGAGAATGGTGGTTCTTATGCTAGTTGCACCATAGGTACAGCTAGGTATAAGATACTTATAGCAAGGGATAAGTACCTAAGTATTTCTAACTATTTCTATGTGCCCTTAAGTATTTGTCTTGTCGCATAACTATACTTAGGTTAGTTATAAGTATTTCGCTGATTATTAATGACGCTGGAAGATACTTATAACTACCGCTAAGTTACTTACCCGTGCTGCGATGCAATACTTATAAGTAACATATATGTTACTTATAAGTAACTTATAACTTCCTTCCACCCCTCCTTCGCTTCTCTTCCCCCCCCGCCGCGCGCCCGCCCGCCGCGCCGCAGGGGCGTCGCGGCCCGCGGCCCCCACGCAAAGGAGGACGAGGAGGAGGGCGAGGAGGAGGACGAGGAGGAGGAGGAGGAGGGGGAGGAGGGATGAGGAGGAGGAGGTGGATGTAGTTTTCAGGAACGATTTTCGGAGTTTGGGACATCTTTTTTGGACTTGGTGAGGTTTTCTGGAGTTGGAGAGGTTATCTGGATTTGAAGAGGTTTTTCAGGATTTGGGATTTGCCCATCGACCTGGAGCTCGTCGCGGCGCCGCCTGGTGGGTGCTCGCCGCAGTAGCGATGGCGATCGCTTGGGTGAGGAGGAGGGGGATGGGGAAGGTAGCGATGTCGATCGCTTGGATGGGGAGGAGGAGGAGGAGAAGCGATGGCGATCGCTTGGGTGAGGAGGATGGGGATGAGGAAGGTAGCGATGGCGATCGCTTGGAGGAGGAGGAGGAGGAGGAGGAGGAGGAGGAGGAGGAGAAGCGATGGCGATCGCTGGGGGAGGCGAAGCGATGTCGATCGCTTGGAAGGAGGAGGATGAGGACGGGAAGGAGGAAGAGAAGCGATGGTGATCGCTTGGGGGAGGGCGGGGTGGGGGGAAGAGGACGAGGGGATAGCGATTACGATCGCTGGTCTTTTGTTTTCGCGCTTGCGGGCGCGCGGCGCGCTCCGCGCTTGCGGGCGCGCGGCCTCACCGCGGAGGCGGAGTCGACGGCGGCGGCATTTGCGCCTTCGCCGCCGCTGGCGCCGCTGGCGGCGCTGGCGGCGCCTTCGCCGCCGCTGGCGCTTTCGCCGCGGCGCGCGCCGCCTTGGCCTTCGCCGCCTTCGCCGCCGCCTTCGCCTTCGCCGCCGCCTCCTTCTCCTTCTTCTCCTTCTTCTCCTTCTTCTTCTTCTTCTTTTCCGCCTTCTCCGCCCTCAGCTGCGCATTTTCCGCCTGAAGGCGCGCCTGCTCCCCCCTCCGCAGCAGCTGCGCCTCCTGCGCCTCCTTCCTCAGCTGCGCGTTCTCCGCCTTCAGCTCCGCCTCCCGCCGCAGCGCCGCGTCCCTCTCGCCGATCGCGATCACTAGCTCGCGCTCCGCCTCATTCGTCGTCGTCGTCGCCGCCGCCGTCGTCGTCGTCTCGTCGTCATCGTTTCCCGCCTCCTCCAGCCGCAGCGAGAGCTGC
Source organism: Prorocentrum cordatum (assembly GCA_963575745.1). Lineage (NCBI taxonomy): Eukaryota > Dinophyceae > Prorocentrales > Prorocentraceae > Prorocentrum > Prorocentrum cordatum. Next base: position 57,759 of record CAUYUJ010020178.1, read on the forward strand.
GCGGCGCGCTCTGTCTGCTCCGCGTTGACAGTCTGCATAGGCGGGGGGAGGGGGGGAGGGGCGGTGGAGTGAAGGGAGGAGGGGGTGGGGGGAGGGGCGAGGAGGGGGAGGAGGGGGAAGGAGGAGGTGGAGGAGGAGGAGGAAGGGGAGGAAGCGGAGGAGGAGGATTCGGGGGAGAGCGATGGCGATCGCTGGGAGGAGGGGGTATCCGCCTCCGCGAGCTGCTGCAGCAGGTTGTCGCGCTGGCGCCTGAGCGCCAAAGCGCGAGCCCCCTGCGCGAGCTCGCGCGGAGCACCCCACATCGCGCCTCCGCGCCCCGCGCGCGCGAGCCCCGCGCGCCTCCACGAGGCAGAGCGGCTGCGCGCGGCGCTCAGTGATCTCCTTTATCATTATCCACCTTCCTTTCAGCGATCGACATCGCTTTCCTTCTCCTCATCTCTTTTCCTTCTCCCCATCGTCATCGCCGTCGCTTCACCTCCCCCAGAAGGAGGAGGAGGGGCGACGGGGGGAACAGCGATGGCGACCGCTTGGGGGAGGGGGGGAGGGGGGAGTAGGACGTGCACGGACCGAACCCTACGGGTTGCAAAAACAAGAGAGGAGGAGGAGGAGGTGGAGGAGGGATCATAGGAGGAGGGGGAGGGACGGGGCATGTAGCGATGGCGATCGCTTGTGTGAGGAGGAGGGGGATGGGGGGAGGTTGCGATGGCGATCGCTTGGAGGAGGAGGAGGAGGAGGAGGAGGAGAAGGAGAAGCGACAGCGATCGCTTGGGGGAGGGCGGGGAGGAGGAGGGAGAAGCAGAGAAGCGATACCGATCGCTAACTTAAGTAGGCGGCAATCGTTTTGAACGATCGCTGTGCATAGCCGTTGTCGGCTTTGTAGTCGCGGGTGACGCCCGCGTGCGCGACGCGAGTGACGCCCGCGGGCGCCATGGCGGCCGACCTGGTGAAGCAGCTGAAGGCCGCCAAGTCGGTCCTCGCCCAGATCGGGAAGAAGTCCGACGCGTACAAGGAGATCGCGGAGGCGCAGAGCGCCATGGCGATGGCCATCATGGCGCCGTGGACCTTCATCTCCGCCGAGGACTCGGCCATGCTGGTCCTGGAGATCGGCCAGATGCCTTTCGGCAAGAGGGCGCTTGCCACGCTGCTCGGCCGCGTCACGACGTTGGCGACGGCCTCAGCGCAAATGTTGGCCGCTAACGCGGCCGCAAGCGCGGAGCTGGCGGGGTCGGGCAGGACGCCGATGCAGGACTTCTCGTCCATCCTCGCCTACCTCACGAAGAGGCAGTGGGACAAGATCCTGGACGAGCGCAACGACTTCATGGGTCGGGTTGCGGTCGTCCTGCAGGCTTGCAAATCCCTCGGGTGGCGCACGCTGCATGAGCCGACGGTTCAACTGGCGGCGTGCGTCGCCCTCCTCGTGGACGGCTTCGATTGGACGATGCGCATGTGTCCGATGGCACAGTGGGGCTATTTCAAGCGGGCGAAAACATACGCCAAGAAGCTCCTGCCGTGGAAGTTGTGTAAGCAGCTTGCCGCGACCGAGCCGTCCTTCGTCAGCGAGCTCCCTGCGGACCCGACTGACATGCCGAAGGTGCACCCCGAGTGGTACTCGCGCGCGTATGGTGGCGGAGGGGAGGCCCCGGCAAACGAGTGCCCGCTGGACCGCACCATGTTGATGGTGCTGTGCGACGCGGTCCCGATGCGAGAGTCCAAGGCTCGCCTCAAGGCCACGTCCGATGGCAATCGGTCGTCCGTCGACATGGCGTTGCAGCTCGCGGAAAGGGCGATGACGATGCAGGGTGGCGGCCGCCAAGGTGCGCGAGACGGCGTGCCATGCAGGCGTTACACTCCGCAGCCCATTGCGCCCGCCACGGACGGCGCGATTCCGATCGGCGACACGGAGTCGGCGCCACCGCCGACGACGCACAGCGTGGAGGAGGCCAGGGACAAGATCTTCGCGAAGCTCGGCGGCAAACAATGCCTGCCAGATGTGGACAAGACGCCGCCGAGCGAAGACGAGTCGGAGGGCAGCGACGGGGGCGACTCCGATAACAAGAGCACCGACGGCGTGGAGGAGGCGGAGCCGCCACCGCCGATGAAGAAGAAGCGCAAGGCCGCTGGCGACGGCCACCCCGCGCCCCCCAAAGCCAAGGCCACTGCGAAGAGGAAGAACAAGAAGAAGAAGAAGAAGACTGAGGCCGAGCACGTGGGCGCGAAGGGGGTCAAGAAACCACCGAAACCCTCATATGCGGTGGAATGGTCCCGCAACCAGGTCATGTGCCGCACGGGTGCGAAAGGTCCAGGCCAGTCGATGGCCATCAAGTTCAGCGACCACGGCGGCAGCAGCGACAAGGCGATCGCTGCGGCTAAGAAGTGGGTGCGCAAACAGGAGAAGAAGCTCGGCATCCACACTTGATCGGCAGGGGTGCTGCGACGATGCAGCCTGCATGCGTGTGCTCGCACACGACTAGATAGCCGATTGTGGCTATGAATAGGGAGTGGTGGAGGAGGGGCAGCGATGATGATCGCTTGGTGTAGGGATGGTTGTTCGGGGGGGTGTAGGGTGCAGGACAGCGATGGGGATCGCTTGAGGTCGGTTGGGCAGGGCAGCGATGATGATCGATTGTGGTTGCAGGGATTGTAGATTAGTTTGCAGCGAGTGCAGATTGCAGCGATGGCGATCGCTTGGGGGTTTCAGCGAGTGGAATTGCAGCTGTCGCTTGGAGGATGGCGAAGCTAGAGTGGACGTGGTGATGGGAGGGGAGGTGGATAAGGTGGAAGAGCAAGAGGCGGAGGAGCGATGGCGATCGCTGGGCATGTGCGCACATTGTGCACATCATTGCATGCATCATACTAGCCATTTGGGGCCCAGCAGGTGGCGCGCCAGCGCCTGCGCCAGCGCCTGCGCCAGCGCCGCCATGGCGCCGCCCCGTCGCGACGCCGCCGAGGAGTTCTTCGCCTTCGCGAACGAGGCCGCGGACGTCTTCACCAACGCGGCGTTGGCGGCGCCGCCCGAGGCCGTGGAGGAGGAGGAGGCGCCGCCCGAGGCCGCGGAGGAGGAGCAGGAGGAGGCGTCCGAGGCGGGCGCGGAGGACGTGCTCCTGGAGATCGCGGCGTCGCCAGGCGAGGAGGGCGCGGAGGTCGAGGAACCCGCGGCGGCGGCGGCGGCGGAGGAGCAGGCGGCGGAGGAGGAGGAGGAGGCGGTGCCTTGCGAGGAGGTGCCCCTCGTCGAGGTCGTGGCCTCGCCGCAGGCGCGCGATCCTCGCGACAGCCTCTCGTCGGGCGGCCAGTCGGGCCGCTCGTCGCTGTCGCTCAGCGCGCCGCGGCCGTACGTCTCGCGCCGCGATTTGGCGGCCGTGCGTCAGGCGGCAGCGGCTGCGGCGGCCGAGGAGTCAGCGGCCGCGCCGCCAGCGGCGGCTCCCGCGCCGCCCGCGCCGACGGCCGCGGAGCGCTCGCGGAGCCGCAGCCCGCGCGTCCTCGACCCGCGCGCCAAGGGGTCGCAATGGCCTCGGGTGCCGCCCCAGGCCCACCCGCCTCGGGTGCCGCCCCCCCCTGAGGCCGTGGCCGCGGCGGCGTGGGCGAGGGTCTACGAGGAGCGCGCGGCTGGCCAGGGGGCGGGCTACACCGCGGAGCAGGTCGCCGACCTGCGCGGCGAGGCTGCGGCGGCGAAGGCCCTCGGCTTGGAGTGGTGGCAGCGCGGCCCTGCTGGTCCAGCCGAGGGGGGGCCCGAGGTGTGGCGCGGCCAGCGGTACCGCGTCAACACCAAGCAGTGGGCCAACCGCGGGGGGAGGAACAGGGAGTACTTCGCGAAGAAGTACGGCGGCGGCGCGCCAGGCAAGGCCCCCGCTGGGTCGCGCCCCGACCCCCGCAGCGGCGTCAAGGGCGGCGGCAAGGGCGGCGGGGCCGCGGGGCCGCCCCTGGTTCCTCCCCCCGCGGGGCCGCCCCCGCCCGCCGCGGCGCCGCGCGTGGTGCGCCCGCGCATTGCGTCGCCCGCGCGCCCGCTGGCAACGGCGCCGACGCCAGGGGCAGCGCCGAGGCCGTCGACAGCGCCGCTGCCGCCGTGGCGCAGCGGCGTCCCCGCCGCCGTCCCGCCGCCGTCGCGGCTGACGTGAGGCGCGCGGCGCCGCTGGCGCCGCTGGCGCGGCGCCCTGGCGCGGCGCCGCTGGCGCCGCGCGCGGCTGACGTGAGGCGCGCGGCGCCGCTGGCGCCGCTGGCGCGGCGCCCTGGCGCAGCGCGCTGGGGGTGCGGCGCCTCTTCGCGCCGTGGGCGGCGCGCATAAGCGATCTACATGCGCTTGCTGCTCGCAGGCGCTGTGGCAAAACGATCTCTTGTGTACGCGCAGAGATTGTTTGTAATCGCGTTTGCGACCGCTTGTGTGTGCCATAGCGATTGCGATCGCTTGTGTGTGCAATAGCGATTACGATCGCTGAGGGGATGGGAGGTGTCGCTGAAGGGATGTGAGGATGAGGACCGACGACTAACGATTACGATGTGTGGATGGGGATGTGAGGATGGGGATGGCTATTACGATCGCTGGCTGAGGGGATGTGACGACTTCTGGCGACGACTGACAAAGGCGACGACCGACGACGACAAAATTGTGCGGGGGAGCGATTCCGATCGCTGGCCTTGTGCTCACAGTGCACGCATCATTGCACGCATTGCATGGCCATTGTCGGCTCCACGCGTAGCGCGCCCGCGCCGACCCGACCGCGGCGCCCGCCAGCGCCGACGCCCGCGCCGACACGAGCGCCGTCGTCAGCACCGACGCCAGCTCCGTCGCCAGCACCGACCATGACGTCCGACGTCCCCGTCAAGACAGAGGAGGAGTGGTACACGGTCGGCTGCCCCGTCAGCAACTGCAAGGCCAAGTGCTACAAGGGGAGCCACGCGGAGTGCTTGGAGTGGCTCTTCAACCACTTGGCGACGTCGACGGCGGAGAGCCACAAGTTTCTCAAGACGGAGAGCGGGCCCAACTTAGAGGAGATCAACCGCCTCCTGGACGACGCCAACGCGGAGCGCCTCAGCGACAGCGAGGTGGCGGCGTGGCAGAAGCACCAGGCCGAGAAGGCGGCGGCAACCGCGGCCAACCCCTACAAGACGGCGCCCGCCGCCAGCGCAGGGGCCGCCGCCGCGGCCGCCGCCAGCGCAGGGGCCGCCAGCAGTCGCGGGCGCGATCGCCGCGCGCGATCGCCTGCGCGCAGGCGCAGCCGCAGCCGCAGCCACCGCAGCCACCGCGGCCGCCCCGCGCCGCGCACGCCGCCCCGCGGCCGCGGAGACGACCGCGCCCCCGCGGCGGCGGCCAGCCTGACGACTGCGGCGGCGCACAAGCTGCAGCAGACGGCGGAGCAGCTGCAGCAGCAGCAGCAGCAGATGCGGCAGCAGCAGCAGCAGATACAGCAGCAGCAGCAGCAGCTACAGCAGCATATGCAGTTGCGGATGCAATCGACTGCAGGCCTGACGGGGAAGGCTGCGCCGTCCGCGGCGCCCGCGGCGATGCACATGATCATGGCGCCCATGACAGGAGACGTCTCGCTGCCCGACGTGCCCCCCGAGACCGAGTTCAGGCTCAGCAAGGCGCGGGCCGATGCGCTCATGGACTGCCTGAAGCGGGCGGAGCGCTGCGCCAAGGTGGCGAAGGAGACGTGCATCAAGGCGTCTCAGGCGTTCGAGCAGGAGGAGGCGTCCCTGAGGGCGGCGAGGGAGCAGGTCGCCGAGGCGATGGGCGCGTCGGTGCAGCTCAGCGGGCTCTGAACAGTGGCAGCGGGCTTTGGCGCTGCTCAGCGGGCTCTGGCGCTTCTCAGCGACATGTGGGAGGCGACCCTGGAGCCCGACAGCATCTTCGCCGCGGCTCGCTGGCGCTCTGTGGCGTTCGCCGCCTGCGGCCGCGGCCGCGGATCGCGCCGCCGCGTGCTTATGAATATGAAATGAGGAGAAGGAGCAGGAGAATGAGGATGATAGCGATGTCGATCGATGGGTGGGGGGTGGGGGGTAGCGATGTCGATCGCTTGGAGGAGGATAAGAAGGAGGAGGAGGATAGCGATGTCGATCGCTGGGGGAGAGGGGATAGCGATGTCGATCGCTGGGGGGAGGAGAAGAATGAGGAGGAGGAGGAGAAGGATACCGATGTCGATCGCTGGGGGTGAGGGGGGATAGCAATGCCGATCGCTGGGGGGAGGAGGATGAGGAGATGTAGAGGGAGGATGAGGAGGATAGCGATGTCGATCGCTGGGGGAGAGGGGATAGCGATGTCGATCGCTGGGGGGAGGAGAAGAAGGAGGAGGAGGAGGAGAAGGATACCGATGTCGATCGCTGGGGGTGAGGGGGGATAGCGATGCCGATCGCTGGGGGAGAATGAGGAACAGGGGGAGCGATTGCGATCGCTTGGGGGAGGTAGCGATGTCGATCGCTTGGGGAAGAATGAGGATGATGAGAGGGAGGGGAAGCGATGGTGATCGCTTGGGGGAGGTAGCGATGCCGATCGCTTGAGGGAAGAATGAGGATACTGAGCAGGAGAGGCATCGATGGTGATCGCGTGGGGATGTAGTTACCCTGGTAACTACCGTAACTATCGCAAGTTACAACCAATGTTATCCTTTTGTTATCCTTTTGTTATCCTTTGTTATCCTTTGTTATCCTGGTCACTGGGTCAGATAGGATAACAAAAGGATAACAAAAGGATAACACTGGGTCAGATAGGATAACATGTTATCCTAACTGACTGGGTCAGATAGGATAACATGGGTCAGATAGGATAACGTGTTATCCTAACTGACCCAGGGATCAGGATAACAAAGGATAACAAAGGATAACAAAAGGATAACAAAAGGATAACATTGGTTGCCACTTACGATAGTTATGCCACTTATTCGAGTAAGTATCGACATCGAGCGATACTCATCGCTGCCTCCCCGAGCGATGCTGATCGCTGACGCGCGTAGCTTACCTGATAACGGCACTGCGCAACATGCGCGGCTCAAGAGCCAGCGACCGAGGTCGCTCGACTATCGGTGAGAGCGCACCGCCAACGGTCGCGGGGCGTTGCGAGCGATGGCCGCGGGATGCGGCGGCGCGCTGGCCAGCGCGGTCGATGAGGCGGCGGCGAGCGAGGACAGCCAGGCGACGTTGCAGTTGGCAGACGCCGCGGGCGCAAGCGTCCCCGAGGACGCCGAGCTGCTGGACATTCTCGCGGTGGATCTCGGTCTCGAGGGCGCGACGGGCGCGGGGGGCGGAGCCGCGGAGGCGGAGGCGCCCGAGAAAGAGGAGGTGGCGGCTGAGGAAGGCGAGGAGGCGACCGAGGGGGGCGGAGCCGCGGATGCGGAGGCGTCCAAGGAAGATGAGGTGGATGTTGAGGGAAGCGAGGATGCGGCCGAGCGGGGGCCGATGAGGAGGCCAGCCGCCGCCAGACGCAGGCGCAAGCCGAAGAAGGTCAGGGCGAAGTACGCAGGCCCGAAGGGCCCGCCGCCCAAGGCCACGGCCAAGGTGAACGCCAAGGCCGCGGCAAAGGAGAAGGCAATGGCAGTGGCCGCAGCCAAGAAGGCGCCGCCCAAGTTCGCCGACATCGCGAAGTGGATGCAGCCCACTTCGAGGGCGAAGGCGAGCGGTGGTGTGCCCACCCTGAGGCTCGGCGAGAGTGCGCCCTCGCCGAAGGACGGCGATGGGGCGCTGCAGGTGGGCAAGGCGAAGGCGAAGGCGAAGTCGAAGATGAAGGCGACGGTGCAAGAGTTGTCGTCGCCGCCGTCTCGTCCGCGAAGGCGCACCTCGGACACCGAGTCCCAGGCGTCGGCGGGCATGGGCGAGGAGCCGACGGCAGGCGCCTCGCCGAAGTTTCGAGTCGGATCGTTCGCGGCGCTCAGCTCGCCTGACAAGCGCGCAGCACCGCTCTCGCTCGACGCCGTCGAGAACGAGTTCCTCTGCGACAGGTGCGACCAGCCGTGCGACGTCATGAAGGCGTACCCAGTGCGGATGACGAAGAAGGGCCAGATCTACAGGTGCGCGTTGTGCAGCACGCGGGGGGTGCAAGCGAATCGGGCGCCCGAGTGGAAGGAAATGGCCGCGAAGCTGAAGGACTTCAGCATTGAGGAGAGGGTCGGGTTCTGGAAGAAGATCCGCGCCTGCAGCGGCCAATCAAGCGTCAAGGCCATGGTCCAGGCGACCTTGAAGGCGATCCACGAGAAAGGGACGCGGGCGGGCAAGCGAGGCGGCTACTACCCGCTGAGCTGGTACAAGAGGCAAGGCTTCCCATGGAGAAGGATCAAGCAGACGTGCACTGACACGTTGAACCATGCCGTGATGGGGTTGTGCTACAAGGTGGACATCCACGAGATCGAGAAGTGGGAGGCAAACATCGCGCGGCGTGAGAATGAGTATGGGGCATCGCGCGCCGCCGAGGCCGAAGACGGGCTCGAGGCTTCAGGCTCAGACGGCAAGGAGCCCTGCACCAGAACGACGCCCGCATCCGCGCAAGCGGGGGCCGAGATCGCCGACGACAGCGCCGAGGAGGGCGATGAGGAGAGCGCCGAGGACCCCGACAGCACCGCTGATGTCGATGATGCCGGGGGCTCCGACAGCACCGAGGGCTCGGAGCAGTTGCAGAGTGGCAGCGGTGACTCGGACAGTTTTGGCCTCGAGACCTCGGGCGAGGACTCCATGGGGGACGGCGACGGGTCGTACGGCGGACAGCCGCCTCCAGTGACTCCTGGCGGATCGAACGATGAGAGCAACGACGACGGCACGCCACCCCCCCAGAACAGAAAAATGCAGAGCAAGGAAAAGCCCAAGGGCAAGAGCTCTAAGGACAAGGAAAAGGAGAAGGACAAGTCCAAGAGCAAGGCCACCGATAAAGATAAGGACAAGGGCAAGAGCTCTAAGGACAAGGAAAAGGAGAAGGACAAGTCCAAGAGCAAGGCCGCTGATAAAGATAAGGACGCTGATAAGGACAAGCATAAGGACAATGACAAGTCCAAGAGCAATGGCAAAGACAAGGCTAAGGATAAGGATAAAGACAAGGAAAAGGTCAAGGCCAAGAGCAAGGGGAAGGACGCTGGTGAGGGCAAGGAGAAGGACAAGAGCAAGGGCAAAGATAAATATAAGGAGAATGATAAGGACAAGAGGGCGAACAATGACAAGTCCAAGAGCAATGGCCCTGATAAAGATAAGGGCAAGGCCGATGGTAAGGCCAAGAGCAAGGGCAATAAACATGATAAGGATGAGAGCAATGCCAAGGTCGATGGCAAGACCAAGGGCAAGAAGCGGGCGAACGAAGGGGCAGCCGAATCTTCGACAAAGAAGATGAAGAAGCAGAAGCCACCGACCAGCTCCTCCTCGCAGAGCGGCAGCGACATCGAATCGGGGAGCTCGTCGCCTGCGCACCCGCGCGTCGGCGAGACCGCCAAGGAGCGCGCGGCGCGCGAGAAGCAGGAGAGGAAAGAGCAGAGTAAGAAAGACAAGGAGGCGCAGCAGCAGAAGCTCCTGGCCACGCGTACCCTGAGCAGGATTGTGGCGCCCATGTACAAGCTCGAGTCGGCGCTCAAGTGCGACGGGGTCGGGAAGATCCCCGAGGCTACGCTGGTTCACGCGAAAAAGATCATGGACACGCTGGCCAAGATGAAGAAGGTCGCCCATAAAGTCAGCAGTGGCAAGGTCGCACCTTCGGAGTTCACTTGGTCCGCCCAGGATGTCAGCGACATGTCGACGCAGGCGGCGGCGCAGAGCACTCTGGTGATGTCGATGGCCAAGGCGTACCTTGTGACTGCGAAGTCCTCGTGAGGGCCCGCCGTCATCAGCTACAGCGCTGGGACCAGCGCGCGGCCGTGCGGTAGCAACAGACGTTGACGCCGCTCGCCGCCCCGCTTTCGCGCCCAGCCCCGCAGCTGGTGGCGCACATGTGTATAAAAAAAAAGCGACGGGGATCGCTGGGGTGAAGCGATGGCGATCGCTTGTGGAGAGGGGAGCGATGGGGATCGCTGGGGTGAAGCGATGACGATCGCTTAGGGAGCGGGGAGCGATGGGGATCGCTGGGGCGAAGCGATGGCGATCGCTTGTGGAGAGGGGAGCGATGGGGATCGCCAGGGTGAAGCGATGACGATCGCTTAGGGAGAGGGGAGCGGTGGGGATCGCTGGGGCGAAGCGATGGCGACCGCTTAGGGAGAGGGGAGCGATGGGGATCGCTGGGGTGAAGCGAGGGCGTCGCTCGGGCGGGCGTTGGCGAGGATGGGCTCGCGATGGGGGCTAGTTGCTCAGCCGTTTCGGCTCGACTCGCGAGTGACGCGCGTCGTTCGTGGCCAAGCGGCGGCGCGATGCCCAAGCGGCGGCGCGATGGCCCCGAAGCGGAGTCGGGTATCCGATGTCCGCGACCTCAGGCGGCCAAGCGGCGTCGGCTATCCGATGCCATCGCTACGCATGGCGTATCTGGCAAGGCCCTCGTTCGCATCGCCAAGAAGCTCGCGGAGCCTGGCCATGCGCAAGAGCTGACGGCTTACGCGGTCCAATCCACCATTGAGGGCGTATTCGACGACGTCGGGACGACAATCGAATTGCCCATGCAAGATAACGAGCCGCCCTTCGCTTGGAAGCTCGCCAGAATCGACAAGCTCCTGCGGTATGTTTGCAAGGCCAGCCCCGTGTACAGTGAGCTTCTCGCGGTGGTCGCGAACCGCGTCCGCGGCGCGCCGCTCTCGCTGGTGCTGTACATGGACGAAGTGACACCAGGCGACGCGCTGGCCCTGAGGCACGATCGGAAGTTCTGGATGATCTTCTTCACGTTCCTGGAGTTCGGGGCTGACATGCTATGGAGGGAAGAGCTGTGGCTACCGCTGGGGTGTCTGCGAACGAAAGCGAGCAATCGCGTGGACGGCGGCATCTCTTGTGCCACTCGACTCCTCATCAGGGAGATGTTCTTCGGATCCTCCAGGCTCGCGGGAGCTGGCGCGCACGTGGAGCTGGCCAACGGCACTCCGATGCTGGTGCGGGCGCGCCTCTCCAATCTTCTCGCAGACATGGATGCGTTCAAAGGCATTCTGCGTTTGCGGGGTGCCAACGGCTGGAGGCCTTGCTTGCGATGCAAGAACGTGATCTTGAAGGGCGGTTCCGTCGACGGCGACGGCGGCTACTTCGTCGACATCTGTTGTCACGAGCACGCGCGCTTCGATCGTCATTCAGACGCCGACGTGTGGAAACTGTGGGACGACCTCGCCGCAGCGGCGGCGACCGCGGGACAGCCTGGCCACATGACGAAGGGCAACTTCCAGAAGCTCGACAAAGCCAGCGGCTTCAACTACCATCCCAATGGCTTGCTGGAGGATAAGGAATTGCGGGCGATAATGAAGCCGTCCGCCATGACGTATGACAGCATGCACAACCTATGGAGCAATGGCACCGTTGGCTGGGAGGTGTTCGCGTTTGTGAAGGCGTGCCAGAGAAAAGCTGGCATCGGATGGCCCGAGCTTCACGCGTTCACGCGGCGCTGGCAGTTCCCGAGGTCGCACGGCAGAACGGCAAAATATATGTTCACGCCTGGGCACGAGACCGCGTGCAAGAAATCATTCAAAGCAGGCGCCAGCGAGCTGATCTCGACCTTCTTCGTCCTTTTGGCGTTCGCCGAGGAGCGCGCCGTCCGCATCGGGTCGCTCGAGCGCGAAATAGCGTCCCTTCGGGCGTGCGGCCTGCTGGCGGACGCGTTCCTGAAGGTCAAGCGCGGGCGTGCCCCCCCTCGCAGTGACTTCATTGCAGCGGCTGAAGTCCATCTCAACTTGCACAAGCAGGCGTACGGCACCAAATACGTGAAGCCCAAACACCACTACGTGTTTCACAACGCGGAGCAGGAGCCGAAAGAGCTCGACTGCTTCGTGACGGAGCGCCACAATAAGGTGGCAAAGGCGGTGGCCGAACCAGTGGAGAACACCGCGCGCATGGAGGCCACGACGCTCGCGGGCTGCGTATTGCAGCAAGTGCGGCAACTCGAGAAGATGGGGCCGACGGGCAACTCGCTGGTGGGAGCGCGTGCCGAATCTGACGGGTTGCGCTCCGTAGTCGGGGCCGCCGACGTCTCCGTGGCCAGGGGGCTGCGCTGGGAAGGGAACGCCTACAACGTGGGCCAGGTGGTTCGCTCGCGCGGCGGCGAGGTGTTTATCATCGACGCGTGCGCGGAGATTTCTGGCGAACTGCACATCGTCGCCCGCGGGATCGAGATCTCAACGGGCGCGTGCGGCCTCAGCACTGGCAGCGTGGTGAACGAGCTCCTCGTCATCAAGATGTCCGACGCTGACCTGGATGGCGCTGTCTGGGCGTGGCGCGTGAAGAGCAACGGTGACTATGTCATCGCGCACGCGCGCTGAGAACCAGATGGAAACATGCGCCGCGCCGCGTGTGTGTGTGTGTGGGGGGCGATGTCGATCGCTGGGTGAGGTGAAGCGATGCCGATCGCTTGGGTGAGGAGATGAGAGGAAGAGGATGATGATGAGGAGGAGGAGGAGGGGGAGGGAGAAAGCGATGCCGATCGCTGGAAGGAGGGGGGGACGGAAAAGAAAATCGAGCGATGTCGATCGCTGGGTGAGGTGAAGCGACGTCGATCGCTTGAAGGAGGAAGAGGAGGAGGAGGAGGTGGCGGAGGAGGGAGGATAGCGATATCGATCGCTGGAAGATGGGCGGGGGGTGGGAGGAGGAACATAAGATCACTGCGCGCAACCGTTCAGCTTTGGCGCGCTGCTGCCCCTTGGGCTCGCGCGGGGCATGCGCGATGATGCCCCTGGCGGCCGCGCGCAAGCGCGCCTCGAGCTGGCCGAAGGCGGCCGCGCACGACGACGAGACGACGACGACGATGCGACGACGGCGACGAAGACGGCGACGAATGAGGCGAGCTTGCCCGAGCGGCTGCTCGGGGAGGTGGAGCAGCTGCGCGGGCAGGTCGAGCAGCTGCGCGCGGCGAACGCCCAGCTGCGGGCGGAGAAGGAGGAGGCGGATAAGACGACGACGACGACGACGACGACGACGACGACGACGACGACGACGACGACGACGACGACGACGACGACGACGACGACGACGACGGTGGCGGCGACGACGACGGCGGCGGCGGCGGCGACGACGACGACGACGACCCCCCCAGGTGGCGCGGCACTTGGCCCTCCAGATCGACATGCGCGACGTCGAGCTGGATCGGGCCGCCGAGCTGCTGGGCGTCGCGCGCCGCCGCGCCGCGGTGCATGCGGCGGCGCTGGCGCAGCTCAAGCAGGACGCGATGACGATCATCCGCCTGCAGAGGCTGTACGACGCCCCCGAGGCGGTCCAGGCCTTGGCGTCGGCGGTGGACATGGCCGACGCCCTGACGACGCCGCCTCCGCCGCCGTGGCCCCCCCGTGCGGAGGGGCTCACGGGCGGCGACGGGCGCCCAGGGTCGTCCACGGACGCCCTGACTGAGCCGCCCCCGCCGCCGCGGCCTGCGCCCCCGCAGTGAGGCGGCGCGAGGCTGCGCGCGCCAACAAGAAGCTTGGGGGGGGATATCGATGTCGATCGCTTGGGGGAGGTAGCGATGGCGATCGCTTGGAGGAGGAGGAGGAGGCGGAGGAGGAGGAGGAGCAGGAGGCGCAGGAGGAGCAGGAGGAGCAGGAGCAGGAGGATGAGGAGGAGCAGGATCTGCATGGGCAGCCAGGGGGCTGCGGAGGGAGGAGGAGGAGTAGCGATGCCGATCGCGATGTGCATGGGCAGCCAGTGGGGCCGCGGGATTTGCATAGGCAGCCAGGGGGGCTCGCGATCTCGATCGCCGCGAGGAGGAGGAGGAGGAGGAGGATGAGGAGCAAGAGAGCGATGCCGATCGCTGGGGGAGGCGAAGCGATGTCGATCGCTTGGAAGGGGGAGGAGGCAGGAGAAGGAGGAAGAGGAGGATGACGATGATGAGGAGGAGGAGAGCGATGTCGATCGCTCGGGCGCGGGTGGGAATATGGGTGGAGCGATGGCGATCGCTCGGGCGGGCGTTGGCGACGATGGGCTCGCGATGACGGCGATTGCTCAGCCGTTTCGGCTCGCCTCGCGAGTGACGCACGGGGCGCTCGCGGCCAAGCGACGGCGCGCGCGCGCGCAGGAGGGGGCGCGTCATGGACGATCTCCCCTCGGAACCGCTGCCACCTGGGCTGGTCGGCGCGAAGCCGTCCAGTGTTCCGCTGCCGCGAGGCGGCCCGTGGCCGAATATGGCCAACGCGAAGTTCTTCAAGATGCCGTCGCCCGCCGCTTTCGTTGCGGCCACCTCCAAGGACGCGGCGCCGCCGCCGCCACCCAAGCGGCCGCGCCTCGAGGTTGCAGCCGTCGGCCGAGAGGGGGCCTCAGGCGGCTCCAACAGCAGGCCGAGCTGCAGGCGTTGAGCGAGGCGGAGGCGATCTGCTTGGCCGCCTTCCGCGACGGGCAGGGCGGCGAGGCGGCCCCTGAGGGTGAGCCCCCTGCGCGGTGAGGAGGCCGCGCGTACACTGAGGACGCGGCCGCGCGCGGTGAGGAGGCCGCGCGCCCCGCCGCGCTCATCACTCTCCTCCCCCCCTCCCCCCCCTCACAGCGATCGACATCGCTCTCCTCCTCCTCCTCCTCCTCCCAAGCGATCGCGATCGCTTCATTTCCCTAAGTAACTTATAAGTATCTTATAGTGTTAGCTTAAGTAACTTAAGAACATCAACTTAAGTTACTTATAAGTATCTTAGTAAGTACCCATAAGTAGCTCATGTAAGTAGCTATGTTACTTGCGATACTTATACATAGGGTGCAACTAGCATAAGAACCACCATTCTCGAAGTGGGTCACGGGGTTACCGGTTCACCGGGTCACCGGCCGGGTCACTGCACCAGGCCCCGGTCACCGGGTCACCGGGTCACAGGGTCACCCGGCCACCGGGTCACTGGGTCACGTCACCAGGTCACCGGGTCACCGGGTCACCAGGTCACAGGGTCACGAGGTCACCACTGCAGGTCACCAGGGCCTCCTGTGAACTCTTGGGCCACTGAGCCCACCAGGTCTTGGGAGGAGGAGGGCGATGGAAAGAGGAGGGCGATGGAAAGAGGAGGAGGGCGAAAGCGGGTGAGGAGGAGGAGGAGGAGAAGGAGGAGAAGGAGGAGGAGGAGGAGAAGCGAGGAAAGTTCGCCCTCCCCCTCCCTCCCTCCCTCCCTTCTCCCTCCCCCCTCTCTCCTCCCCCCTCGTAGCCCCCCCTCCCCTCCGTCCCGGACCGGCTCCTCCGGCTCGCCGGTGCCTGGCTGCAGCAGCGCCGCCGTGGCACAGCCGGCCGCGCGGCTGGCCTTCAGGGCGTCGCAGCCGTCCGCGAGGACGAGCACCGCGGGGGGGGGGGAGAAAGGGGGAGAAGAAGAGGGACGGGGGAGGGGGAGGGAGGGAGGAAGGGAGGAGGATGGTTCGGTGAGGAGGGAGGGAGGGAGACACGGGGAGGGGGGTGAGTTTGAGGAGGGAGGGGAGCCAGCGAGGGACGAGAGGCGCATCTGAGTCGCCCAGACGCGACCTGCGGGAAAAAGACTAGTCCCAACCGCGAAAGAGGCGCACACGTGGTGCCGACAGGCGGGGAAAGGCCTACCTGGGATCACCCACTGCGCACACGGGGCATGCATGCAGCTGCCCAATCATCGGTGGCAATGGGGCCCAACCAGACCAGGCCCTCAACTCTTGCCGTGCTTTTCCAGGGAACCGCGCAAGTCGGCGATGCCCATACACTCGAAGACGCCTTCCCTTGAACTCGATGGCCAAGCTCGCGCGCACGGCCGTATCCGATCCAGGCCACCCAGACGGCGCAGCGAGGCCAGCGTCCGCCTCCGCCGAAGGCCGCGCCGCGGGAGCCGCCGCCACCGCGGCGTCCGGTCCGCCGCAGCAGCCACCATACACTTCGCCTCCCCCAGACGGCGGCCCGCCTCCGAAAGACCTGATTCACGTTCTCGTCCTTGCCCTCAGCGGTGCCATCCATATTCTTGTGCCGAGCCCTGCGGAGAGCAGGCGGTGCTCAAACAGCACTGGGTCGGGCTGCACGTGTGCCAGTCGCAAAGGAGAGCGGTCGACGAGGCCATCGTCAAGAGCACCGCCTGCGCTGATAGCCCTCGCCGTTGCCCTCGGAGTGGCCCTTCGCCCTGGACATCGGCGCGGGCTCCCATGTAGCGCCCAGAGCCCGCAGGCGGCGGCGACGGCGCTGCGCGTGCCGAGAGCACGCGCCGGAGCCGTCGCACGCGCCACAGCGGCCAGACCCGCGCCTGGCGCCGGTCGCCTCGCTCGCCGCGCGGACGGTGGCCTCCACGAGGTCGGCGCCGCTCAGCGCAGCAGGAGGAGCACCTCTGGGCCACGACATCCGGCGCAGGAAGGCGCGAGGCGGCACCGTGCGATCGCTCGAGCCAAAGTGGCAACGGAGGGGAGGGAGGGAGGGATAAGAAAGGATGGAGGGAGGGAGGGAGGGAGGGAGGGTAGGTAGGTAAGACGCTGACTTGGGACTGCTGTCGTGTTCTGAAAGGTGTGCCAGGGAGGAAAGGAGGGAGGAGGAGGAGGAGGAGGGATGGAAGGATGACGGAGAGGAAAGGAGGGAAGAACGGAGAGGGAGAGAAGGAGGAGGGAGGATGGAGGATGGGCAGGAGGGAGGAGGGCAGAGAGAGGAGAGAGGAGAGAGGAGGAGGAGGAGGAGGAGGAGGAGGAGGAGGAGGAGGAGGAGGCGGCGGAGGAGGAGGAGGGGGAGGGGGAGGAGGAGGAGGAGGAGGAGGAGGAGGAGGAGGAGGAGGAGGAGGAGGGGGAGTAGGGGGACGAGGGGGAGGAGGAGGAGGAGGAGGAGGAGGAGGAGGAGGAGGAGGAGGAGGAGGAGGAGGAGGAGGAGGAGGAGGAGAAAAGTTCGGGGATGAGGAAGGGGGGGGAGAAGGAAGGGCGAGGACACAGACCTCCGGCTTGTTTTTTCCCAATCCTGCCGTTTTTTTTCGATTTCGTCCTCCGGGGCCCGTGTTCGGGTCCCGATCCGGAACGCAAAACTACACCGAGGGACGGGGTCGGGCCCTGACATCCCCGCGCCGCCAACAGAAATCACGACGCAAGGCGTCTTGTCATTTTCGGCCTCCGGGGGCCGTGTCTGGGCCCCAGGGCCGTTAGAAGCACGATGCTCGGAATGATCGACCGGTCCTCGGGAAGTGGTCCTGACCTCTGGGGGGCCAAAGTGCGACAAAAAATCGCGATGATGGTGGGGGAGGGAGAGAGAGGGGGAGAGGGAAGGAGGAGGATTGGACTGGACACTTCGGGCAGAGATGATACAAGCGAGCACGACAAGGGGTATGCTATGATGCCCGAGCCCCGCATGGAGCGAGGGGCAGAATCCTCTTGCTATAAAAGGAGGACGAGAATGAGGATGAAGAGGAGGAGGAGGAGGAGGAAGAGGAGCAGGAGGAATAGGAGGAGGAAGAGGAGGAGGAGGAGGAAGAGGAGGAGGAGGATGAGGAAGAGGAAGAGGAGGAGGAGGAGGAGGAGGACCAGTGTAAGTCCAAGAGGCATCAACGACGTAGGAATCAACCCTCCCTCCAAGCTCCCTTCCTCGTAGGCCCCTACAACGGTTCATTTCCATTGAGGGAACTGCCTCGTTGGAAGGTAACCGTTTGAAAACCCTGCAGCATGCCAAAACATTGTTCTCGGGATTCCAGCGCCACGGATGAACCTGACTGTTGCGTGTTGACGATCCAGAATCGCGCCGGAACGCCATTCCTGGGACTGCAACGCAACCGCAACGAATCAAACTGTTGCGCCCGCGTGAATCCTGAATCCTTTCAAAACACCATGTCTGGTACGTAGATGATGGGAATCCGTGAAACTCTTGCAGATGTATAAAAATGATGTGCGCGGCGCTAATGCGAAAGCCACAGTTTGAAAAGGAACCGCCCTCAAGCCGTGAAATTCTTGCATTTCTTAAACCAATGTGCGTCGCGCTAAGGCGAGAGCCACATTTTGAAAAGGATCCGCCTTCATTCCGTGAAACTCTTGCAATGTTTAAAACGAGTGAGCGCCGCGCTAAAGCGATAACTACATTTTGAAAACCTCCCGCCTTCAATCCGTGAAACTCTTGCAATGTTCAAAGCGAGCGTGCGCCGAGCTAAAGCGATAACTACATTGTGAAAACCTCCCGCCTTCAATCCGTGGAACCCTTGCCATTTTTCCAAACGAATGGACGCGGCGCTAAGGCGAGAGCCACATTTTGAAAACGGCCCGCCCTCCATGTGCGAAACTGTTGCCAACTTTTTAGCTTCAGAATCATAAATGGTGAGGAAGTCTCAGGCGAAACGCCAGGCCCCCCCCTAAAAATTTGCCTCGGGGTGCGACAGGGAGTACTTACTTATAAGAAGAAGGAATGGAGGAGGAGGAGAAGGAGGAGGAGCAGTGCAAACTCAAGACGCATCAGCGATGCTGCAGTAAACCCTCACTCCACATTCCCGTTTCACGGGTCGTGGCCCATGAAAAAGCAACCGCTCGAGAATCCTCGACGTGCCAAAACACTGCGAAACAACATTACGGCTGCGTCTTCACAATCCTGGACCTTGCCAGAACACCTTTTCCTGGGACTTTGACCATTGACCATACGAATCTTTGCAACGGTTGCAGTTCTTCCCAACCCTCCTTGGTTGGGTATTCGTTTTGAATAGAGCACTGCGGTCGCGTCCTCCTCCTCCCGCCTGCCGCCTCCCGCCTCATGCCTCCCGACCCCCTGATGTTAGTCTCCTATTGCCTTGTCTGGGGGGCCGCGATCTGCGAAACTGTCGCCACGTTCGATGGCTGCTGGTGGGTCCAGCGGAGTGGGGCACCGCGCAGACCTGAGGTAGATCTCGCCGTCCCTGGGGGGGACTGCGATCTGCGAAACTGTCGCCACGTTCGATGGCTGCTGGTGGGTCCAGCGGAGCGAGGCACCGCGCAGACCTGAGGTAGACCCCGCCGTCCCTGGGGGGGACTGCGATCTGCGAAACCGTCGCCACTTTCGAGGGCTGCTGGTGGGTCCAGCAGAGTGAGGCACCGCGCAGACCTGAGGTCCGCGATCTCCGAAACTGTTGCCACTTTCGAGGGCTGCTGGTGGGTCCAGCGGAGCGAGGCACCGCGCAGAACTGAGGTAGACCTCGCCGTCCCTGGGGGGGGGGGTCCGCGATCTGCGAAACTGTCGCCACTTTCGAGGGCTGGTGGTGGGTCCAGCAGAGTGAGGCACCGCGCAGACCTGAGGTAGCCCCCGCCGTTCCTTGGGGGCTGCGATCTGCGAAACTATCGCCACTTTCGAAGGCTGCTGGTGGGCTTGCCACTTTCGAAGGCTGCTGGTGGATCCAGCGGAGTGAGGCACCGCGCGGACCTGAGCGGGACCTCGCCGTCCCTGGGCGGCCATGTCATGTTGTTGCTGCCCCGCCGACGTCTCAAGCCCCTTGCCCATATTATCCTTTTTCACCTTGCGTCTTCCTTAGTGACTAAGAGGTTCGCTTAGTTACCCATCGTTTTTCCCTTGATAGGGGACCTGCGAACCTTCCGAATGCCGCTCGCATTTTTTTTGGAGGGAGAAGATGGGAGCGGACCGCAAGATTCAAGAACCACCGTCGTAACGCGAATGCCGGTTGCATTTGAAAGCCGTTTTCTTCCTCACCATGTGTGTGGAAACGGACGCAGGAAACGACAATGCAGATAACACAAGATACGAATTCGCTGGAAAACGTATCACCCTCGTGCCAGAGAGCTGGCAGCAGTGCAGAGATGATGACAAAAACCTGCAATAGCCCCGGACTCGGGCAGGAGAGGGGAGGAGGGAGGAGGAGGCAAGGAAAGGAGGAGAGAGGAGGAAAAGGAGGAGCAAGATGGGAAAACCATCCAACAACCAAAAACTCGCGCGTGCGTACACCGACATGGGTAGGCAGCTCGCAAATACACACATATATATATATATATGTATGTGTATATATATATATAAATATATGCGTTATTGTCACGTCGACGCCTTCTCGTCAAATCTCCCAAACTACTCCTGCCCCGCATTGCGCAGGGGTTGGGTACGTCGCCCGGGTAATTTCAAAACGAATGTGCGCGGCGCGGAAGCAAGACCCATATGTTGAAACAGGGCCGCTCTCCATCCTGGACTGTGTTGCAAACTTTTAAAAGCGAGTGTGCGCGGCGCAAAAGCGAGAACTATATGTTTAAAATGAACCGCCCTCCATCCTTGAATCTGTTGTAATCTTTAAAATCTGCGCGACCTCCATCCGTGAAGCTGCTGCTAATTTCAGCAACTCCAAGGTAAGAAATGGTGAGGAAATCTATGGCGAAACGCCGGGCGTGCCCTACCGACATGTCTGGGGGTGCGAGTGGAACCAGTTATTGATGAGGGACAAGGATAGAGAAGGGAGGGCGGGAGGGAGGGAGGAAGGGAGGGAAGGAGAAGGATGAGGAGGAGGGCGAGGGAGCAGGAAGGCAGAGGGAGGTTTGGAGAGGAGGGGAAAGCAGGGGTAGACAGGAAGGGAAAAGCGACGACGATTGAGGAGAAAGTGTAGGGGTCTTGGTGACGATGACGGAAATCAGGAGGAGGAGGAGGAAAAAGAGGAAGAGGAGGAAGAGGATGGGGTGAGGGAGTGAAGGAGGAGGAGGAAGAGGAAGAGGCGGGAAGATGAGGGAGGGAGGAGGGAGGATTGGGGAGGAAGATGGGGAGGAAGAGGGAGGGCGGGACAAGCGACGACGACGGAGGAGGAATTGTATGGGTGGTGGTGGCGATGACGGAAATCATGAGGAGGAGGAGGAGGAGAAGGAGGAGGAGGAGGACCACTGTAAACCCAAGACGTATAAACGATGTTGCAATAAACTCCCCCTCCAAGTTCCAACGTCATAGACCCCAGCAAGAATGTATTTTCATAGCGGGAAGTGCCCCATTGGAAGGCAAACCTAATCTTACCAGAACACCATTCCTGGCGTTTTCAAGCCGCGGGGCCACATGCCTGTTGCGTCCTGGCAATCCTGAACCGTGCCGTAGCACCATTCCTGGGGCCCCGAGGCTGCGAAGCCACGTGATTGCCGCGCCCTGGCAATCCCAAATGGCGCCGGGACACAATTCCTGGGACTTCACCCGTACCAGCCGTGTAATCTTGTGTAAACCTTAAAAGGCGGATGGACGCGGCGCTAAGGCGAGAACCTCCTTTTGGAAAGGAACCGCTCTCCATCCTGAAACGGTTGCAGAATTCTAAGGCGAATGTGCGTGGCGCTGGAGCGAAAACAACATGAAAAGGAGCCGCCCTCCATTATTGAAGCTGTTGCGAACTATTAAAACGAATGTGCGCGGCGCTAAATCGAGAGCCACATTTTGAAAAGGAGCCACCCTCCATCCTTGAAGTCCCTGCAAACTTTTACCACGACTGTGCGCGGCGCTATGGCGAGAGCCACATATTGGAAAGGAACTGCCCTCTATATCCTTAGAGCTACTGCAGAACTTTTGCGACGAGTATGCGCGGCGCCAATGCGAGAGCCACATTCTGAAAAGGACCCACCCTCCATCCTTGAAGCCGCTGCAAACTGTTAGCACGAATATGCGCAGCGCTATGGCGAAACATGCATGTTGGAAACCACCTGCCATCCGTCCTTGAAGCTGTTACACTTTTCAGTCTTCAAGGTCATAAGTTTTAAAGACAATTCATGCGAAGCGCCTGGCCCGCCCGACCGACACTTCTGGGGGTGCGACGGGGAAGAGCTATCTAGAAGGGAAAGGGGTGGATGAGGAGGAGGAGAAGGAGGAGGAGGATGTGAAGGACAACGAGACGGAGGAAGAGAAGAGGAGGAGGAGGAGGAGGAGATGAGATGAGAAGGAGGAGGAGGAGGAGGAGGAGGAGGAGGAGGAGCAGGACGAGGAAGAGGGCGAGGACGAGGACGACGACGAGGAGCCGACAGCGCCGACGCCGACGACGCCCCCGACGCTGCCGCTGACGACGACGCGGAGCACCGAGGCGGGGTCGACGCCCCATGCCTCTGAAGGAACAGCAACGGCCGAACACACACAAACTTTCGAGGGCCCGCGCGGATTTCTTGGACCCCCCCCCCCTCAGTGGCGCGCGGAGCGCCGCACGGGGCAGCGCTGGAGGGGCCGCCAGGCTGGACGCAGGTCCAAGCGATCCGCGCGGATCTCTCTGGAAGTTGTGTGTGCTTGCGGCCTGTTGTCCTCCCTGGCTGCGCACGAGAGTCGCCCCACTCCAAGGTGACCTCTGGTGCGCGGCTCGCCCATCGCTTGGTGCGATCTGGCAGCAACGGCGTGCGCGCGTGGGTCTGCGCGTTGCGATACCTGCGCCCACCGAGTGCCTCGCACCAAAAGGTCACTCTGGCGAAGGGCCATTCAGCTTTCGGGGCATACCTCGGGTCTCTGGCGGCCGTTCGGGGCACCCCTGGAACGCTCTCTGCGGGGCGCAGCTCGGAAAATCTCCAGGAGCCAAATCAGACGCCCGAAGTTTATCCAGCCGCGCATCCCGAGACAATGCCGTTTTCAGGAGCTGGCGAACGCGCCCGAAAACGTTCAGCCGCGCAACGAAGGCTGAGCATCGTTAGCCGATCCTCATCCCCACTGGCGTGGCCTTGGCCCCACTGGCCGACTTACTCACCTGGGTGGGGGACGTATGCCTGTTCCTTCGGGTTTCGTGGTGGGTTGGTGGGGATGGGATACTAGTACCATGACCAAATGGGGACACGGTGAAGGCATTGGATATGGAACTCTTGGATAAAACAACCCAAGGTCTGGAAGTCGGTGGAACATCAACGGAAGCTTAGCCATGGATTCCACCGCCGCCCTGATCAACCACGGAATCATCCAAGGCCTGTCGCCTTCTTTGTACATTCCGTGACAAACGCCCCACCGTAGGCTAGACGATGCTGAACGGCTACTCTCACGTGCAGCCGATCCTGGTGCCTCGCAGCAGCGAAGCACGGGCTCTGGGCCCAGCTCGACGCCCGCCGCCGCGCTGCCGCCGCAAATCTCGACCACTGGGAGGAACGTGTCGGCGGGCAGGCCTGGAGAGGTTGCGGTCGCCGCCGCCGCCGATGCCGTCGTCGTCGTTGCCGTGCCGTCGCCGTCGTCATCGTCGCTGTCGCCGCCGCTGCCGCTGCATCTGCCGCCGCCGTCGCCGTCGTCGTCGGACCCGTATGACCAAGATTTCATCATAATCTCTTCTCGCAGCACCCCCGAGGACCATCCTGGCAAGCTGGTCGACCTGCGCCCAGAGTAGAACGCCTAAAAACACCCCCGATCGCGTCCAAAACGCAAGCGTCGACGTCGAAATCGCCGCCATCGTCATCGTCGTCGTCGCCGCCACCACCGCCACCGCCGTCGACGCCGTTGGCCTGGGCGCTCCATGAACGCGTCCACGCTGGACCAGCCGCCACCCGTGAATGTCGTCATCGACGTCGTCGTCGCCCTCGTCGTCGTAACCGCCGTCGCCGTCGCCGTTGCCGTCGATGCCGTCGCCGTCGTCATAGACGTCGTTGTCGTTGTCGTCGTCGTCGTCGTCGTCGTCGTCGTCGTCGCCGACACCGCGGTCGCCGTCGCCATTGTCGCCGCCATCGCAGCCATCGCCGCCGCCACCGCCGTCGTCGTCGCCGCTGCCGCCGCCGCGGCCGCCGCCGTCGTCATCGTCGTCGTGGTCGTCGTCGTCGGCGTCGTCGCCACCGTCGTCGTCAATCGTCGTCGTCGTCGTCGTCGTCGTCGTCGTCGTCGTCGTCGTCGCCGCCCCGTCGTTGTAGTCGGCTTCGTCGCCGTTTTAAGCCAGCGGCGCACAGGGTCCGCAGGCGCGAGCAGCAGATGGAAGTGCTAATTGCGACCGGGTGTTGCCGATACCGCAGCGTACATGTGTCGCACATTGCAACATGCAAGCCATGGGTGGGTTAAGGGAGCTGTAAGCCCCGAAGCACATGCAGTGACCAGGAAACGGGGTGAATGCCAAACTCACAGCGAACTGAAACGCGACGGCCAGAGGCTAATTGTGTCCACTGAATCACCAGACCGGTGTTTAACAGTGAAGCGCAAAAATAAACGCTGCTAGGCAAATTGGTGTTGTGGACAAACCAGCGGTCCAGCGAAACATATTTGTAGAGTGGTGCCCCAGGACCCGCACCGCAATCCAACCCCAATAGTGAGTGGGGTACCCAGCGACGCGCGACAACGCCAACCGCAGCGATAATATATATATATATATATATATATATATATATATATATATATTATTTGATTCGCGGGTCGAGAGCGCACCTCTTCCGGTCGAAGCTAAGCGGGCCGCGCGAAGCTTGAATTAACCAGAGATGGGGGAGGAAAAGGGGGGCGCAGCCTCAGAGCGAGGCCGGGAGGAGGCAAAGCCTCGGAATCAGGCGGTGCCGTAGCCGACGTGCTTGCAAAGGAGCGCCTTTTCCATGAACCCGGTGGCGGAGTACCGGTCGAAGCAAATTGCTGTGGTTGGTGCTGCCGTCAACGGCCCATCATTTACACTAGCCTCGAGTTGGCGGCGAGAGGTGACGCGCCTTGCAACCAAGCTGCGTCAGGGATCAGGGAGAGCGAGGAGAGCGACGCTGAGACGAAATGCGACGTTGTGCCATCGTACAGGTAGCAAGACCGAGTGCCACAGGGCGGAGGTGGTCCATGGTGCCACAGGTCCAAGGAGCATGAGCCGCAGAGACTTGAGGCGCCACGAACATGCCGCCTGTGACGACCGACAGGGTGCGGGTGCACTGGAGCAGGAGGTGGAACGGATCCGGTCCTGCAGGGGAGCCGCAGCGAAACAAAGAGGCTGTCATCACCCGCGCCCGGAATTTCAACACACGCAAATGGCGCGTGAACTAAAATTTTGTTCGCACAACCTGCCAGCAAACATAACACTGTCGCATCCCAGCGCCTGTAAGCCGCGGCCGCCGAAGCCGTCGTCATCGTCGTCATCGTCGTCGGCGCCGTCACCGCCGTCGCAGCTGCCGCCGTCGCCGTAGCCGCCGCCGTCGCCGTCGTCATAGACGTCGTCGTCGTCGTCGTCGTCATAGACGTCGTCGTTGTCGTCGTCGACGTCGTCGTCGTCGTCGTCGTCTTCGCCGCCGCCGCCGTCGCCGTGGCCGTGGCCAGGGTGGGCTTCCAGCTGCTGGCCGTCGTGCTCGTGCCGCCGCC
Organism: Prorocentrum cordatum; assembly: GCA_963575745.1. NCBI lineage: Eukaryota > Dinophyceae > Prorocentrales > Prorocentraceae > Prorocentrum > Prorocentrum cordatum. The sequence goes on from CAUYUJ010020178.1 coordinate 82,876, forward strand.
ACTGGGGCGAGTCGTCGAAGTCCTGGTGGCCGTGGTGGGCTTCCAGCTGCTGGCCGTCGTGGTCGCGCCGCTGGTGCTGAGGCGCGTCGTCGAGCTCGTCTGGGTGACCGTGGTGGGCCTCCAGCCGCTGGCCGTCGTGGTCGTGCCACTGGTGCTGGAGCAAGTTGTCGCACTCCTGGTGGCCGTGGTGGGCTTCCAGCTGCTGGCATTCGCGCTCGTGCCGCCAGTGTTGGAGCAGGCCGTCGAACTCCCTGTGGCCGTGGTGGGCATCCATTTGTTGGCCGTCGTGGTCGTGCCGCCGGCGCCGGAGCGGGTGGGCCTCCAGCTGCTGGCCGTCGTCCTCGTGCTGCAGGTGCCGGAGCGAATCGTCGAACTCCTAGTGACCGTGGTGGGCCTCCAGCTGCTGGCCGTCGTGGTCGTGCTGCCTGTGCCAGAGCGAGTCGTCGAAGTCTCTGTGTCCGTGGTGGGCTTCAAAGTGCTGGCCGTCGTGGTCGTGCTTCCGGTGCTGGAGCGAGTCGTCGATCTCATGCTGACCGTGGTGGTCTTCGAGCTGCTGGCCACCGTGCTCGTGCCGCCTGTACCGGAGCGAGTCGTCGAACTCACGGTGCAGCCGTGGTGGGTTTCCTGCTGCCAGCCGTCGTGATCCTGCCGCAGGTGCAGGAGCGAGTCGTCGAAGTTTTAGTGGCCTTGGTGGGCTTCCAGCTGCTGGCCGTCGTGGTCGTGCTGCCTGTGCCAGAGCCAGTCGTCGAACTCGTCGTGGCCATGGTGGGCGTCCAGCTGTTGGTCGTCGTTGTCGTCTGCGGCGGTCGTCGGCGAGGTTCGGGGGTGGGGTGGCGGGAGAGGGAAGTGTTGGAAGGGGCTGGAGATGGAGGGCCGGCCGCCCCTAATGCGGGAGCGGGCGAATGAAGTACAGGTGCGCTAGCACACGTTGGCAGCTTAGCACGGGGGGGAAGTTGCAAGATGAATTGAAAGATCGTTGGCGGTGCCGAAGGATGTATAGCACGTTTTGGTACCGAATCAGCGGGGATTGCAATCTGGATTGGAATATCGTTGGCACTGCAGCTGGTTCCAGGGGGGGCTGGGGCGAGGGCAGAGCATGGGGGGACAGGGGTGCCAGGGCGGCTCCAGCACGTGAGAGACAGGGGAACCAGAGACAGGCTGAATTATGATCAGGCGATTCTGACCCGACCCTGAAGAGAAAAATACATCATGTTTCGTTAGCGGGGCCCGCTCAGAGCCGGCCTGCTTGGCCGCCTGGTCCGGGAGGGCGCGGGTTGCCGCCAGAGCGTCGCAAATCGTGCTCCGGACCTCCACCTCGATCGCAGGGTCGCTGATGAGGGCTGGGACGGGCGGCGCTGGAAGCGTCCCGTGAACTGGTTCCTCATCGGCCCCTCCTGCGTTGACATCGTTCTTGCTGTGGGGGCTGCCCGGCGTGCATGCGGACTCCGCCAGGGTCGGCCCACTGTCATCGGCCACCAGCAGCGCGCCGCGGGCGTACGTGCCTGCCCCCTCGGAGGCGGCTGCCGAGATGCGGACGACGCCGCTCTGGTAGCCGAGATGCCCGCAGAAGACGTCGGCGCCGTGCTTCGCCCCCGCGAACTCGTGGGCGCTGACTGGGTGGTACGAGCCGTCATTCAGCACGAGCGGGGTTCCCCAGGTCGCACCCTCGTCCTTGGACGCCCCTGGGTCGTCGTGGGCGGCCTCACCCTCGCCAGCGCGCCTGCGCCGCCTGAGGCTCTGCGGCGGCGGCTGGCGCGCCGCCGTCCTGCGAGGTGAGGCCGTCGCCGCCGAGCGAGGAGGAGGAGGAGGAGGAGGAGGAGGAGGAAGAGGAGGAGGAGGAGGAGGAGGAGGAAGAGGAGGAGGAGGAGGAGGTCTGCCGCGCCGGCCCGCAGAGCGAAAGCCGCCAGGAACACGGCGGAGCGGGTGGCCTGGCGCGGCGAGGGCATCGCGGCGGGTGGCCCGGGCGCGGCGGACCCTCGTGGCACTTGAGCCCCTTGAGCCGTCGCGTCGTCGTCCCCGCCGTCGCTGCCGCCGCCGCCACCATCGCCGTCGTCGCCGTCGTCGTCGTCGTCGCCGTCGTCGTCGTCGTCGTCGTCGTCGTCGTCGTCGTCGTCGTCGTCGTGGCCGACGCCGCCGTCGCCATCACAACCGTCGCCGCCACGGTCGTAGCCGTTGTTGTTGTTGTTGTTGTTGTTGTTGTTGTCGCCGTCGTCGGCGTCGCTATCGTTATCGTTATCGTCATCGTCGTCGTCGTCGTCGTCGTCGTGGTCGTCGTGGGTGTCACCACCCGCGTCGCCGCCGCCGTCGCTGTCGCCGCCGCCGCAGCCGCCGTCGCCGTCGCCGTCGCCGTCGTCGTCGTCGTCGTCGCCGTCGCCGCCGTCGCCGCCGTCGTCGTCGTGCACGCCGTCGTCGTCGTGCACACCGTCGTCGTCGTCGCCGTCGTCGCTGTCGTCGTTGTCGTCGCGGCCACCGCGGCCACCGCGGCCGACGTCGTCGTCGTCGTCGTCGTCGTCGTCAAAGTCGTCGTGAACGTAGTCGTCGTCATCGCCGTCGCCGCCACCACGGTCGCCGTCGCCGTCGCCGTCGCCGTCGTCGTCGTCGTCGTCGTCGCCGTCGCCGCCGTCGTCGTCGTCGTCGTCGTCGTCGTCGTGGACACCGTCGTCGTCGTCGCCGTCGTCGTTGTCTTCGTTGTCGTGGTCGTCGTCGCGGCCACCGCGGCGGACGTCGTCGTCGTCGTCGTCGTCGTCGTCGTCGTCGTCGTCGTCGTCGTCGTCAACGTTGTCGTCGTCGACGTCGTCGTCGTAGTCGTCGTCGTCGTCGTCGTCGTCGTCGTCGTCGTCGTCAACGTAGTCGTCGTCATCGCCGTCGCCGCCTCCACCGTCGCAGGCGCCGCTGCCGCCGTCGTCGTCGTCGTCGCCGTCGTCGTCGATGTCGTAGTCGTCTTCGGCGTCGTCGTCGCCTTCGGCGTCGTTTCCACCGCCGTCGCCGTTGTCGTTGTCGCGGCCGTCCACGCCGCCGCCCCCATCGTCGTCGTCATCGTCGGCGCCGCCGTTGTCGTCCCCACCATCGCCGTCGTCGTCGCCGTCGTCGTCGACATCGTCGTCGTCGTCGTCGACGTCGTCGTCGTGCTCACCGCCACCGCCATTGCCGTCGTCGTCGAAGCCGCCGTCGCCGCCGTCGCCGTCGGCGTCGTCGTCGTCGTCAACGTGGTGGTTGTCGTCGTCGACGTCGTCGTCGCCGCCGTCGCCGCCGCTGCTGTCGTCGGCGTCGCCGCCGCCGCCTTCGTCGTCGTCGTGTCGTCGCCACCACCTCCGTCGTCGTCGTCGCTGCCGTCGCTGCCACCGTCGCTGTCGCCGTCGACGCCACCGCCGCCGTCGCCGTCGCCGCCGCCATCGTTGTCGTCGCCGTCATTGTCGTCGGTGTCGTCGTCGTCGTCGTCACCGCCGGCACCGTCGTCGTCGTCGCCGTCGAGGCCGCCGCCGCCGCGGTTGTCGTCGTCGTCGTCGTCGTCGTCGCCGGCGTCATCGTTGTCGGCGGCCGACACAGCATTCTTCACCATCTGTCTACGCACCCTGTCTGGGGTCAATTCTGGCCAGCTGGTCGGGCTGCGCCCAGACGAGAGCGCCCAGAAACATATTGAAAACTGTACGAAACGAAGACGCCGACGCCAAACCCGACGCCGTCGTCATCGTCGTCGACGCTGCCGGCCTACGCGCTCCAAAAACGCTTCCACACCAAAGCGGCCGCCACCCGCAAGCGCCGTCGCCGCCGTCGTCGTCGTCGCCGCCGCCGTCGCCGTCGGCGTGGCCGCCGCCGCCGTCGTCGTCGTCGCTGTCGCCGCCGTCGCCGTCGTCATCGCCGTCATCGTCGCTGCCGCCGCCACCGTAGTCGTCGTCGCCGTCGTCGTCGTCGTCGTGGTCGTCGTCGTCGTCGTCGTCGTCGTCGTGGCCATCGTCGTCGTTGTCGTCGTCGTGGCCGTCGTCGTCGTCGTCGTCGTCGTCGTCGTCGAGTCGTCGTCGTCGTCGACGTCGTCCTCGTCGCCGCCGCCGCGCCGCCGCCTCTGTCGCCACCGCCATTGTCGTCGTTGTCGTCGTCGTCATCGCCTTCGGCATCGTCGTCGCGGCCGCCGCCGCCGCTGTCGCCGCCGCCATCGTCGTCGTCGTCGTCGTCGTCGACGTCGTCGTCGTCGTCGCCGCCGCCGCGCCGCCGCCGCTGTCGCCACCGCCACCGCCATCGTCGTCGTGGTCGTCGTCTTCGGCGTCATCGTCACGGCCGCCGCCGCCGCCGCTGTCGCCGCCGCCATCGTCGTCGTCGTCGTTGGCGTCGGCGTCTTCGTCGGCGTCCGACACAGAATTCTTCACCATCTGTCCATTGGCCAGCTGGTCCATGCTGGCCAGCTGGTCCAGCTGCGCCCAGCCGAGAGCGCCCAGAAACATCCCCAAAAACGTCCGAAACCAAGACGCCGACGCCGAACTCGACGCCATCGTCGTCGGCGTCCTCGTCGTCGTCGTCGTCTTCGTTGTCGTCGTGGTTGTCGTCGCTGTCGTCGTCGTCGCCGTCGTCGCGGTCATCGTCGTCGTCGTCGTCGTCGCTGTCGTCGTCGCCAACGTCGGCGTCCTCGTCGTCGCCGTCGTTGCCGCCGTCGAAGTCGCCGCTGTCGCCGCTGTCCCGCTGTCGCCGCCGCCATCGTCGTCGCCGTCGCCGTCGTCATCGTCGTCGTCGTCGTCGCCGTCGTTGCCGCCGTCGAATCCGCCGCTGGTGCCGCCGCCACCGTCGTCGTTGTCGTCGTCGTGAGTGTCGTCGTCGTCGTCGTCGTCGCCATCGTCGTCGTCGTCGCCGTGGCCGTCGTCGTCGGTATCGTCGTCGTCGTCGTCGTCGGCGTCGCTGTCGTCGTCGCCGCCGCAATCGTCGTCGTCGTCGTCGCCGTCGTTGCCGTCGCCACCGTCGTCGTCGTCGTTCGCGTCGTCGTCGTCGTCGTCGTCGTCGTCGTCGTCGTCGTGGTCGTCGTCGTCGGTATCGTCGTCGTCGTTGTCGTCGTCGTCGGCGTCGCCGTCGTCGTCGCCGCCGTCGTCGTCGTCGTCGTCGTCGACGTCGTCGTCGTCGTCGTGGCCGTCGTCGTCGTCGTCACCGTCGTTGAAGCCGTCGCCGCCGCCGCTGTCGCCGCCGCCATGGTCGTCGGTGTCGTCGTCGTCAGCGTCCTCGTCGTCGTCGTCGTCGTCGTCGTCGCCGCCGTCGTTGTCGCCGTGGTCGTCGTCGTCGTCGTCGTCGGTATCGTCGTCGTCGTCGTCGTCGTCGCCGTCGCCGCCGTCGTCGATGCCGCTGGCCTGCGCGCTCCAGGAGCGCGTCCACGCTGGAGCGGCCGCCCCCCGCGAGCGCCCCTAGGAAGACGCCCCGTTTTCGCAACGACAGGAGACGGTCGCCGTCGCCCGGCTGCAGGGAGGGCTTCTCCTGAGGCGAGGCCAGGACAGGGAGAGGTGGAGGAGGAGCGAGGGGGGACGAGGAGAGATGAGGAGGCGGAGGAGGAGGAGGAAGCGGAGGAGGAAGAGGAGGAGGAGGGGGAGGATGAGGGTGAGGATGAGGATGAGGAGGAGGAGGAGGAGGACCAGTGTAAACCCAAGAGCCATCAATGATGTTGGAATAAACCCTCCCTCCAAGCTCCCTCTTCATAGGCTCCTACAACGACTAATTTTCACTGAGGGAACTGCCTCGTCGGAAGGCAACAATTTGAATATTCTGAAACCTGCCAAAACATTGTTCTCGGGATCCCAACGGTCAGGGCCAACCTGAGTGTTGCATGTTGACGAACCTGAATCGTGCCAGAACGCCATCCCTATGACTTCAACACCGCGAATCAACATAACTGTTGCGCCCGCATAATCCTGAATATTTCCACAAAGTCATTTCTGGTACGTTGACCATGGGAATCCGCTAATTTCTTGTAAATTGTGTAAACGAATAGGCACCGCGCTGGAACGGTAGCTACATTTTGAAAACGGACGACCTCAATCCGTGAAGCTCTTGCGAATTTGTAAAACGAATGCACGCGGCGCTAAGGCGAGAACCACAATTTGAACACCACCTGCCCTCAACCCGTGAAGCTCTTGCAACATGTTTAACGAAAATGCGCGGCGGTAAAACGAGAACCACATGATGAAAACGGGTCGCCCTCAATCCGTGAAGTTCTGGCAGTTCTTTGAATCGAATGTGCGCGGCGCTACGGCGAGAACCACATGTTGAAAACCACCCGCCCTCAATCCGTGAAGCTCTTGCAAAGCGAATGTGCGCGGCGCTACGGCGAGAACCACATTTTGGAAACCACCCGCCCTCAATCCGTGAAGCTCTTGCAAATATTGAAAAATGAATGCGCGCGACGCTAAGGCGAGAACCTTCTTGCACATGCGTAGAACGATTGTGCGCAGCGCTGAAGCGAGAGCCGCAGTTTGGAAACCACCCGCCCTCCATCTGCGAAGCCGTTGTCAATGTTTAAGCTTCAGGGTCATAAATGATGAAATCTCAGGCGAAACAGTTGGCCCGCCCTAAAAACTGGCCCCGGGGTGCGACAGGGAGAAACTATTTTGAAGAGCGAAGAATTGAGGAGGAGGGGGACGGGGAGGAGGAGGGGGCCGCTATTCGCAAAGTGCCCACTCGCACTCGCAAATGGCCTGGATTCGCAACGGGAGATTCACGATACATTACATCGATGCAGACATGTTGTTTTTTTTCTGACGTTTGCGTGTAGGCACTTTGCGATTCGTGAAACGCGCTCGGTGACCTTCCCCCCTGGGGGTGGCCTTCCGTGCCCGATCCGTTTTCGATGGCCCTGGCCCCTGCCGGCGCTTTTCGGCCCCTGCCGGCGGCCAGGAGCAAATCGGGGCCCGCATTGCGCCGCATCCTCATTTCCCGGACACCCCGCGGCCCTGGAGCTCGGGGATCTGTCGCCGCGCCTTTAGTTCTGAACGCGCTGCAGTAGACGAAGCCAGCACCGCGGCAAGCCTCACTGCAAACCTTGCGTCAGAAGCGAACTTGCCATGGTGGCCGCGGCGCCCTCCCCAAGACCGAAGGCCGCGCGTCGGAACAACCGGCGCAGCGACATCTGCTGACCCGGGCCAATCCAAACCCGGGCCAGTCGGGCTCTGCAGGACCCTGCAAGGCTCTGCAGCATCCGAGGGTCGATGCAACCCTGGCTCGGCAGGCTCCTGCAAGATCCAGCGCTCCGGCTGACCCCCGTCTTAGCCGTTTTTGGCCCTGGGTGCTCACAGGCCCCAAGACCGGCGCCCCGAAGAGGCGCCCCCGCAGGTAGTTCCGCGGGCAGGGCGTGCAATTCAGCCTAGACGTTGCATTGGGAAAACCAGAGCGCTCCGGCTGACCCCCGTCTGTAAGGCGCCCGGGGAGCTCCCGACCCCTTGCCCCCGGGGGTGGCCTCCCGTGCCGCTCCGTCTTCCATGGCCCCGGCCCTGGGGCCGACCGCCGGCCCCGGAGAGAAGCCGATCGATCGAGGGAAGCACGCCGGGATGCCGGAGATCTGGGTCGCCGACGCAGCCAGGTGGCGACATCCGAACCCTACAGTCGGGGCGTTGACCTAAGAAACCCCAAAGAAGGAACGAGGCCCCTTCTTTCCAGAAGTTGAACTTCGATCTCCCATCGAAAACAGAAGGAAAACCTGAGGCAAGCTGTGAAACACTCAAAGAACACGGAGCCCCTTCCCAACGAAAAGGGCTCCTTCTTCAGCGACCTGACTGTACCCCCCACCGACCATCCACCCTCCGGAATCGATGGGAGGCGGGGGCAGCGCTCGGAGCTCGCCGCAGGTCTGACGCCCTCCGAGCCCTATATAAGGCCCTCGCCCCCCGCCGACCATCCACCCTCCGGAATCGATGGGAGGCGGGGGCGGGGCTCGGAGCTCGCCGCAGCTCTGACGCCCTCCGAGCCCTATATAAGGCCCTCGCCGCCCATCGAGTGGTCCGACCGTCGATCGGGCGAGTGGGCCACGACTCGGGCCTCCGGCGGCCGTGCGGCACGGTGCGGGCGCCCCCGGGAACGCCCTCGGCGAGGCGCCAGCCGCTGGCAGGCACCCCGAGGCGGGCGAGCCGCCGAGAGCCAACGGAAACGCCGAGAACCTCGAATCGTTGATCGGCGAAGGCAGGGTTCGGATTTCGCCTGGAACCCCGAACCTCGAATCGTTGATCGGCGAGGGCAGGGTTCGGATTTCGCCGCCGCCAGCGCATCGACGATCGGGAGCGATCCTTCGGTCCACCGCTTGGGCGGCCGGGATCTGTGCGCCGCCGCCGATCCTCGGCCGCGGCCGCGCACGTGCTGTCCAGCGCGAGGACGACTCCTCGGAAGCCGCGGGGCGCGACCAGGTGGCACCGGATTCGGATGGCGGGGACCTTGTCTACACGGAGGCAAATTCCCCAAACATCCGAGTCTCCGAACGAAAAGAAGAAGAAGAAATAAAGAAAGAAGAAGAGGAACAACAAACGGCATAAACATAAACTGTTGGCACTTCGCGCGGATTTTCTGGATCTGCGCTGGACCCCCCCTCCCTGGCGCGCGGAGCGCGCCATGGGCGGCGCCAGAGGCGCCGCCAGAAGGGCCCAGCGCGGATCCAAGAAATCCGCGCGGAGCGCCAACAGTTTATGCTTATGCCTTTTTTGTTGAGCAGAAGGGAGGGAGCTGCCAATTTTTGGAGCCAATGTCGGCCTCCAGGGGCCCTTCACGGGCCTCTGGACCGTCAGAAAACGGCTCAAGACCAAAATCGGCCCTAGAGTTAGGTCGGGCATGTCCTCCTACAGGCCGATTTTGGAAGAAAAATGAGAAATTACAAAAAAATCAAACAAATAGTCGAGTTGAAAAATCGTACCCGGATTATCTTTGGACTATTTTTGAAAATTCCTCCTGTGGAGGGACATGCCCGACTTAACCCTAGGGACGTGGTCCAGACCTCTGGGGTCCAAGCATCGAAAAAGTTGATCGCCGGATGTCTGGGAACGGGCGAGACCAGTCAGCATGGAATCGAGAAATCGCATTGGGTCGGAGCGTGCGTCAGAGCGGGCCGCATCGGGCACGGAGTCGGAGTCGGAGCGGGTCGGCTGCGCCACGATGCGTACCTGCACAGTGCAAGCATCGGGTCTCCATCGGATCGCTGGGAAATCGAAACTGATGCGGATCAAGCCAGGTGAACTCGGCATCGGATCGGATCGTGAGGGGAGCGGGTCCTGGACCTCGGAGCCTTCCCCCAAGACCAGCTCTTCGTCCTGAGTCGTTCTGTGTTGGTCCCGGGG